>JALIGW010000002.1:17176126-17746126 GCA_023053685.1 Diadophis punctatus similis | reverse complement strand
GAATTTCTACCAGTGTATATTTATCAGTAAGCCATTGGCAGGTGCAAATGAAATTCTGCAGGGTCCAGAAATATAATGTATAAATACAGTATAATTTAACTCCTTCCCTAGTGGTTCAAGGAAACCCTAAAATAAGTGGTCTCCAAGTTCAAGCAACATTTTCCAATGCTAGATGAACCTTGATGATCTCCTCTTCTTCTCAAGGTCCATCTAAATATCAGATCAGGCAGAATTATGGGATCATCCCAACCTTAGGATAATAAAGTTGAAGGGAACTAGAACAACCTCATATGACTCTCTGGATCAATCCAGGAATTTTAAAAGTATAGCATCTGAAGAAAATGCTATCTAGACCCTGCTCAATTATTTTCATCAATGTTGAGGTCAGTCTCTCCATTACCTTCAGTTCCACTGTTGAAAGTTCTTGCAGTGTTTCCAATTATACAAGCTGGCTTCATCTTCTTCCATGACAACTTCTCAGATCTTTGAAGACAGCTACTAATATTCACTTCTTTGCTCAGGACTAAATATACCCAGATCTCTTAAATTATTATTCACAAAGTCACAGCTGGCTCAGGACATTTTTTTCTCATGGAATGGGAGATAAGATACCACCATATCAATTATAATCATTCATTTGGTCACTTATAATCATTCACTTGGTGAATCTTATTTCAACAATGTTGGTAGTCAACATTATTGTCAAATTCATCTACATGGCTGAAAAGCAGTAAGCAAACCTACAGGGCTCATAGCATGTTGATAGAAATATGCAGCTTAATTGTCCATTCAATAGTCCTTCCAAACCAAATAGTAACTGCCATATGAAATTATTGCTTCACTCTGACTTGCATAAGGCTCAGTATCAAGACCTATCAATAATCTAATTGTCCTCTTCTGGATCCTTTTTTTTAAAAAAAATGTGACACTTAAAATGTTAATGTTATAGCTGCGCTTGACCAACAATAAATACAACGGAAGTGTGTAATATTGAGAAGTATCCCATTGCTAATTCTTCACAGAAGACATTACCTTAAATTCAGGAAGGGTCAATATGCACATAGTCATCATCACTGGATCATTGTAACATCCTATATTGAATTTTATGCAAAGAATAGGCATCTCAGATCAATTTCCATATGCAGAAGCTATCTTCATTATACAACACTGCACAGAAAATGTCAATCAGTTAATCCAGATGGAAAGAATTATCAAGTGGTAATATACAGTATGTGTGTGATAGAATTGTTTTTCCGTGAAAGCCAGGAAAAACAGGCATCCAGGAATACAGGAGTTTGGAGTGTGCCCTTGAATTTCACCACCAATCTTGATGGCTTGAGGTTCTGCAAGAGGATGGGGATGCATTAAATATCAAAGCACGCGTGGCAATGTCAATCACATACTATATTTTTTTAATGCTCTTCAGGGATTCCCCTCAGTGGAAAGGGGAAAGAAAGAGAGCATGTCATCAGAAGCTAAATCCTTGCCTATTCCCTGCCTATTCTTCCACAGTAAATAACCAGAAAGCCCACGAATAAGATAGGAAACTAATTTATTTATTTTTCTTATTATTACTGCTTAATGGCTGTTATAAGGTGTTACACTGATACCGTGGTTCTAATAGTTTTAAAACTGACAAAAATCTTCCCAAATTGGTTCTTTGTGAGTCACTTTGGGCAATTATCCTACACTTTTTAATCTATTTATATATTTATTCACTAGGAAAATGAAAATAACAGTTTCCATAAACCAACAATGAAACTAACCAAGGAGAAAAGTGTATGTATAAAAAAAAATCTCTTGGATGGCAAATTGTGGCTAGAGCAGAAATCTTTGAAGCAGAAGTCTAGATCCCATTCCACAAAATAAAGAGGACGATCTTTTAAGATAAATTGAACTTGCTTGCCATGTAAGCAAAGTAACACACTTCACTTTCTAAAAAGTTTTTTCTCCCATAAATGCAGAACATAACATTTCAGCTAGTCCATTGATGGAAGAAAACTGAAATATTTTGAAGATGAGGAAAATAAGACTAATGTTTTATGAGCTTTTGAGATATCTGGGACAATAGAGGGGGGCTCTCTGCTCCAGATTATTTCCTGTTGATTTCATGCTAATGGAAATGGGATCTCTATCTTTTCTGAGAAATCCAACTTGCCTGAATCCAAATTCAGATGCTGCATTCTCTGGAAGAAAGAGAACCTAGCCACACCAACAAGTTCTAAATCAAAATCCATTAATTGTTTTTCTTTAGCTCCTGGCTCCCCCAGACTAATTCTGTCTAATGCATGTACGCTCTCATTATTCCCAGTATTTTTTAATCAGCTAAAAGCAGTCTTCATTGCTCCTACCATATTTCACTGCTCCTACCATAGCTATACCCAGATGTGCTATTTTTGGTCTTGGATGGTTACCGTTTCCTCCCTTGTTACTATGGTGATTATCTACCCAACGGTTTTGCTTACCAGCTCCTATGCTGTCATCGTGTGGTGTTTAATTTATAAAACTGATACAAACCTTGGTGGGGGAGAAAAAAGTTGCCAATATTTCTCCACACGCTGTTTGATTTATTTCTCAGTGTCAGGCAAAGTAGAACATTTATTATGATTCACCTTGGCCTGATGACATTCCATTTTTCATATTGAAGATGTTCCTGGAAAACAAGATCAACTTCCCTTTAGACTTCGGGAGATCACATAATAAATGAGAAGTCTGGTTTTCCTCAGGGCCCCAATAAGAAGAAGTGTTTATGTTGAAGGATCAAGCCCCATGGAATATTTACAAAATTTGTTGCGAGGTGTCGAACTATAAATCTCCCGCTTGAAGCCTACATCAAATAGAAACCAAGACCTATAAAACACAGTGTAAAACAAGATGTCAGGAGACAAAAATGTAAATATTTTAAAGAATTATTTAAATCCTTAAGTGTCTGCCACATAAATAACACAAAATTTATGTTATCAAATGGACTTTGGGGCTGACATTCAAAAATTATAAATGAATTAAATATTTTCACTACAGCAAGCCAGCAGAGTAAAATAATTTTAGAATAGGAGGGTAGTGGTGCTATTATTATTATTATTAATAGTTGTTATTGTTATTACCACTACTATTTTCTTGATAAAGGAACATAGTACATCTAAATTCACAGGGCACTTTGATCATTTTAATCCCATCCATCACCAAATAGTCATACAGACCAGGTCCTTAATAGCCCCAATTTATAGATGGAGAATTGAGGCTAACAGACAGTGACTTACTCAAGCTACACAGAATCTAAATGACTGAGAAGGCCAACTAGTGAAGAGACAGAAGAAAGGAACATTTCTATCAGGACTATATGCCATCAGGGAATCAAATAAGCCAGTATTGAGAAGGGTCAAAATCAAATATGGACAATGTTGACATCTATCTGTCTGTCTGTCTGTCTCTTTCTCTCTCTCTCTCCTCCATCTTTTTTTCCCTATTCTTCTCTAGTTCTTTCACGGACTTTGAAATCTTTGAAGATATGTGCAAATAAAAGATGGAGAACTAACAGTCTTGCCTGATTTGCACAACCTTGGATTAATTTGGATGCATGCACTGTTTTATTGCTGGTCACTTGGTGCAGTGGTTAAAGCATCAGGCTAAAAACCAGAAAACTGTGAGTTCTGGTCCCGCCTAAGGCACAAAGCTAGCTGGTGGCCTCAGGACAGTCAGTTTCTCTCAGTCCTTGAAAGAAGGCCATAGCAGACCACTTCTAAGAAACCTTGCCCCCAAAAAATCCCTACATGGACTTATCCAGGCAGTCTCCAATCAGACATAATTAAACAGAAGGGTGGGGAGTTTGCTTGTATTAAAAATGTTAATGGAACGCTAACACATCAGGACAAAAATTAGGGTAAAATATTCTAACACAGGAAATCTTATTTTTGTACATTCAATCTCATTTTTTAGGAAAATGTTTAGTGCATCTAAGTGAAGAGTAGTACATGTAGGAAGAAAATATTTTGTTTGTTTGTTTTCAAATTAGAATGATGACAAATAGGGATTTTTTAAAAATAGCCTTTGTAAATAGAAGTACAGCTATGCATTCTTCTAATTACTTAGCATCCATGCACAGGAGACCTGTGAAATTTGGTTAATCATTGATTTTTGCGATCAAGCATGGATTGGCTAAAATAAAATCAAATATTATTCAGGTCGCAGAACTAGTTTAATGAATCACTTTATATCAATTATTTATTTATATAAATGAGCTAGGTGATAATCAGTCCTTGAATCATACTTGGGATGAATGACAGCATTGCAAAAAAGGCATTAAGAGTCGTTAACCTAATCTTGCGTAGCTTCTTCTCCGGTAATATTGAACTGCAAACTAGGGCATACAAAACTTTTGCTAGACCAATTCTTGAATACAGCTCATCTGTCTGGAACCCGCACTGCATATTGGACATTAATACAATCGAACGAGTCCAGAGATATTTCATGAGAAGACTCCTCCATTCCTCCATACCTTATGCCACCAGACTTTAAAATTTGGGCTTAGACAACTTAGAACTTCACTGTCTTCAATCTGACCTAAGCGTAGTACATAAAATTATCTGCTACAATGTCCTACCTGTCAATTAATACTTCAGCTTCAACTACAACAATACCCGAGCACACAATAGATTCAAACTTAATGTAAACCACTCCAAACTCGACTGCAGAAAATACGACTTCAGCAACAGAGTGATCAATGCCTGGAATGCACTACCTGACACTGTGGTTTCTTCCTCAAACCCCCAAAACTTTAACCTTAGACTGTCTACTGTCAACCTCACCCCCATTCCTAAGAGGTCTTTAAGACAGCGTGCCTACCGTCCCTGTCCTAATATTCCCTTTTATTTGTATCTGTTTCATGTATTCATAATCATGTTTATACTTATATCTGTTATCTAATACATGCCTAACAAAATAAATAAAATAAATAAAATAAATAAATAAATAAATAAATAAATAAATAAATAAATAAATAAATAAATAAATAAATAAATAAATAAATAAATAAATAAATAAATAAATAAATATAAAGCTTACTGGGGGATGACAAAATATAGTGGCCACGTTTCTACTGGCCACGTCTGCATTATCCCAGGGAACAGTGATTTCCTTCTTTTGCTTCACATGCAGAACTGCAGTACAGTATCCTCAACTGACTCTTATGACAACAATCTGGAAATCATTCCAGATCTGCAATGCAGCATCAAGAACACTGATAGAAAGCCAACTGACCAATCTTCTCCCACCCAGCGCTCTTCCGATACGGTAAATCAATTCACACAGTTGTTTTCAGTTTCCCAATAACTTTCATCCATGAGAAAACTGGGGGAAATCACACTCCAAAAGTGAATAAGTCCAGGGCAAAGAGGTGGGCAGGATCAAGACAAAAAAATGGAATTGTATTTATGGTATTTGTTTTCTTGTATTTACAGCAAAACCCACTCCTTACTAGCCCTGATGATGCTACTGTAGAAAGTCAGCACCCACCCACCCTCCTAGAGAATGAAATATGTTAGGGGATATTAAAAAGGCAGGATAGAATATTTCCCTTAAGAAAGAAATGGAAAAAGAATCTTAAGGGAGTCAGAAACCAGCCCCAGTCTCCCTGCCCCAAGCAGGCCAGTTTTTAGAAATGCAGATTTGGTAATCCATTCAGAAATACATGGGTCAAGACAGAAACTCAGATAAACAACAAACAAAAGATTGACAAAATTAGTTCAGACGAAAACACCTGGGATTTGCATTTCCCCTTTTGCCTATAGAGCCAGCCACGACCCCAACATAACCCCATAGGGATCCAAAAGGTATAAAACCCATCCACTCTCAACTCCATTTTGGTCCGCTGTCCCAGAACTGCACCCTGTGGTTCTGTTCACCAATAAACAGACTCTTTCTTTCCAATCAGCCTCCATTTTATTCCCGGCTTGGAACTGGAACTGGATTTTTCTTCCAACACTACCTAGTTAGCAGGGGTGGGTTCTAACTTACCTCGCCGCCGGTTCGCTTCCTCCCACACCACGTGGGTGTGCGCAGTGCCGAAAATTCCATTTTTTTAAAAAAAGCCAAAAACAAGATGGCAGCGCATGCGCAGTGCCGGAAACTTGGCTTCTGGCGTTGGCTGGCGGGCCCACAAACGAGGGCCTTCTCTGTGGCAGCACCGGCTCTCTGGAATACACTACCCCCCCCCTGAGATCCGCATTATTCCCACCCTGCCAGTCTTCAGAAAAGCAGTTAAAACATGGCTTTGTCGACAGGCCTGGGGCCAATGATTTTAATACAATATCAATCATTCTTGGCCCCATGAATGATTTATTGTATGGGTTTTTAAATTGTAGTTTTTAATGTTTTTAAATGTTTTAATATCTACTGTTTTTAATAGTTTTTTTTTCATATTTGTTGTTGCATGTGAATTTTTATTGTTGTGAGCCACTCAGAGTCTCTGTGGAGTGGGCGGCATACAAATGCAACTAATAGATAGATAGATAGATAGATAGATAGATAGATAGATAGATAGATAGATAGATAGATAGATAGATAGATAGATAGATAGATAGATAGATAGATAGATAGATAGATAGATAGATAGATAGATAGATAATAGATAGATAGATAGATAGATAGATGATAGATAGATAATAAATAAATAGACAGACAGACAGACAGACAGACAGATGATAGATGATAGATAGATAGATAGATAGATAGATAGATAGATAGATAGATAGATAGATAGATAGATAATAAATAAATAAATAAATAAATAAATAAATAAATAAATAAATAAATAAATAAATAAAGCTATCCTGAGTCATTCCCATTCTGTAATAAAACCTTTAGCTGACTTGTTTGTTTCTCCTCTCCTAAGATGTGCTACCATTAAGCAGAACAAGACAACCGTCCCAGGCCACTGATTTGGAAATGCACGAGAAGGTAGCAAATTGTAGAGATGGGATGTTGTTTTCCCTGCCAAGGGATGTGACAGGTGACTGAGGTTTTCTGCCTCAGATGCCAAAAACAACAACAACAATATGGCAAACCTTTGACATGCCTTCTCTGGGGGAACTTCCTTAAGCAAATACATTGCATGATAAATTAATGTTGCTAAATACACAAGCCTGCAAACTGCAGCCAACTAGGATTCCACAAAATATGTATGTCCCTAAACACACATACATTCATGGTACAGTTTTCTATTTAGTAGTGCTAACTGTTGGAAACCATCATCAGTTTCTTTCTCCTTGCAAACAAAATATCCAACACTCATTTTAAGGCTGCCTGCTCACCTGTGACTCTGGGCAGTTTACAAAATATTAGAAGTTCAATTAAAAGATAGTTAGGAATGAATTTTTAACATTATGTCTGTGAATATATGAAAAATCCACTTTTCAAACATGTATGTGATTCGGACAGAAGTTTATAGTTCCTGATGTTATCTAAGGAGGGCATGGCATGGCATGGCATGGCATGGCAGAGGAGAGGAGAGGAGAGGAGAGGAGAGGAGAGGAGAGGAGAGGAGAGAGCTTTGCAGTCCTGTGAGTGGTCAATGCTTCACCAGTCGGAATAGAATCAAAGGGATGCCCAATGGGAGATATAAGAGTTGAATAGAGCACAAGCTTCTAAAGGTGAAAAATCATTATCTGATTTAATAGGCCATTGTTGGATGAACTGCAATATTATTTAAAAGGTGACTACTGTTCAATAGAAAACATAGATCAGCACCCCCAGTTGAAATGGCTATGCAGGGCAGCAACCAGCCCTTGGAGGGGAGGGGCAATGCAGACCCTGTGGCCAATCAGAGTTGGGTTGTCAGATCGTGCGCGAGGTAATTGGCCTTAAGAGCTTAAAATGGCTCAGACTGGAGAAAAAAATCTGCAATTTTCAATTGAGGCTGAATATTTATTTATTTATTTGATTAAACAAGTTGGTATGCCACCACAATTTTAAAAAAAACTATTATCAGTTTTTTATACAATATAAAACAAGCTCCATATTTAAAAAATGATTTTATTTATTGATATGAGATCAATTTGCCAAGTATTTGAAAATCAATATGATAAATTACGATCAAAGTCACAGATTTGCTAAGAACAAGCCTAACTAGTCTAAAACAGAAAAATATCAAGTGAGGTGCTCAAGATTTCCACTCCTCAACATTTGCATTAATAAATGAAAGGAATCATAATCAAATCTGCAAATTTGGAATATGTTGATAGGAAACAAAAATAAGATGAAAATAACAGGTTCACGTTTAATACAGATAAATATTCTTTTATTTATTTAGGAAACAAAATCAGAATGGAGGGGATGAAATTCAGATTGAGGGAATAGGGTGGCAATTCTTAAGATCTTGAAATAGCATTTGATTACAAATGGAATATGATGGTAAAAACAGTTGACAATGGAATCAGCCGGAATGGTGTGGAATCTTCTTCATTGAATATATTCAAGAGGAGACAAGACATCCATGATCCTTTCCGCCTTTTATGATCTAAAAATTACCCATTATCAATCTAGCTAGATACCATAAATAACCTGGAAGCAAAGCATAGTTGAAAACTCTATAGAACAAAAGAAATGTCAAACAATAGACTATGTCCTTGAGGCTGGGATGGAATCATTTCCATCTGCTAGTTCTACCCACTGTGTAAAATCTCTAAATAGAACATATTCTTTGCATTAAAAAAAGAAAGAGACTTCCAGGGAGGTTAAAGAGGTGTGGGAAAGAAGAATTGAGGAAGACAACAATTAGTGGCCTTCCCCAACTTGTTCAAATGGACTTCAGCTTGCAAATCGCATGTTGGTTGCGATTTCAAGGGGTTCAGCACATCTGGGAGCCCAGGGTTGAGGAAGGCTGCAATTTGCTTTTAAAGCTTTGCACCAATCGAGTTGGCTGACTGAAAGCCAAATCCTACCAAGAACCTTGGAGAGAAGATCATCCTGAAAGGCTATTCTCAAAGTCAGGAGTTCCCTTGGCTGACTACCCAACAGATCAGGGGCGGGTTGCTCACTTACCTGGCTGCCGGAGCCATGCGCGCGCATCTCCATGCTTTGGGGGGCGCTCATTACGTGCGCGTGCCCCCTCACGCAATTTTGCTTCTGCACATGCGTGGAAGCAAAATCGTGCTTAAATCTCACGAGGGGACGCGCGCGCGAGAGAGATTTTGGAGCGATTTTGCTTCCGCGCATGCACAGAGGCAAAATCTCACTGAAATCTCTCGTGTGTGCACGTCCCCTCGCAAGATTTCAGCGCAAGTTTGCTTCCGCGCATGCGCAGAAGCAAAATCGCCCGAAAATCACCAAAAATCATCGGGAAAAAAGGGCGACGCGCCAGGTGGACCGGCAGAGAGGGCTCCGGAGTGGTTGCGAAATCTGCCGCTCCCTACTGGAGCTGCATACTGGGCAGTTCCAGCAGGAACCCACCTCTGCAACAGATAGCAAAACATTGAGCTAGCTGTTCTGATGTAACATGTCTTCAAAACCACCATGAATTTTTAATATGAAAACCATCATTACAAGAAGTTGTAGGGTTTTTTCCCCTAAGCTAGACCCCTTCAGACATTTGTTATTTTTGTTAGATTGATTTATTACCATTTCGTACCTTTGAGTCACCCAACATCATTAAGTGAGCTTCCATAGCTGAAAGTGGACCTGCCTTCAGGTCTCCCTGATAACAGTTCAACCCCCTATAACTACTAGATCCTGCTGGCTGTTATCATATCTATTCAGACGGCTTTAGTGAAAGAGTATTTGAGGGGCTGCCACAAAGAAGAGGGGGTCAACTTATTTTCCAAAGCACCAGAAGGCAGGACAAGAAACAATGGATGGAAACCAATCAAGGAGAGAAGCAACCTGGAATTAAGGAGAAACTTCCTAATAGTGAAGACAATTAACCAGTGGAACAGCTTGCCTTCAGAAGTTGTAGGTGCTCCATCACTGGAGGTTTTTAAGAAGAGACTGGAGAGCCACTTGTCTGAAATGGTATAGGACAATGGTGGCGAACCTTTTTCGGCTCGCGTGCCAAAAAGGGGGGGGCGCTCACCCGCGCTCGCGTGCCCACACCCATTCCCTCCCCCCCATGCATGCGCACAACACCCCCCCATGCTGCCCCCTGCGCATGCGCACACACCCCCACCCCCACGCAAAGGCTTACCGGAGCCTGGGACAATGAAACCGGCAAACCGGAAGTGCGAAAAAAACGCACTTCCGGTTTGCCGGTATGCTGTTTTTTGCACTCCGGAGAGTTCAGGGAAGCTCCCTGAAGCTCCAGAATGCAAAAAACTACAAAACGGACAAACCGGAAGTGCGGAAAAGTGCACTTCCGGTGTGTCCGTTTTGTAGTTTTTTGCATTCCGGAGCTTCAGGGAGCTTCCCTGAACCCTCCGGAGTGCAAAAAACAGCACACCGGCAAACCGGAAGTGCGTTTTTTCGCACTTCCAGTTTGCCGGTGGGCAACCCTCACGTGCCGGCTTCTATGGCTCCGCGTGCCACCTCTGGCACGCGTGCCATAGGTTCGCCACCACGGGTATAGGATCTCTGGCTTGAGCAAAGGGCTGGACTAGAAGACCTCCAAGGTCCCTTCCAGCTCTATTCTGGATTTGTCAAAACTATCCTGCAGCATATCCTAGATTGCAGCAGAACTGCCATCTTCTCTCTCTCTCTCTCTCTCTCTCTCTCTCTCTCTCTCTCTCTCTCTCTCCCTCCCTCCCTCCCTCCCTCCCTCCCTCCCTCCCTCCCTCCAGCTGCCATCCTTCCTGCCTTCCTCAGCATGTTTTTCACCTCTAGCCTTTTCGGGGCTGCAAATCAGGTTGGCAGAAGAAGGGCAACGGCTAATCGGATTGGGAGGTTTCTTCTAATCCGCTGCACTATCTCTCTATCCGCTGCACTCGGCTTTCTCTTCCCCTCTCTCCAATATCACTAATGCCTTCTCTATTGGCTGCATTAGACAGATGTTTGAAAACTCCCTCTTTGGCTAAATCTGATCTCTCTGTAATACTTTCACTGCTATTAAAGCCGCAAGCATGCTCTCTACTTCCCCACCCTCTGTTTCTTCTTCTTTTTTTTTACATTCCCAAGTGGACTTGGGAGAGGTTAGATCGCCTTTTCCAGGGCAGAACAAGATCTGCTGGAAAAACAATGGGATTTCCTCCCCCTCCCCCTCCCATCCAACAGCCCTTTGCCTCCATCTGTTGATATCTTACAGCAGTGTTTCTCAACCTTGGCAGTTTGAAGATGTGTGGACTTCAACTCCCAGAATTCTCCAGCCAGCGTTGCTGGCTGTGGAATTCTGGGAGTTGAAGTCCACACATCTTCAAACTGCCAAGGTTGAGAAACACTGTCTTAGAGAATACTTTCAAAGGCGGAACAACTGGATGGGGGGGGGGGCTTCTGCTTTTTTTTTTTTTTTGAAGGGTCACTATTCTCTTCCTAGATTAAGCCCAAAGTTGGGTACCCTTTCTCCTTCAGCTGATTTTTAAAAGCAATTCCGAAAGAAGGGAATTTTATTAGCACGTTTTTAGAGCAGGGGTCTCCAACCTTGGCAACTTTAAGCCTGGTGGCCCAGCTGGGGAATTCTGGGAGTTGAAGTCCGCCAGGCTTAAAGTTGCCAAGATTGTTTTAGAGCACCGTTCCTATCAGAGGAGTTAGACAAAGTCCCACCAGCAGGGCTGGGCAAGGAAAAAAGAGGAGGAGCCGTCCCCAACTCTATGGTCACCTGATGGCTTGTGCTAAAATTTCCATCCTTCCCAGTCAACCTAGGAGGTTCTCATTATCCCAGTCGCAGAGGTCTTCAAACTTGGCAACTTTAAGACTTGTGGACTTCAACTCCCAGAATTCTCCAGCCAGCATAGCAGGCTGGTATTGCTGGCTGGAGAATTCTGGGAGTTGAAGTCCACAAGTCTTAAAGTTGCCAAGTTTGGGGACCCCTGTACCCAGTGCAATAGAGGTAGAGGACCATTGGGACCGTAGTTCAAACCATTCGGAAGGCGCCAGATCCGGAGAGGCTGGAACCTATACTTCTTGATCTGCTCTTCATAGAATGAATAGATCTAGAGAAGAATCCACCCCTCCCTCCTCGCTAGTTGCTCAACTATTGATCCCCCCCCGTTTCTCAACCACTCTCTTTCGCATCCGCGTCGATTCCCCCTCCCCTCACACACACACACACACACACACACACACACTTCGAGAGGTCCCGCGTCTCACCGGAAGCCAAGGCACCCCCCCCCCCCGTGGTGAGAAGGTTGCCTTCCCCCGCAGAGCTAGGATCCGTTCCGCCCGCGCAACCAGCTTGGCTCAGGACTCCCGTGCGCCCTCGGCGTACTCCTTTCCCAGCTCCCAGCGGCCCAGAGGTTGAGAGAAGCCGGGACGCAATTGTGTCCACCCTCGGCGCACAACTGAAAACAGGCTCTTTGAAAGGAGAGGGAGATTTTTTTAAAAAAAGAGAGAGTGGAGCGAAGGGATGAATTTGGGGTGATTTATCACTAAAGCGGGGGCTGCGGGAGGCAGAGCTTCAGGGTAAAAATCATTGCTCCCCCCCCCCAAAAAATCCCTTTTTATTCTGCACATCAGATGAAGAGAGAGAGAAATAGTGGGCGGGCGGGTAGATGGGACTTTCCCCCTTTTTTTCCCCCTTTCCCAGACCCGCTGATTGCCCTTGCCCAACGACTGTACAGGCTCCAAATCAGAATCGGTGTCGGAGCAGCTCCAAATAATGCCTTGTTTTTTTGTACCCATCAATGAAGGATTATAAAGCCCCCAATGATTTTACCCCCTCGGAATATTCGTGTTTGGCGATCGGGTGGAGCTACGGCAAGGAGACTTTCGGGGCACTTGGAAGTTGGATGGCGCAGATTCTAAGGGGGACTAGATTTGTTTTGGGGGGATCTGATTTAAGCAATCTCTCTCTCCCTCCCCCTCCCTCTCTTTCTTGTGTGTGTGTGTGTGTGTGTGTGTGTGTGTGTGTGTGTGTGTGTGTGTGTGTAACATTTTTTGCTGATAAATGAAAATGAAGGGAGACTATTATAGATCTATTTCAAGCTATTTAGCTCTCATCAGATAGCCATACCCTTACTGGGATTTGAACCTTGGAGGGAGCATACTGCTTCCTTATCAGTTCTTTGTAAGTTTGAATATCTATCTATCTATCCATCCATCCATCCATCCATCCATCCATCCATCCATCCATCCATCCATCCATCTATTCATCTATCCATGATACACACACACCTAGCTACTCATCCATCCACATACGCACACACATATAAATTCTCCCACATGTGTATTTGCATGTCTATTTGTACTCCACACTTTCTTACTTTTAGCTAGAGAGAAGTCGGAGTAAAGAAAGTTGTAGGCTCGGCTTTGGTGAACAAGAGGGTCGCCTCCCCTGTAACCACGTCAAGTCGCCCGCTGAGAATGAGGGGTGCGGTGGGGGGAGGCTGCCTCTTAATTCCCTACCATTCCCGGCCTTTGTATCCGAACAGCAGGTGCATTTGGAGTTCACTAATTGACCAATGGACCTCCTGCGCCTACCCACCCCTCCCACCGCAAGCGAGAAACGGGGGTGTGTGGTTTAAGCTTTTGAACTGGAAAGATGGAATCGGTCGTTGTGCGGCGGAGCAAAGACAAACTACTGTGGGGCCACCTCTTAATTTTAAATTCCGAATTGTTCTCTGATCTTTGTGGAAGGAGGCGCGCCCACGGCTTCAGTTGTGCTCGCACAGCAAAAATGAAAATAAAACTCAGCACAGCAAAATAAACAATTTTTAAAAATCAGCCATGGGAACCGATTCGGGTTTGAGTCTGTTCGGTTTGATTCCTGTGTACAACCTTGTGCCTTGCTTATTGACAAATCCCACTGAAATAAGTCCTTGATCATAACAGTAATAATAATGAAATAAAAGCTTCTCCTTTGTTTCCATTTACCACGTAGGGCTCCAGCTGCACCATGTAAACGAATAACCTCGATTGGTCCAAGCCTTAATCCATTTTTTTTTCTCCCCCTCCCGCATTTTTTTTCCCAGAGAAATTTAAGCCTGGAGGAAAAGATTAATACTGAAACAAGGGACCGGTTCTGCTTCCACCTTCCTTTAAAAAATAAAATAAAATAAAATAAGGATTGCTTCGCTTTAAACAGCTTCCCTTTCCTTAACCCTCTGCCCCTCACTGCGGATAGTTTTGTAGAGGAGGGGGCAAGAAAAAAATGAAATCGACAACTCCCTAAATCTTCAGCTCCTTTTACTACGCTAGGCTTAGAACCACCGGGTCGGTCTTAGAGCTACAACGGGAACGGCGCACAGCCGTTTTCTCTGACCGGTCTATTCCTGGACAACATCTCCCATCGCCTTCAACGTGGGGATGCATATGGGATGGAAGATGCAGTCCCAGCGGTCTGAGAGTCCCAGATCGGAGCCGGCTGATTTAATAACCGGCTTCTTGGAGTTCGCCCGCTTGCAGTCCCGGCGCCGTCCCGAAATCGCTTTTCCACGCCGCCGACTTTCCCAAGACAGAAGGACCCGGGGTGGGGGGATGGGCAAAGGATGCTTTAGGGCGGCGTAGGACCGGGAACCTCCTTGGCCTTCCTCCAAGCCCGGTTGGCGGCCGTCAAAAATTCGTGGGTCGGAGACTGAAACGCCTATTTCCCTGCGGGGAGTGGGGAACCATTCACCCTCCCGCCCCGTTTCCAAGAATCCCTTTCACTTCGAACGGGCAAAACAGCCCACGCTCCCTTCCAAATGGCTACTTTTTTCTCTTTTGTTAAAAGACCGTGTGTGTGTGTGTGTGTGTGTGTGTGTGTGTGTGTGTGTGTGTGTGTGTGTGTGTGTGTGTGTGTGTGTGTGTGTGTGTGTGTGTGTGTGTGTGAGAGAGAGAGAGAGAGAGAGAGAGAGAGAGAGAGAGATATTTTTGCCGCTAATAAAAATAAAGGGAGACTAGTATAGATCTATGTCAAGCTATTTAGCTCTCGTCAGCTAGCCATACATAAACATACATACATACATACATACATACATACATACATACATACATACATACATACATACATATGTGTGTGTGTGTGTAGCAATTTTTTTGCTGATAAATGAAAATAAAGGGAGACTATTATAGACTAATATATATATTAGTGGATATATATATATCCACCTGTGTGTACATGCGGAACTGAGGATAAAAGAACTGATCAGGCAGTTTTCTTATAACCAACCTCCCTCCCCCCAAGTATTTTTCGTGGTTTACCACCGCCACCATTGCTATTTCAGTAACTAAAGGCCGGGTTTTCTTTCGTTAAGTCGGCTCCTGTTAGGAGTTGGACACGAGTTGGATTGAGCGGAAATAAAAATGTCGACCTTTCCTTCTTTCGTTTCCTCAACAGAATCCACTTTAAGCAAATTCAGAGGGCGTTGTTTGCGACGTTGAGAGAAGTGGGGGGGAGAGTGGGAATAAAAACGGGAGGACATAATTGAAACGCTTCCCCCGACTTCCAAGTTGAGGGGTTGCAAGAGTTTTCTGGCAGGGGTGAACCTCCGGATTAAAGACGGCCCAAGGCGATGGAAACGGGCGATCGATCCTTCTTCCCTGAGTCACTGTTTCCGTCTTCATTTTAGCAGAACAACAACATTGACAGAGGCGAACGTGAAGAACCTGCAACAAAATTTTAAAACAAATCGTCATATGGGGGGGAGGGAGGAGGGGGGGAAAGCAAATTGAAATCAACGCCGTGGCGAAGCTTGAAAAAATCTTAGACCCGCGAAGGCCCTTAACCTTCATACTAGCTCCATAATAAAGTGTGCTAAGCAGGGCTTTAAGCAAAGATCTAAAAGGAGCTCCCAGCGAGAAGAGAAGCTAATTTTTGTGACTTTTGTGTTTTTAATGGTTTTAATCCGGAATCTCCCCCCCCCCCAGCCTCTAATCAATCCCCGCAAGCTTGGAAGAAAAAACACACCCCAACGCCCACTCTCTTGGCTGAGTCTTGGCGAACCCCGAAGCTAACAACCCCGAAATCGGAGGCACTTACTCTCCAAGAACTCAAAAGAAGCAACAGGCTCAGGCGCCGTTTTCGCTCAAGGGTTTCGCCCAACGAGTTTCGCTAGATTTCGCCTTCAGGGAATCAGGAATAGGGTCGCCACGGCTCTAGCGGGACTCGCGAGGTTCCCTGTCTCCCGTAGAGTTTGCTGTGGGTTTTTTTTCCCCTTTTCTTCTTTTAACAGAAGCCCAGATAAGGTTGCCCAATTCCCTCCCGCAACCCTAGAAGGATTTCTGTTTTGCGGGGAGGGATGGGGAAGGGGATGAGATCTTCCGGCAAAGGGGTTTTTTTGGGGGGAGGGGGAGGGGGGAGGGACATTTGGGAAGGTGGCACGAAGTCTATAATGGATGCCCATTCGCCGAGAGTCGAGCCGCAGCTCTTCCCGCTCGAGTCCTCCTACCCACCCACCCCCATGTCAAATTGACTTAAGTGCTGGTTCATCCGCGTTTTCTCTTTGTCCGCACCCGTTGTAAATAAAAGGGTTTCGAGATTAGCTAATTAAGGTGCATTAATCACTGGGGGAAAGAGAATCAATCAAAAATCCCTGCTCCGAATTTACAAACTCGCTCTGCCGCCCCCCACTCCGCCAACAACCCTAGAAGGGTTGACTCACTCTGTGAGGGTTGAAGGGCTGCCGGTTGAAAAAACGCCTGCATTTGCACTACCAGACCATCCTCATCGTCGTAGCCTTCAAAGAATACCTACCAGTTGCGCAGCTAAAAATTATCGGAAAAGGATTGGGGAGAGGGGAAGCATTACATAGGATGGGGGGGGACAGAAAACCGGAGGGAGGGAGGCAGGAGGGAAGGGAAGGGAAGAAGGGAAGGGAAGGGAAGGGAAGGATCCAATCTGCTTGCCGCGTTGTCCACGCTTCTTACAATTCGCCTCCCCTCCGTCCCAATCCTACTTTCCTTAAACTGCCTTTGACAGGCAGATCCCTTTTCCTTTAAGAAGCAAGACCGCCACCCTCTCCATTAACCGCCCTCCTCCCTCCTTGTACCCTTCCATCCCCATTCCCACCCACCCCGCAGTCCGGTGTCTACATCTGATTTGTGAGGCCGCTGTTGAAAGGACGGGTGTGTGGGGGGGGGGCGAAACACAGGAGAAAGGGGGGGGGTTAAAAAAGACAAGAGGGGTGATTTGCATAAAGCTTTGTCTTTTTAGCGCCTGTAGAGCTGCCAAGGGTTATAACGCTAATTGCGCAAGATCAATGGGACTATTGTCCACGGGTTTCTAGGATTTTTTTTTCAAATGGCTGTGTGTGTGTGTCGAGGGGGGGGGGAGGAATGGGAGAACGACCCCAAGTTGTAAAATCCCAGATGTGGGTGATAGGGACGAACTCCTTCTGCCATAATAGCTCTCACGTTCGTATTAAAAGAGCCATTTTATGGGACAGGTGTTTAAAATGTGCTTCTACCAGTAAAAGAAGCGACCTCCTCCCGCCCGCTCCAACAGGCGCTGGACATATTAATCTTACTTTACATTAGAGACGGGTATATTCGGCGGTGCTTACAAACTTGTGCGAGAGTGCTTCTCAGCGGTTGGAATAGGTATTTCAGAGACCAAGGGGATACTTTGGAGGAAGCAACCTTAGCGCGGACTCTGCTGTCCCTTAGTGGACAGAGAAGGAAACGAACCATTCCCACCTGTGGCAAAGGGAAAAGGTGGGAGCCAGGTTGTGAAATTGTGCTCCACCAAGGGCTGAAGCTGAGCTGTGAAAAGTCAGGGGAAACTTGTTTAATATGCATTGCTTCATCAAGATCAATAGTAGTCACCCTTCCTCTCTATTCTGCATTGGTCAAAATATCTCTATTTTACTGCATTCAATTTTTTGGAAAGGACAGTGACAAATGAGAGCATGCCCAGATTCAAATAACAGGCTTGGAAGAGACCTTGGAGACACTCAAAAGAAAGTTCTGGTTTTCTATCGTATTCTCTGATGGCTGGATAATTTCTTTTAGAATCTTTTGAAGTCTTCATGGGATTTTTTTAGCTGACTTGATTGTTGGGAAGAAAAAGCAATTCTGCTGAGGATGATTCTGATTTCAGTGTCTTAGAATTTAGAATAACAGAGTTGGAAGGGACCTTGGAGGTCTTCTAGTCCAGCGGTCACCAACTGGTGGTCCGTGGACCACTGGTGGTCTGCGAGAAAATTTTGGTGGTCCGCAGAAAAATTATTTGCATTTTTTATATTGCACTAAATCAAACTACGGCCCCTGGGCCGGATACGTACAATGAACATTTGTGTTGCTACAGAGAGTCTGCCCCTTCGGGGTCTTTTTGTGCAGGTCAGGGGGGAGAAATTCTGACTTGGGGTCTGCTTCAGCCTCCTGGTGCGGGGCTTTGGGCAAAGGCTGGAGGGAAGTGCCGCTGGTGGCTAAGAGCCGGAGGGCCTTGTTCCAGTGGGACTGTATCATGGCCTGGAACTGGCTGACCATCTCAACCCGCTGAGCCTCCAGACGCCACTACCTGGCCTTGCACTCCTGCAGGTCTTCCCTCTGCTTGGAAAGCCTATGCTCATAGTCCTCAGTGCGGTGCTTCTGCCGAGCCTCCTTCTCAGTCAGATCCAATTTGAACTGAGCCAGCTGTTTTGCCAACTCTTTCTCATGGTGGCTGCTTAGCTCCAACAACTGCTTCCTGTTGGGGCCCTAAGGAGCCCGAGTGGGCAGGCGAGGAGTGGCTGGGAGGTGAGGGGCAAGTAGAGGCTGGCGAGGCACCCCTTGATGTGAGTGACATTGATTGACCACCCCACCCAGTCACATGACCACCTAAACAACACCCACCCAGCCGGTCATTAGGCAGATCATATTAGTGGTCCGCGGGATTTAAAATTATGAATTTAGTGGTCCCTGAGGTCCAAAAGGTTGGTGACTCCTGTTCTAGTCCAACCCCCTGCTTAGGCAGGAAACTCTACACCACTTCAGACAAATGGTTGTCCAATCTCTTCTTAAAAACTTCCAGTGTTGGAGAATTCACAACTTCTGAAGGCAAGTTGTTCCACTGATTAATTGTTCTAACTGTCAGGAAATTTCTTCTTAGTTCTAGGTTGCTTCTCTCCTTGATTAGTTTCCACCCATTGCTTCTTGTCCTACCCTCAGGTGCTTTGGAGAATAACTTGACTCCCTCTTCTTTGTGGCAACTCCTGAGATATCGGAACACTGCTATCTCTTTCCATTTAACTGGGGCTTCCCTCCCTGGTGACCACATCTTCCAATCTGAAAGAACTAGAAGGACAGAGTTTCCTTGTACAGGTAATCCTCAACTTACAACAACTTGCCTGCCGGGATCATGTGATCACGTTTTGCGACCTTCTGACAAGCCAAGTCAATGTGGAAGCCAGATTCACTTGACTATGTTAACTAACTTATCAAGTGCAGTGATTCACTTAACAACTTTGGCAAGAAGGGTGATAAAACGGGGCAACATTCACTTAAAAATTATGAAATTAAAAATATATTTTTAAAAAATTTAAAAGTTATGTTTCAGAATACATACTACAGAAGTATGAAAAACTGGTTGTGGAATGATGAAGCGAAAGTAGCTGGGAATAAATAATTGTGCAAAAAAGGAGGATGAGAGAAATACATTGTATAATGTGTATTTTTTAAAAAAGTGACAAAGAAGGTTGTGCAACAGAGCAAGCAACAGTTAAATGATCTGAGAAAATGCTAAGCCAGGTTGATCGAAATAAAGAGCTTTGGAAGTGAAGTGGGCAAATCAAGGAGAGGAAATGGGATTGAAAAGAAAAGTAATGAAGTTATTTGGGATGAAAATGAAATGGAGCTCTGGAAAAGGAGTATTTTACAAGTTTGTAAAAGATTTGAGAGGTAGATTATAAAAAGTGGAATTTTTTAAAAAGGCCACAAATGTTAATCCCCAAGAAAAAATGTTGATGAAAAGGTAAGTCCCGCATTTGACAATTTGGATTGGAAATTTTTTATAACACAATTAAATGATATGCAATTTGGCGACAAATTTACCAAAATGATTGAAGCAATATATTCTTTACAAACAGCAAAAATTATGATCAATGGTGACATGACAGAGACAATAAATGTTATGCAAGGTGTCAGACAAGGATGTCCGCTATCTCCCCTAATGTTTATTTTATCATTAGAAATCTTACTGAACCGGATAAGAGGGAACCAGGAAATAAAAGGACTGAAAATTAAAAAAGAAGAGTACAAGACACAAGTGTTTGCCAACGACATGGTATTTATTATCAAAGAGCCCCAAAATTCAGGACCTAAACTATTGCAAGAGATAGAAGAATTTGGTGAAGTGTGTGTGTGTGTGTGTGTGTGTGTGTGTGTGTGTGTAAAGGTTCCCTTTGCACATATGTGCTAGTCATTCCCGACTCTAGGGTGCAGTGCTCACCTCCATTTCAAAGCTGAAGAGCCAGCGCTGTCTGAAGATGTCTCCGTGGTCATGTGGCCGGCATGACTAAACGCCAAAGGCGCACGGAACGCTGTTACATTCCCACCAAAGGTGGTCCCTATTTTTCTACTTGCATTTTTATATGCTTTCGAACTGCTAGGTTGGCAGAAGCTGAGACAAGTAACGGGAGCTCACTCCATTATGGGAGGTTACTGCAAAATCCCCATTCCCTCCCCACTCCAGGGGAAGGATACTACAAAATCCCCATTCCCCACTTCAGGGGAAGGATAATGCAAAATCCCCATTCCCTCTCCACTCCAGGGGAAGGATACTGCAAAATCCCCATTCCGACCCCACTCTGGGGCTAAACCAGGGATGGGTTCCTCTGGGTGCGGTCCAGTGCGCAGCTTCGGTAGGGACCCACCGATTACGCAATTTGCATGCGGCTGCTCCGGTGCTATCTTTGCTGGACAGTCGCGCACATCGCCATCTTTTTTAAAGAATTTTTTGGCTTTTTTTCTTCTGTGCATGTGCAGAAGCAAAATCTCGCCGAAATCGCACGCACGAGTCCCCTCGCGAGATTTTGGTGAGATTTTGCTTTCGCGCATATTTTATTATTATTATTATTATTTAATTTATTTATTTTTATTTATTTTTATTTATTTTCATTTTATTTTATTTTATTATTTTACTTTATTATTTTATTTTATTTTATTTTATTTTTTATTATTTTATTATTTTATTATTTTATATTTTATATTATTTTATTTTATTTCATTTTATTTTATTATTTTATTTTATTTTATTTTATTTTATTATTTTATTTTATTTTATTATTTTATTTTATTTTATTATTTTATTTATTTTATTTTATTTTATTTTATTTTATTTTATTTTATTTTATTTTATTTTATTATTTTATTTTATTTTATTTTATTTTATTTTATTATTTTATTTTATTTTATTTTATTTTATTTTATTTTATTTTATTATTTTATTTTATTTTATTTTATTTTATTTTATTTTATTTTATTTATTTTATTTATTATTTTATTTTATTTATTTTATTTTATTTTATTTTATTTTATTTTATTTTATTTTATTTTATTTTATTATTTTATTTTATTTTATTTTATTTTATTATTTTATTTTATTTTATTTTATTTTATTTTATTTTATTTATTTTATTATTTTATTTTATTTTATTTTATTATTTTATTTATTTTATTTTATTTTATTTTATTTATTTTATTTTATTTTATTATTTTATTTTATTATTTTATTTTATTTTATTTTATTTTATTTATTTTATTTTATTTTATTATTTTATTTATTATTTTATTTTATTTTATTTTATTTTATTTTATTTATTTTATTTTATTTTATTATTTTATTTTATTTTATTTTATTTTATTTTATTTTATTTTATTTTATTTTATTTTATTATTTTATTTTATTATTTTATTTTATTTTATTTTATTTTATTTTATTTTATTTTATTTTATTTTATTTTATTATTTTTTTATTTTATTTTATTTATTATTATTTTATTTTATTTTATTTTATTTTATTTTATTTTATTTTTTTATTTTATTTTATTTTATTTTATTTTATTTTATTTTATTTTATTTTATTTTATTTTATTTTATTTTATTTTATTTTATTTTATTTTATTTTATTTTATTTTATTTTATTTTATTTTATTTTATTTTATTATTTTATTTTATTTTATTTTATTTCTAAGCCTCATGACTTTAATTACTTTGGCTTGTTACTTATTACTCCATTTCTAAATTTAGTGAAATTTCCTTACCAGAAAGGAAAAGAGTGAGACAGGAATGTATGAAAAACAAAAGGAATATCCCAGATGCTCAATGGATGGGCCTCTGAAAGCACTGGAATCTTGAAGAGAGCTGTTTTACCAAAGAGAATGATCAGACCAGCACTTACCAAAATGAACAGATCCTCAAGTAATCCAATCCTAAGCCATTTAAAGGTGCAGTAGTTAAATCCAATTGCTTGGAAGGCATTGGTTACAGAAATAGATTTTCCTGCCTGGGCAAAACGTCATTCCACTAGTATGCAAGGATCACTATTGTACCAGCTGAGATTTTTCAGACCTTTCAAGAGTACAGTAGCTCTGTGTAGTGTGATTATACACAAAATGAATAATCAGCTCAGACAATTTAGCTACATTTAAAGAATGTCAATATTGGCTGGTGTATGTGTGTGTGTGAGAGAGAAAATCCAAACAAATTAATTAGTTGAGGATTCACTGCATTGTATAAACTTTGAAAGTGAGTTGATTTAGTAATCAAACTAAGTATATTAGATAAATACAGCCAATAAGTGTGATACTTATTGATGTGGTAGAGTCCAAAACTTAGCTTTTCCTGGCAAGGCTCTTTTATCTTAACACCCCAAAGACAGATGGGACTCACAAGTCCTCCATGGAAGAAAAAACCCCTCATCTGTTAAATTTCAGCCTACCTTATCTGTTATCAGAGGCACAATAGACTGTCACAATAGCTTCTTGAACTGTACCATTGTGGACTCTAACTGAAGGGCGATAGGAATAATAGGAAAAGCAAAAAAAAAAAAAAAAAAGGAAGACAGAACTTCATCTGAAGAAAATTTCAGTTTATTGTAACATATGCAGCTCTACACTTTTTAAAATTAAGGTTTTTGAACTTCTCAAATACAATTGTGTTTTCAAGGGTCTTTTTATGATTGAGAGTTAAAGAAAATCTTTGATTCTCCAGATTGTAACATGCTCAAAGGGAGAGATGCCTTCCCCTGATTGCCTGTTGTGAAGTTAGGTCGTTATCCTTCAGAAATCACTCCGAGGGCAGCCTGATTAATAGACCGATCCATCAAAATTGCTGGCTTTGGCTCAATGTCACATGGCCAGGCAGGGAGAAGGCCATGCATTATTCACTTCTCTTGCAGAAGGGCTTCAGCCACAAAATATGAATGCATGATAGATGGAAAGTACTGAGATCTACAAGAGGACAAAAGACCAGACTTCCAGCTACATATATCCTAGCACTAGCTGAATACCCATGCTCTGCTACGAAACTATCGGACTTGTCTCCTTCTCTCCTCAGGCTTGCCCCACAGAAGCCTCTCCTCTCCTCTCCCCTTCTCTCCCTCAGGCTTTCCCCAAAGAACCCTCTCCTCTCCTATCCCCCTTCTCTCCCTCAGGCTGGCTCCATTGATCCTCTCCAAACTTCCAGCCCACAGGCCACATGAGTCACACACTGGCCACATCCAAGTAGCAGTTGGAACAGAGTTTTTTGTAGGTGGGGAGGGGGAATATAACGTCTAACTCCTTAGCATCAGAGTGTGTTAATAATAATATAAGAAATACTAATGATCTGATGGTCATTTCAAAAAATCCTTTCTTAGCGAGCACCTAGAAGCCAAGAGGAACATACATGCCAAATTTCAAGTTTGTAGGCTTTATGGCTCTGGAGATTTCGTGAGTCTGTGTGAGTGTTTTTCACGTTTATATATAGAGAGGGAGAACTGACTAACTGTCCCCACAAAATCCATTCAGGTTTTCCCCAGGTTTATGTGGACATCGAATGGGTGAGCCTTGCAAATTGGGCATCTCACTTGGGCCTGTTGTTCAAGAGCTGGAGCCTGGCAGGCGCTCTATGCAACTTTATGTATGTAAGGATGTATGCCCGTAGTACAGATCAACAAAGGCATTTCACTTCCAAATCAATAGATCATGTGATATGAAAATGACCCTGAAGAACTATAGGCAGATAGAGGAGATTATCTGGACCCGATGAACAGACAGTCTGTCCAAATTGAAGATGGCTTCTAATTGTCATTGCTGTAAGCTGCCTAGAGATAGGCAGCAAATAAATTTAACAAATAAAATAAACGCCCTATCCCAGTGGCAGGTTGCTGTCTTATTGGTGCCGGTGCATTGCGCGTGCATCTCCAAGTTTTGGGGGGGCGAGCACTCGCTATGCACATGCGCCCCCTTGCGTGTTTTTGCTTCTGCGCATGCGTGGAAGCAAAATCGCGCCAAAATCTCACCCGCGCGCGCGTCCCCTCATGAGATTTTGGCACAATTTTGCTTCCACGCATGCGCAGAAGCAAAATCGCCCAAAAATTCACATAAAAACATGGCGACGCGCGCGATGGACCGGCAGAGAGGGCTCCAGAGTGGTCGCGCACAAATTGCGCAATCAGCCACTCCCTACTGGAGCTCATTACCGGACAGCTCCGGCAGGAACCCACCTCTTCCCTATCCAAAAGAAGAAATCTTTCTGGGTAGTTGGCAAATCTGGCAGAAATTTTTGCACCAGTTCCTTCAGCTTTGCTCATTGGTTAGCTATTTTGGACAATCATACCATTTGTTATCAAGTTTTGGCAGCAAACTGTGTAGCAAAACAGAAGAATCGGTCCCAGCCATGAGATATGAAACTGTCTCATATGAGATGTGCAAATTCTACATGCTCTAGAATTCCAAGAGATTTATTAAAAGAGTTCTGCATGCCATCTGTTGGCTCATATCTTATCTGCAATTAGGATTACGGACCTACTTTGAAAGACAAAGATAAGTTCAAAACGACTAATGTTACATAGTGCATGGGGAAAAAAATAAAATATTTGCACAGATTGTCCCACCCATTTTTCTATTGGTCCTTATCCACCTTCTATCTAAGACTGGATGAAAGTTTCAACTCTAAGAAAAGACACCCACTCCTGACCTGAAGCTGACGGCACACAAGTGGGGTCTAGAATCCTGTCCATAATAGATCCAATCAATCTTTCTGCTTTAAAAACTAACAGTGCTGCTGCAATACATTTTTCCTGTTACCAAGAGCTACAGCAGCTCAAGTTCACCTTGCAGCATGTTGAATCAACATAAAACCTTGAAAAGGACAAGATACCATATATATTACCATCTCCTGCTATAGTCTCTGTCATCAGTGCTGAGTGGCAATTAAAGCACTCTGCCAGGGCCAGACTGAATGAACAAACAATTAAAGCTGTCACAACAATTGTATTGTTGCCAAGGAAGTAACGTGCAGTCTGAAAGGTGTGTCCTCCTGCGAGGTCTCCTGTGACATTGGAAAGACAATTTGTTTACTTGCTTCTTTATCCTAAAACTTATTTGTCACTTTTTTTCTTGGGTGATTTTCAAAGATGACCGATAAGCAAAGCTAAAGCATTAAGATAGCTCTATAAATCAAAGAGAGGAAATGGCAGGGACCGGCTGCGCATGCGTTTAAATATTTTGGGGTAGGGCTTATTTTGGGGGAAGGGTTCATTTTCAGAGGAGGGGCTTATTTTCAGGGGATGTCTTATTTTCAGGGAAACACGGTATCTATATATTGTAGCTATCCAATCGATGGATTGGATTAGATTGGATGTTCAGTCTTCAGTGCAGGAGCATCTATGGGGTGAGGTGGGAGGGTCAAGAAATCAAGATGCTAATCATGATTGCATAATTAAGCCTGACTTCTTTTTTAAATGATTTGTATTTGCGAAGACATGTATATCAAAAGAAATGTGGCTTTGATCATGATGTCATGGGTGCATATTAATGTTTTTGACTTCTTCCTGAAGACACACATGCCTCATTGGGCTATTTTTTGAGAAGTTCCTTTCTTTAGCAGTACAACCTTATCTTGTTTTATTTTGATAGCTCTGGAGGCTTTGAAGTTTGCTTCTTGTGTATGGAGGCTGTAGAGTAGGAGTGGCCAAACGTGGCACATTGGATGATTACAAGTGGCGCATTGCATCCTTGCACCTACTTATTTTTAAAAAATAGGTGTCATAACTGAATCCATCTTAATATTTTCAACACCAAAGTGATCTCAGTTCAATTTGTACAGCCTTCGGTAATGTTCAACTTCTCGGTGTCTGAAATTTAGAATGGAACTTGTGAGATGTTACTTTAGGCGGGTTTACAAACGTACAAATATTTTTATCGGTGTTGCCATTGCGCGTTCCTGCTCAAACGATCGCAAACACCGCACACTAGCAACACATCATGTGTTTGAAGTCACGTGCGAATGAGCAGCAAGCGTTCGAAATGGTCAGTCAGTTCTGATGAGCCATCGTGGCATGGAGTTTGAAGCAGTGTTTTATTGAGTGTACTAGCGTGGTTTTTGTATTGAGAGTGATTGAAAGACAGATTCAAGATTAAATATATATTATGTTTGTCAAATTTTGAAATGGTGTAAATTAATTAATTGAATTGCGTGATTGAGTTATTCCTTTTCCTCCCTTAAGCAAAGCAGATCGTACGCTTATCCCTATTTTACAGCCCCAAACATGAAAGTAAGAAGGTAAAAAACATGCTTGAGTTGTATGGCGCATCTGAACTCGTCTGTGAAAAAATTGGCGCATGGTATGCTTAAGGTTGGCCACCACTGCTGTAGAGTTTGGTTTCATAAGCCACAGTCTTTCAGATTTGAATTTTGAAAATAGAAAGCAGCATGAAAATAAAACAGAGGTATTCATGATCAAGGTAGAGAGTTCACAGATCAGATGTTCTTTTCAACCCTTAGGGAAACAAATGAGATCACCAGTTTTAATTTTCATTGTGTATGCATTAAATCTAGGCAATGGACCAAAAATATGGGTTTAATTAATGCTTGGACAGAGACCGGAGCTCCAAAGACTATTGCTCATCATTCCTGTTAATATCCCCTTTTGAAAAGTACCTGTGTACAAATTATTTGTATATATGGAATCTCTGAGCAGAAGATCATAAGAACAGGTGAGGAATTTAGAAGCCCCAATATTGTCTTCTGTGCCATATGTCCAACAGACAACATTTGGGATCTGAAAAAGACAATTGCATTTCTTCTCCCCAGGTTTCATGTAGTGAAAAATAAAATGTTTCGTATGAAGTGAGTACTGATGCAGATGTTAGAAAGTGTGAGCCAAACTCACTGTAGACCATATGGCTGGGATTCTGTTCAACTTAATTCCCTCTGGTTACATTTGTTAGCATATGTGTGCGTGTAACTACCTTTGTTACTTGTTATGTTAGACAGAAAAGAAGATAGGAAAATGGAAACGTTGTGAGATTTTAAATCTGATTTCCAGAGAATGCAATGTGCCATGTGCCGGGATTAAAAACTAGGCTTTTGATGATTATCTGCACTAACTCCTAAATATTTGGAAAATTGCCAAGGAATAATCAACATGTGAATTGTGGCTGTCTTTAATGCGTGTACTGAATATATAAATAATGATATGAAATTTGTTTTCATGCTAGCAGAATTATTTGTTGTCTGTGTTTGCATGTGTACAAATAAACAGAAAATAATAATTAGTTCTGCTACAGAACTAAAAAGAAGGGATTTTAAAACGAAAGCTATTTTAACCCTGGGGTGAAATTGGCTGCCAATAAGCTTGTCTTGAGCATCCTGAGAGTAGTAACACAGCCACATGTCAAAATAGGGAGAGATACTCCTGGAAGCCATGAGCCTTTGAAGGACTTATGTCCATGACAAGCATTGGATTCAGCCTCCATCCACTCAAAAGACATTCATTAAGCCTTAGGAGTTAACCAGGGTCAGCTAAGGATGGTAGTTTGGAGCTTGCCTGTGTATTCTAGCATTGTTGACTAAACTTGGAAAATCCTGGAAAATCGGCAATGACCAATCACTGAGGTAACACTACTGTATGAATGCAGTTACATGGATTTCAGTTCACTTTGAGGACGTCTTCACATATTTTCTTTCTTCTTGCTTTCTTTACTGTGGTGGTGGGGTGGTGCAGTGGTGACACAGTGGTTAGAATGCAGTATTGCAGGCTAATTCTGCCGATTGCCAGCAGTTCAATTCTCACCGGCTCAAGGTTGACTCAGACTTTCATCCTTCCAAGCAGGGGTGGGTTCCACTTACCTTCCCTACCGGTTCGCATCACGACGGAAGTGCGTATTTTGCATGCCTACATCACTACATGGAAATGACCCTCTGCGCATGCGCAGAACCTTCTGCCCATGCGCAGAGCATTCTGTGCAGGGCTGCGGGGACCAGAGAACCGGTTCGGGACAGCCGGCCATCGCTGCCGGGTGCAAATATCCGCCACTGGTATGGGCAAACCAGTCCAAACCAGCAGCAACCCACCACTGCTTCCAAGGTGGGTAAAATGAGGACTCAGATTGTTGGGGGCAATATGCTGATGCTTAGAGAGGGCTGTAAAGCACTATGAAGCGGTATATAAGTCTAAGTGCTATTGCTATTGTACTTTTTATAGGTAGTCCTCAACTTACCAGCATTTGTTTCACAACCGATCAACGTTACAACTACGCTGAGAAGAGGGACTTACAATCAGTCCTTGGATTTATGATCATCACAGCATCCCCACAGTCACCTGATCACAATTTGAGTACTTGCACTTATGACAGTTGCAGCATCCCAGGGTCAAATGATTACCATTTGCAACCTTTGTTCTGCCCCAGCACCGAGCCCAGCAATAATTACGCACACACAAACGTCCCAACACAGTTTGTTTTAGTAATTAAAGCAAAGTCTCCTAATAATTTCTTAGGAGCGTAAAAAGCAAAAGAAAGGCAGAAGTTATTCTGTTCAGCAACCCAGCTATTAATATACTATCTTAACAGCTAGCCGAAGTCCAAGAGGTAATTGGCAAGTCTTACTGTACTTGGCACAAGTCCCGGAACTAGAAAATGCAAGAAACAAGATCCGTGCTGGAATGCAAACTGGAGTCACAGAAGGCAAGATTTAGAAGATTTAGATTTGTTTCCTGCAATTAGGCTCAGTGTGGTTAGGACTTAAGTAGTCTAAGGGCGTGGCCAATTAGCCTGCAGCTCTACTCTCGAGGAGACCTCCTCCTGCATAGCCACTCTTGCCTTCTATCAGCCCTGCGTGCCCTAGCATCGAGAAGAAGAGGCTCCTCGTCTTCTTCTGCCTCACTCATGTGCACCTCACGAGGTGCAGAAGGCCCTGGTTGACTTTCAGCCTCTGGCACCGAGTCCTCTCCAACCTCCTCGCTATCGGACTCAGGTACCAGGTGCACGGGCCAATGGTACAATGCCACAACCGCCTCTTGATCCTCGGGATCCATGACCAGATGTGCGGGACGCTGGGGGGGGGGCACAACAACCTTTCCAGCCAGCTTCTAACAAGATCAAGGGAGAAGCTGGCACAGAAAGTTGCAAGTCCAAGTCACATGATGTCTCACACAATGACCACACTGCTTAACGATGAATTTTACAGTCCCAATTGAGGTCATAAGTCAAGGACCTCTTTTATGAGTGTTTCTTGAACAGTGTACATCCCTGCACTCACAAACATATTGTATATCCATTATATAAATTATAAAATATATGCACTTACATACATACTTGCACACACATACACACATACAGACATATACATTGGCTGTTTAATAAAACATAATATCCTTTTTTTGGAAATTCTATTCCTCTAAGTGCAGAGGCAAGGTTCCATTCCTTACTGTAGTTATGCTTTGTATTAAAAGTAGGTAATGAAAAAGAAGTTCAGTTTTTACTCAAGAGTTCTAACCAAGTTTGTGATGGTACTTACCTTTAGATCAGGGGTGTCAAACTCGATTTCATTGAGGACCACATCAGGGTTGTGTTGTGATCTCAGGGGCCGGGGTGGGCATGGCCAGGGTGGGTGTGGGCAGCTTGATATCACTCATTGAGGCTCCGTTTTCGGCCACGAAGGCCCTCCCAGGCTCCGTTTTCGGCTCTCCTGCACTCTGTTTTCGGCCATGACGGCCTCCTGCAGCCCTCTGCCAGTGAAAATGGAGCTCGTGAGGGCCACGTGCGGCCTCCCCGAGCTCCATTTTCACTGGCAGAGGCACTGCGGGCCGGTCCTTCACTGTTTCCGGGGCAGGCCTGCGCGCCAGATCTAAGTCCCTCGTGGGCCGCATCCGGCCCCCGGGCCTTGAGTTTGACACCCCTGTTCTAGACCTTTTTCTTTCCAAAAGGAATTAATTTAAAGCTATGTGCCTAATTGTTCTCTTCTCTTCTCTTCTTTCCTTTTTTTTTCTTTTTCCTTTTTTTTGAAGGGGGGGGTGAATCTGACTAATTTAACAAGAAGCTGCAAATTTTACTGTAGCATTACTGTGGTTTTGACTGTAGCCAAACAATGGACAATGCATCTGTCTAAAGTGGTTTGGTTTTTCATTTTGTCTTACTTTATCTCTTTGTTCCCCTTCTTGTTAATGAGACTTTAATCTAAAGCGAATGAAAACAGCACCATTGTGGTTGCTGATGGATGGCCTAGTAGTGACAGACTCTTAAAACCAGAGCCTTAGGGCCAAAGCCCTAGGGCCAGTTTAGCAACCTTCCCTAAAATAAAACAAAAAAAATTGTCTGCAAATCCTGTTTTGAAATGGCTAACATTAACAGAGTTCTGAAAGATGGGGCGCCCAATTCTTCTAGATTGTGTGCCAAGTGTTTGGACACATCAAGAATTGGGTGCCCATCTTTCAGGACCCTGCCATTTTCAAAACGGGATTTGCAGAAAAATTCAACCAGTGAACAGCATTGTAATTGTACTTCCCTTTTGGTGAATTTATTTATTTATTTATTTATTAGTTGCATTTGTATGCCGCCCACTCCACAGAGACTCTGGGCGGCTCACAACAGTAAAAATTCACATGCAACAACAAATATCAAAAAGCATTAAAAACAATAGATATTAAAACATTTAAAAACATTAAAAACCACAATTTAAAAACCCATACAATAAATCATTCATGGGGCCAAGAGTGATCGGTGTTGTATTAAAATCATTGGCCCCAGGCCTGTCGACAAAGCCATGTTTTTACTGCTTTTCTGAATGTGGGGACGCTAAAGGACATAAAGGGTACAGTAATAAAGAAGTTCTAATCTAACACCTTAAGAAAATCTCCAAATCCATCTGAGGGAAGATAATAGAGGTGGGGAAAATGATCAATATGTTCTAGTGGAATTTGGGATGCAAACGTCGTTTGAGGGGGCTTCCGTGGGCATCTTCCACCTAGCAGTCTGCAGCCTCTAGACTCCCTAACTGCAGTTTAAATGCCAGAGGAGAAATGAAAGAAGAATTCCTTCTGTGAGGCTCATTCAGTAAAAGCAGCCAGGTAGCTGTGAATAAAGGAAGAGATATAAAACAGGAGAAAGTCATCACCAGAACCTCTTCCATCAACAGGACAATCCAATGTGTTAAAAAGAAGGGGAGTCTCAGGTAGTTTGAGAATGAGATTTAAAAAAAAAAAAAAACCACAGCCACTTTTGCAAGGGAAGAAAAAAAATTCAAGAAAGGGCAGCACAGACATGTTAATTTCCAGCTTGTTGGCTGTTTAGTATTCTAAATAATAAATTTTAAAAGTGGGCAATGTGGAAGGGGCACAAAAAGAGAATTTATACATGAGACAGAAGATATGTGACATGGATTAAAAAAAAATCAATGAATTTTTATATCCTCGGGTTGGAGAAAGAGGTTGAATGAATGGAAGAGAACGCTCCTGAGAAGTTTATGAAGTACGAAGAATTATGTGTATATGTTTTTAATATCTGAGATATATGTGCACCTATGTATCTCTCTTTGTTTATAATGCCTACGGTATATATTCATATCAGTGGTGGGTTTCAATTTTTTACTACCGGTTCTGTGGGCGTGGATTGGTGGGCGTGGATTGGTGGGCGTGGCAGGGGAAGGATATTGTAAAATCTCCATTCCCTCCCCACTCCAGGGGAAGGTTATTGCAAAATCCCCATTTCCTCCTGATCACCTGGGTCTTGGGAGGCAGAGAATAGATGAGGGTGGGGCCAGTCAGAGGTGGTATTTACCGGTTCTCCAAACTACTCAAAATTTCCACTACTGGTTCTCCAGAACTGGTCAGAACCTACTGAAACCCACCTCTGATTCATATTCATACACACACAGAGATAATTTTAAGATACATGTGAAAGACAAAATATATGTTCCCAGAATAAATGTATTGCTAACCTCTGTTCTCCCAAATAAAACCTAGCTGATTGGAGGCATGGCCTTTCTTTTTCTTTTTCTTTTTCTTTTTGTGAAATGAGGCAAAGTCATTGTAGAGCAATAAATGCTTAATGCAGAATTCAGAATTCTGTTTTTTTTTAAATATTTTAGTCCTTACTTTTTCATATATGTATGGAACTATCAATTCACACTACCTTTTCTTCCCACAGCCATATATTAAGAGTCTGAGATTTCTTACTCTGCATTTCAACTATTTGTCCTTTTTTCTTTACTTTAGACTTTTTGTGTAAAAGCTCCAGGAAAGAAATTGGATTTTCAGAGTTTGAACTATTTTCCAGAAAATTAAATTATTCCTTCCAATCTTTTAATTTCTCAATATTTATATTTAACAGCATTTTATAGGTAGCAGTCTAATAAAATCAGTAAAACAAATTGACTCCAACAAGTAAAGTAATAATGCCACAAATAAATATATTTTTATATTGCCTGGCATAGCTATCAATTTAAAAAAATCTGCTACCACCCACTGATAAACCTGCTGAGGAGTAGATTTTGTTAATTTTTTTTTTTGTAGCGGTCAATAAACATGCAAAAGTGATTTAAAGCAAAGTGTGGTAGATGGCTGTTTCCTGGCTTGGGAATCCTGTCCCTCCTAGAGCAGACAACCAATATTTTTTTCTTCTGACAGGCTTGTGAAATTTTTAATTTAGCGGATGGAAGCTCTTAAATTATTTATTGATGGCCATTTCTCAGATGATTTTTAAAAAGTTCAAGCTGTGGAAGTTGGCAGACTCAAAAAGCTACTTTCCATTTCTAGAATTATCTTTATTATGCATAAGGTAATGCCCCAAATCTTGAAAGTCTGCCAAAACAATTCTCCAGATCAACTTATACCTAGCAAAATTAAAGCAGAATTGCCCGGAGTCTCTTTCTCACACTTGTCTCCTGATTCCAACACTACTCCAACCCCTACATCTTTTCTACAACAATCCTAAATTCTCTTGTGGAAATTAATGGAAACTAATCAAGGAGAGAAGCAACTTAGAACCAAGGAGAAATTTCCTGACAGTTAGAACAATTAATCAGTGGAACAGCCTGCCTCCAGAAGTTGTGAATGCTCCAACACTGGAAGTTTTTAAGAAGATGTTGGATAACCATTTGTCTGAAGTGGTGTAGGGTTTTCTGAAGTGGTGTAGGGTTGGACTAGAAGACCTCCAAGGTCCCTTCCAACTCTGTTATTCTAAAATTCTAAATTCTTCTATATTTCCAAGGTCTACTAGACTTGCCATTACAAAATCTTTTCTTTAGAATGCAATTGACTACTTTTGGAGGTTGGGCGAGAGAGAGGAGGGGGAGGGATGGGGGAAAGGAGGGAGAGAGTGGGGGGAAGGAGAAAGGTCTGTAAAACTAAGAAAAGCTGAAGTCAGATCATAAACATGGTCACAGTTTTACTTAGCGACCTCTTTGTTTAACAACAGACTTGTACCCAGCTGTGGGTTCCACTTACCTTTGCCATTGGTTCGCATTGTGACATTTTGCGCACACGCACTCGCTCTGCTCACGCGCACGTCCCGTCATGCGATTTGGCTTCCGCGCATGTTCAGAAGCAGGAATTAGCCCGAAACATAGCTGAGGAGCTCATCAGCTGTGCTTTGGGCGAAGAAATAAAGAACAGATTTCACCCACGGGCTGGCGGGCCCTTTTTCAAGTCGCGGAAGGGGAAAAATCCAAAAAAAGATAGCGGCGTGCACGGAATGGCACCGACAGTGACGTCACCATCGGGTTGCTACCGGTTCAGGTGATCCGGTCCGATTCGGGAGGAACCCACGCCTGCTTGTACCATGATAATATGTTGGTTTGTGCCTGTATGTGATTTTTTTCCCTGGATTTCTTTTGAGGTTCTTGTCTATTTTGTCTATTTCACTGTATTACCACAATTCTATCCTTGAGTTATTCATTAATTGCCATGTATTCTCAGCCTTTGTGGCTGTGAGCAAGTAAAGTGGGACTGGTGTCTGCACTTGGGAATGGCAACTGCAGCCAGGCAGAAACATTTCCCACCCCATTTCCTTCAGACAGTCATTCATTTACTCACAACTTCACCCACAAACATCCATGCCAGATGTTCCCAAACTGCCTGGCTAATTGAGTCACACCTTGGTGTTTTCCAAGACAAGCTGATGTCCAGAGGCAGTGTCACGCCAGTCAGCTTACAAAAGCAAAGCTAAGACATGTGTGGGCATGTAGAAGAAAAGGGGTTAGGAGGTGGATGAGATATCTGGAGATTGAGAGATATTGCAGGCAAGCAAGAGGATTATACTACAGGGCCACAAGCTATAGTAGGTAGCATAAGCTGGTGGGATTCCTGCCTGGAGCATGGCTTCGGAGCTTAGCTGGAGGGCTGAAAGCAACACAGCTTAAGAGTAGAGTTTGGTGCTTGACCTGGAGCTGGGCAGCAGCTAGAAAAGGAAGGACCACAAGGAGATAGCACCTCATCCCAACTACTACTACTACTACTACTACTACTACTACTACTACTACTGCTGCTGCTGCTGCTGCTGTTGTTGTTGTTGTTGTTGTTATTATTATTATTATTTATTCACAAAAAATGTAATACACAGCAAACGAGATTTATATGCTGGATTTCGTATCACTATATTACAAGTCGAACACTTCCCAAGCGTCTAGGACTGTGTGATGTATTTTCGTATGATGCGCGCAGATCCAAGTACGGTGGCCTTTTGCAACTGACAGATCGTGATTTTGTCAATGTTTATTGTTTTCAAATGCCGGTTAAGGTCTTTTGGCACAGCACCCAGTGTGCCGATTACCACTGGGACCACCTGTACTGGTTTATGCCAGAGTCGTTGTAATTCGATTTTTAGGTCCTGATATCGGTTAAGTTTTTCTTGTTGTTTTTCATCAATTCGACTGTCACCTGGTATGGCGACATCAATGATCCACACTTTTTTATTTTCCACAATCGTGAGGTCTGGCGTATTATGTTCCAAAACATTATTATTATTATTATTATTATTATTATTATTATTATTATTATTATTATTATTATTATTATTATTATTATTATTATTATTATTATTATTATTATTATTATTATTATTATTATTATTATTATTATTATTATTATTATTATTAAAGGCAGAGGGGCGGTCTTGGGCTTCCGGATTGGGAGAGTTGAGAGAAGTAACTTAGAACTAAGGAGAAATTTCCTGACAGTTAGAACAATTAATCCGTGGGACAGCTTGCCTCCAGCAGTTGTGAATGCTCCAACACTGGAAGATTTTAAGAAGATGTTGGATAACCATTTGTCTGAAGTAGTGTAGGGTTTCCTGCCTAGGCAGGGGGTTGGACTAGAAGACCTCCAAGGTCCCTTCCAACTCTGTTGTTATTATTGTTATTGTTATTATTGTTGTTGTTGTTGTTATTGTTGTTGTTATTATTATTATTATTATTTTCAAGAAACACTGGAAAAGGGCAAAGGTTGTATGCTACCTTATAAACTTTCAGACTTTTGTCTGAGCTGAGTATTAAAAGATTGACTACAAATAATTGAGTATTAAAGATGTATTTATGTGGCAACAGCAACTTGCAAGACCTAGAAGGATGGCATTGACCCATAGCAATAGCTTATTGTTGGGAAGGCATGTGCTGCAATAAAATATTTTGTAGAGATTTGCTATACTATGGTGTGTCAGGTCCCTAGAAATCAAAAAACCTTCACACTGGCAACTGAAATTCACTGGAGAAGTTAAAGATGACTATTAAAGATTCAGGTGGAGCTACTGTGATTCTTGGATTCTGTGGGTAGGTCCTAGGTTTTGTGATTGGCTCATACTTCACTAGGCTTGGATACAATATACCAGGAATAAAACATCTTCCTGGTGCAAGGGGCTGCATTTTATATTTTGGAGGCAACCAAAGGGACAGAAAAGAGGCTACCACCAAGCGGGCCTCCTTTCCCTTGACTTTCTTGTAGGAAAAGGTGTTTAGCTTACCCCCTTGGCTAATGCAGAGTAGATCTGTGATTCTGCCTAGTTCAGATGGTCCCGAAGGTAATAAGGACCCAAGCTATAAAGGGTTTTATAGGTAAGAACTCATGCCTCGTACTGGACCCAGTAGCATATGGGTAAACCTCGACTTAAGGCAGTCATTTAATAACCATTCAAAATTGAGACAGGTCTGGAACAGGTGCTTTACGGTAAGAGCCGTGGTGGCGCAGTGGTTAGACTGCAGTACTGCAGGCTACTTCTGCTGACTGTTGGCTGCCAGCAATTTGGCAGTTCAAATCTCACCAGGCTCAAGGTTGAATCAGCCCTCCATCCTTTCGAGGTGGGTAAAATGAAAACCTAGATTGTTGGGGGCAATATGCTGACTCTGTAAACCGCTTAGAGAGGGCTGTAAAGCACTGTGAAGCAGTATATAAGTAAATAGCTCTTGCTATTTACAGTTCCAAAAGCTCTTCTGGTCACTGTAAAAGGGGTGCCATACACCCCTTCATGGTCAGGTGATCACATTTCAGATGTTTGGCAGCAGACTTGCCAAACTTCCATGAGCCAAGTTCAGAGTTTTTTCTTGGTGATCTCCCGTATGTACAGTAAGCAGTGATTACAGGAAATATCTGCAAGTGATCTGTGAAAGAACTGGACAATGCTAAGAAATGAACTATCCTGGAAAGACAACCTGGTAGGTGGAGGAAAGCTAATAGGCTAGAGAAGCAGGACCCATGGGCTAAATTTCCAGAAGGGCTTGAAAATGCTCCCTGTTTGTAGAATTTTAAGTGACTATGATCACACTGTTTTCAGACGGCTTTTTAAGGAGTCGGGAATAGAAAGAGGGAGAACGTGAAAGGACTTTCATTCTGAGATGTTCTCATTCAGTTTGGGAATCAGGCATTGGATAAATTTAAGGCACAGATAGTAGCACAAAATGGGGGGGGCGGTAATTTGGAATCATATCATGCTTTTGCTGTCTTGAGTGCAGCTGGCTAAGTTTGTCTGAGTTGAGAAACTAAGCAGGACCAGGCCTTGATAACACAAACAATACCAACATGGCAGGCTAGAGTCGGAAATGAGAAAACAACCCAGAAGAAGACAGTGCAAACCATTTCCACATGACTGCCTACATGGCATGTCCATGAAATCACCAGAAGTCAAACCTGAGACCTTATGTTTCATTATACTACTGTTATATGTTATATGTTATATGTTATATATAAGAGCCAAGATGGTGCAGTGGTTAAATGCAGCACTGCAGGCTACTGCTAGTTCAACAGTTCAGCTGTTCAAATCTCACCGGCTCAAGGTTGACTCAGCCGTCCATCCTTCTGAGGTGGGTAAAATGAGGACCCAGATTGTTGGGGGCAATATGCTGAACTCTGTAAACCGCTTAGAGAGGGCTGTAAAGCACTATGAAGCGGTATATAAGTCTAAGTGCTATTGCTATATACTACTGTTATATATCTGGCCTTCCGCAAAGCCGTAAAGACATGGCTCTTCCGGCAGGCGGGATGAATAAGATCGGATTCCCCCTGGATGAATGGTTTTTGTTGCTTTAAAAAAAATTATGTTATGATTTTAAACTGTTTTTATTTACTGTACTGTTCTTATTCATGTTGTACGCCGCCCTGAGTCCTACGGGATTGGGCGGCCTATAAGAACTTTTAATTAAATTAAATTAAAGAACCTTTTTTTTGGCCTCATCAAAAGAGCCAAGGTGGCGCAGTGGTTAAAATGCAGCACTGCAGTTCAGCAGTTCAGCTGTTCAAATCTCACCGGCTCAAGGTTGACTCAGCCTTCCATCCTTCCGAGGTCGGTAAAAGGAGGACCCAGATTGTTGGGGGCAATATGCTGACTCTGTAAACCACTTAGAGAGGGCTGTAAAGCACTATGAAGCGGTATATAAGTCTAAGTGCTATTGCTATTCTCTTCTGACTGCAATTTCATTCCCCCTGGGGGGGATTTGTTTTCAGCTGAGAAAATCCTATAAATATCTGTATAACACATTTAAATTCCAATTTAGCAAAATATACTATTTCCTACTTTTATCCTAAGTTGGTAGAATCCAAATGGTGAAAAACTATTAATAAAGGAAGGAGGGCGGGAGGGAGGGAGGGAGGGAAGGAAGGAAGGAAGGAAGGATTAAAATAGGAAGAAAAGAGATAAACCATAAAGGAACAGTACACTGATGCTCCATGATGGCTGTGTAGAAAAGAAAACCAAAGGTTAACCTTTCATTGGGTGCTATCATTCTCATGACCCCTAATCATGGTGCTTATCATCAAGCTCTTTTGTTTCTCGTTTTTTTCCTTTTCCTCCGAAGAGCACCTTGTGCTTCAGGTCAAGATCATTCAACAATCTCATGTTTCAAATTCACCAGCTGAAGGAAGTGTCATGTTGTGTTAGATTTGAAGACTAGGAGGGTGCTCATCAATCAACGGTTTTTGCAGGGTGCTAATCCTCGCCACAGTTAGCTGATTTGGCACTCTGAATTTTGACCACTGCTCTGGTCAATCACTAGGCAGTTCTTTTCAACTTCATCACCTCCCTATTCTTGTCAAAGTCCCCCTTCCCCCCACAGACACCTAGATAAATAAAAGAAGGAGGTGGGGAGGGGAGGGGAGGGGGGAGAGAACAAAACCATCACGGTTATAACTACTGTGAAAAATAACATAGACTCATTCATCCATGAACTAAGTTAATGCAACGCTATTTATAACTCCGTCTTTTCAACTTGCCTTTCTGTTCAAGGATCTTTTTCAAACAGATCCTTCCAATAAAATTTTGTACTTAATAAGAACAATGTAATCGATGGGGGGGGGAGAATAAATAATTATTTGGGGTTATATATGGCTATTTTTGGGGGAAAAGTTTGTGAAGTTACAGTTAAATTAGGCTTTGTAATTTGGAAAACAACTCTTTTGATGTATCTGTATACAGTATGTAAATTTGAAAAAGGGTTTACTCACATAAGTCTCCAACTCCTGTGCTCTTAAGTACCAGAGTGAGAATTTCGGGGTGGGAATTGGTCATTTCTTTGTAGAGCTCCCTTGCGGAAAAAATATTGATGTTGTTTCCTGATGATGATTTCCTTAAGGAATTTTGTGTTGACTAATGCAAATGTATAAATAATTAGATATGCCACATCTGGCTTTTATAGAGATATTTTCACATTTGTTTGCACCTATTGACTTGATATTTTATGACTGCAATAGATTAATCAATTGAAATAGATGATTCTTTAACTAGAATGCTTTTATCATTCAATGATTATTCATTAGAGCAGTGATGGCTAACCTTTTCATCGCTGAGTGCCGAAAGCGAGTGTGTGCGAAAGTGAGCATGCACACGTGCAGCCATAATGCAATGCGCACGATCCCATCACGTGTGCCCTGCCCCGCACATGCATGTGTGACCCCGTGTGCCCCCACCCCCACATACATGCGTGACCCCCCTGCATGCACCCCACACATGTGTGTGTGACCCCCGCATGCATGCGCAACCCCATGTATGTGCCCTGCCCCCACGCATGCACACGCATCTCCCCCATGTGCCCCACCCCCGCACATGCACGGCAGAGACCCGAAAACCAGCTGGCCAGCAGGAGTCGCACGCACATGCACAGTGGAGGTGAGCTGGGGCGACAGCTTGTGTGCCCGCAGAGAGGGCTCTGCATGCCACCTGTGGTACGCATGTCATAGGTTCGCCATCACGGCATTAGAGTATACAGGTAGTTCTTGACTCACAGCCACAATTGCGACTGGAATTTCCATAGCTAAGCAATGTGGTTATTAACTGAGTTTCACTTAATTGTATGGCCATGAGTGTTAAGTGAATCACTATACAGTCATTAAATGAATCTGGATTCTCCCATTGACTTTGTTTGTCAGAAAACCCTTGTGAAGGTAATGAATGGCAATCACATGACCTTCAGGAGTTCCAACTATTGTAAATACACGCCAAACACACAAATTTTGAACATGTGATCACAGGGGCATTGTTGATAGTTGAACTGACAGTTGACCATTAAATGAATGGTCACAAATCAAGGAGTACTTGTAAAGCCAAGGGATTATCAGCTAAACAGTATGTTCATAATATATCCTATTCTGCCAAGATTTTTGTTCTTTAAATTCTGTTCTCATTCAGGAATATCAAATGTGAGTAGTAGTAGTAGTAGTAGTAGTAGTAGTAGTAGTAGTAGTAGTAGTAGTAGGAGGAGGAGGAGGAGGAGGAGGAGGAGGAGGAGGAGGAGGACGACCATGTGATCAAAAGCCCAACTATTTTTAACACCTTTAAAAAGGGGCAGACTTTAATCAAGTGGTTGAAACTGCCATCTTAACTTCTGGACCTCTGCCCCTGGGATTTTCCTGTTCTTTTTCCTTTGCCATTAAACTACTACCTATTAAGTCACATTTGTAATTATGTCAACAGCCACTACATGTTAAATCAACTTAACTGAACCAAAGTATGTTTCAGTGGGAGCAGTGTACATTTACATTATTAAGTAAGAATAAATCAATCGGTCAGTGCACTTCTGTACTTCCATGAGGTACAGTAGTTCAGCTTTAGCAATAAAAATGAAGGAGCACAGTGAAAAGAATGGGATCAAAATTATATATAAATGTCAAACTAATAATGACAACAACCATCCTTAGAATTAACTGAAGACATTGAAGATATGCTATATAGGTTCTGCCTTTTAGGATCCAACTTCCACAGTAAGCAAATAAGCTGCCAAGAAATATACCATAGATCTGGGCGGATTGCCTGTTCTTCGCGCTACCAGTCCGCCATGTTTCCCCTCACGAGATTTTGCTTCCGCTCATGCGCAGGAAGCAAAATCAGCCCAAAAATTCCCCAAAGAAAGATGGCGCCACGCGACAGACCGGGGAAGACGGCACCAGAGCGGTCACGCACAAATATCGCCATCTGCTGGCCACTACTGGAACGACAGAGTGGACCGCACCGGTAGGAACCCACCACTGCGATAGATTAGCATTTGGAAAAGCTGTGAAGCCCTTGAAATTCAAATTCCATGATGTGTCTATATTTACAGAAAGTAGAATAGCACAAGCAAGAGTATTCCCAGGGACTGTCTATGGAAGCAAAAGTTGGACTTTGAAGAAGCAGGATAGAAAGAGTATTGTTGCCTTTAAACGTTGGCGTTGCAGTAGACTGTTGAGAATACTGTGGACATCCAAGAAAACAAACCAATGGGACCATCAAACAAATCAACCAGGAATTCTTACTCGGGGCACAAATGACTAGGCTGTAATTATCTTACTTTAGATACATTATGCAAAAACTCAGTCCTCTGGAGAAGACTTTAGTGCGGAGAAAGGGGGAAGGGAAGGGAAGAAGAGGATGGCCAGCAATAAGGGTGGACTGACTTATAGTGATGATGGGTACCCAGATGGAATTGAGCAGAGGGCTGGACTAGAAGACCTCCAAGGTCCCTTCCAGTTTATTCTATTCTATTTCTATATTACTATGCTTTTGAGATTGTTGAGAACAGAAAGTCAGATTTCGTTTGGTCAAAAAAAAAGAAATATATGGACTATAGTGACCTCTTGTGGACATTTAATTGAATGAAACTATTTCTTACTGCAGCCCTGCAAAGTTTGAAATTTATTTAGAAGAAATTATTTGGGCCCACATAAGCACAGTCTCTCTTTGCTGATGATTAAATCAACCATGTTTTTTTCAGGCTTCTGGGTGATTCTGGGGAGGGGGGGAAGAGATGTTGCTACTTTAAGAAGTTGCTCCTTAAAGTGGCCCTTAAACAAATAGCATCTTTGGAAGCAAATTAATGTTCTTGAAAAAAAGAGATGTCTCGTCTAATGACTATCTGAGAGATACTTTGCATGTACAAGATCCAAAACATTGCTTATTGTTGCATCCGGCGAGACCACGTGGCGTCAGAGAAGCGGGTGATTGGCCGAAGGCCACCCCAGCTGAAGCGGGACAAACACGAGCCAGCGATTGGTTAAGACCTATTTTTGAAGTGCATATAGCTGTGGAATGTTTATTTGTTGGGTATTTAAATAACTAATTTTTGTTTGGTTTCAGTTTAGTTTTGTCATTGATTGGAGAATGTAGAACCAGCAGGATGCCTTTGATTGCATTTTGGGATATATAATAATTTTGGAAGCAGTTCTAGAATTGTTCATAGGACAATCCACCACTCAATCTTCACCAATCTGTTGTTTTTTAGGTGGGGTTGCATTACAGCACCAAGCATTACTCCACTATTTCTTAACTTAGACAACTTTAAAATATGGATTTCAATTCCCAGAATTCTTTAGCTATCCATCCATGCTGCTGGAGAATTCTGAAGTTGGAGTTTGCACAGTTAAAGTTGCCAAGGTTGAGAAACACTGCATTATATAGTTACTGGTGTGTTGGAGTTACAGGAGTTGTATTATGAGGGCCGGTAGTTGATAGTTCCTCAGCTTTGCTGTTGCTGTAGTTGGAATACTATGAGATCAGGATGACTGCATTTTTGCCAAAGTTATGCTTTGAACTAAAGAGAAGCCAAAACCAAAATCTTAGAAGAACTCTCCCACAATTATTTTGCTCTCATAGAATTGGTCTGATTTTTTCCCCTTTTTTTCTTTTTTCTTTTTTTTTCGGGCTTCATCACACCAAACATGGCCATGGTCTGTTCACCTTGGGTAATAACTTGAGTAAAATCTGTAACAGAGGTTTATGTTGATGGATGGATCCTTCCCCTCCATAACTTTTTCCCATCATTCATCTGGGTTAAAAAAATTAACACGGTAGAGAAAGCCTGCAGAGCACGGTTTCTGGAATTCTAGCCATTTAACAGCAGTGACCTTAGGAAGCATCTGTGTATGGAACAAAGTGAGGCCTGTGATGTGTGCATGTGTCTGGGCACACATCAGTGGTGGGTTGTTCCCGGTTCGGCCCGGTTCTGTGAACTGGTAGCGCCAGCGGTGGGAGGCTCCGCCCACCCGCCAGGGACGCTTCTGCACATGCGCAGAAGCATCGCATGCATGCGAACCGGTAGCAAAGGGTTTTAGAACCCACTACTGGCACACATATATGTATTTTCTCACCAGAAATTAATTCGGGTATTTGCATATGTGTGTTGTCTCTCTATGGATGTGTGTGTGTTTATTTGTGGGTATCTGTGGGTATCCATATATTTAAGATCTATAAATCAGGTTAAGGCAGGTTAAAAGCTGATAAAATACCTAAAATGTAACAGTATGTCAGCTCTCAGCTTGCTGTTCTTTGCTGTTATGCAGTGACTGTGGCCAGGAGATGAGGAAGGTGAGGCTTGGGGAAAAAAATCAGTGCAAAGATATGACTTACTGATATAAAGCAAGAACTTTCTATGGTAACACCTTCTTTTCCATGTGAAGATTTTCCTTCTTTTTTAAAGAAACATTTCATAATGTAGGATTCTAGAGTACAATGGTCCTGTCTGAAGTTTCAGTGCCTATTAGATGCAGGTTTACTTCATAGTCAGAAGTAGGCCACAAACATCCTGTCCACTGCAAATGCTACAAAGATAACGTTGCTTCTCTGGCACTGATTTTTTAAAATGAAAAATGCTGTAGCATGGGAAAGGAAACTATGACCTGTAAGTATAAAACATACACTTCATGAGCTGAAACCACTGGAAGGTTGGTGTAATTTATTGCAGGAGTCTGACAGCTGAAAATAGCCAGAATGAACAATCATCATTAGGCTTCTTTTGCACAGTATTTAGCCAGTCAGTTTGTGGTTTAACTAACTGTGCAAATATAATTCAGTGTGACATGTAAATTACTGGTAAATATGTCATGTAAAGAGAGTCCATAGTTTGTGGACTTCACTTGTTCTCTGAATATCTGCTGGGGTGAGTGGTGGTCCAAAACATCAAGATGGCAACCATGACTGTACAACTGAAGCTGCCATTTTGACTTTGTTGACTTTCCTTGGGGATGTCACTGCTTGTTGCTGAACATATTCAGCCACTGAGGGTTGTGAAGGGACTAAGTATGGGAAATCCACAAAAACTACAAAAAAATTCTCTATGGATTTCTAATGAGTCCCTAATCACTGGTAGCAATTTTAATGCATTCTCCATTAATATCTCTGGTCTTATTTCAAAGCCATTAAAAGTTTTTTTTTAAAAAAACCTTGTGAATACACCTTATGCCAGGGATGTCAAACTCGATTTCATTGAGGGCCGCATCAGGGTTATATTTGACCTGGGGGGCCCAAAGTGGGCATGGCCAGGGTGGCATGGCCAGCTCAACATCACTCGTGTTGGGGGCATCTGTGGTGGCCCAAATGCTCTGCCAGAGAAAACGGGGTCCCGAGCTCCGTTGTCGGCTGCAACAGCCTCCTGCAACCTCTGCCAGTGAAAACGGAGCTTGGGAGGGCTGGGTGCGGCCAGTCCTTCGCTGTTCCAAGGTGGCTCCACAGGCCAGATCTAAGCACCCCCCACGCCAGATCCTGCCCCCGGCCTTGAGTTTGACACCCCTGCCTTATGCCAATGATTTCTTTTTATTTTACAAAGGATCTTCTTTTTTTCTTACATTCTGTTTAAAGATGTCCATATAAAGCCAATATTAAAATGCCCCTAAATTCTTCAACATTCGCTGGCTGGGGAATTCTGGGAGTTGAAGTCCAGACATCTTCAACTTGCCAAGGTTGGGAAACACTGTCTTACATCCATCAAAACACATGGTCATAACAGAATTTGGTGCTTCTCATCCCTTGTAAGTTGGACCCAGGGGTGGGTTCTAACTTACCTCGCTGCCAGTTCGCTTTGCGCGCGCACACATGCACAGCGGTGAAAAATAAAATAAAATAAGCCAAAAACAAGATGGCCACCACATGCACAGTGCTAGAAACTCGGCTTCTGCACATGCTCAGAAGAAAAAAAATAAAAAATAAATAAAAACAATAAAAACAAAAGATGGTGGTGCCCACGGACCGGCACTGACCGAACCGATTCCATGATGTCATTGTGATGTCACCAGTGGGTTGCTACCGGTTCAGGTGAACCTGTCTGAACTGGGAGGAACCCACCTCTGGTTGGACCCCATAATAATAAAATACAAGCAAAATCTGGGCTTAAAAGAGATTTAAGTAGTACAATCAGATGTCAACATTAAAATCAAACAAAAATGAGGCAGCAGCAGTAATCGAATAAGTGCCAAAATCAGGAAAAGTAGTCGGATAATAATAATGGGTTGCATATATGAACACTTCTCTCTTTTTTTGCTATTGTAATTTAGTTGTCATTGTCCTCTATCCACAGAAAATGCTGACATTGCAAAGGAACTGGGGGAAAAAATTAGAGCAGAAGATTCAGCAAGGGAATCACAAGAGACTATTAGAAATGACTGAAAGAAGCTCACAGCAGGTGTACCTCATAGTTTCATTTCCCATCTTTGGAAATTTGCTTGTTTGGTCCAACAAATGAAAACATAATGGAAGCTGAAAATGTAATGGAACTTCAAAAAGCCCCAGAACACAAAAGCTCAATATATTAAAAAATAAATGAGGGTTTCTGAAGCAGAAAAATAAGTCTTAGCGACATGATAAAATGAACAGCTCAATAAAAAGGAAGCTTGTACGAACAGAACTTGTGATGTCTTCATGGTCTAAAAAGGTCACACAGAATGGTAACAAAGTGGATCCTAAGGGAAGCAGTTTCTACTGAGTGGGAAAGTCATATTCAGGATAAGCAGCAAATTTAAAGGACACTCATGGACAGAAATTTAAATTCCAGCTACAGAGGAGTTCCCTGAAGATGGGCTCCAGCAGGAGTCCAAACGCTCGGAAGACAAAATCTCTGGTCCCAGTGATCGACCCAGATTGGATCCTGCAGCATTATCCTGGGACATGTATATTCGCCTTCAGTTGTTAAATTCCAGCATCCAAATCCCCCATCAATCCACTCATCTGGCATTATTCACATTTAAATTGTGGTTTTTAGATTGCTAACAGGCAGTTGTGGTTTCACGATTCCATGGTCCATGGGATTCCTCAGAGCTGGAAGTTACGGTACATCTGATCATAATACAGGTAATCCTCAGGTTACGAGTGTTCCCTTAGCGAATGTTCGAAGGTATGCGAAAAAATGCCTCCTTATGTTTGTGAACAAGGCCTGAAACTATGAATCTTACGAACAACTGCAGAGTCTCTGCAACGTTCATCCTGCACGTTGCTGGTCAACTGAACTACTGAGGGGAGGATCTGCCCTTCAGATGCCCCGTTCTGGCATCTAGAGGCCTCGCCTGGCATGTTGCCTGCCAAAATGGAGCCTCCGGGAGCTGGATCCAGCTGTCACGGTTCCAAGTAACACCCCCAATGAAAGATGATTTCCAGGGCTGACACCGGCCCTCTGACGCTCCGTTCAGCCCTCTGTGGGTCTTCCTCAGCCCGTTGCTGGCTGAAATGGAGTTTCCGGGGTCTGGATCCAGCCCTCAGAATGCTGCATTTTGGCCTGCAACAAGCCGGGGGAGGGCCCATTGAAGGCAGAAGGGAGCGTTGGAGGGCTGGAGAGGAGAGTGCTTTCTAGATCTTCACAAGGTAAGTAACCCGGTGTGGCAGGTTGGGGAAGGGAAGCAATTTGGGGAGCATGAGATATTTCAGTGGGTCGGGTAGGCCTTGAGTGGTCTTAAACAGGTGGCCTGTTCCATCAGTAGCCTCCCCCATGGATTTCCCCACCCTAATCTGCACTTAACGAGCCTCACATTCGATTAGCGAATGCGTGGGTGAAAGGAGGGGGTGATGTCGTTCAAGGTATGAGATTCACTCCCACCAATCCTCAGGTTACAAATGGAATGGGCAGGCTCCATTCCATTCGTAACTCGAGGACTACCTGTATACCAGTCTGGGGAAGGCTGATTTTAAAAAATAAAAATAAAACTTGGAAAGGGGAGGAGATATAAGATGTTTCCATTTTAGAAACAAGCTCTAGTCATTGAAAACATGAAATGTTTAGAATTCTCTAGGGCCCCATCTCCTGGCAAGAGCACAAATAACTGTTTGGTTACAGTTAGTTTTAAGCACAACTACTAGGCACATTATACAGCATTAATTATGATGTTGTAAAGCACATATTATTTTCAGGTCATAATTTCTTTTTAAGGCTTAAATTTAATTAATATGATTAGTCTGCTCCAGCAATTAACCTATATGTCCAATAAAGGAATTCAGTGTATGGAACAAATGTTTTATCTTTGCAAAAGAAAAACCAGAATGGACTATAATTGACCAAAATTTATACAGGTAGATTATGCAGACAAATAGGCAGTGGTGCAAGCTATAAACTGTGCATAAGATTACTACTAGTAGTTCTTTCCCTAACCTCTGTTTCTACCTAAATGCAAAACCTTACATTGGTTACTGTTCATCTGCATATTGATGGGTACGGGGCGGGTTCCTAATTTTTTTACTACCACTCTGTGGGCGTGGCTTATTTTGTGGGTGTGGCTTGCCAGCCATGTGACCGGGTGGGCGTGGCTTCTTGGACTGCTGAAGGGAGGGGAACTGAGATAGGTCCTGCCACCCATTCCCCTCCCCTCAGCAGCTCGAGAAGTCTCAAACGTGCAAAAATGCCTGGGATCATCACCACGCATTTGTGGCTTCTCGTACTGCTGAAGGGAGGGGAATGGAGATAGCTCCTGCCGCCCATTCTTTCAGCATCTCACATGCTCCCTCAGCCATCCTCCCCTGCTTGGACTCACTGTGGGGTAGGAAGGCAGCGCATGTGCAGTGCCGGAAGCTCGGCTTCTGGGCATGCGCAGAAGAAATTTTTAAAAAAAATTTAAATTTTTTTTTTTAAAAATGGTGGCACCCAGGCACTGGCAACCAACTGCACCGGTACTGTGACGTCACCAGCAGGCTGCTACCGGTGCTATAGAGTGGACCGCACCAGTAGGAACCCATCACTGGATGGGTAGGACCCAATGCTCAAATATTTCAAAATCCATCTTAACTGAGTCTCTTTTTTGAAGTTTCTCTTCCTCTCCCCCCCCCCTCATATTGTCTCTCTCCTCCTTAAATTGTGTTGTCTGAAAATTGGATGAGCATTTTTTTTCTAATATCTTGTATACAAGTTGAGTCATGGCAACTGGACTTCTTTTCTTTTTGGTCCAGTTGCCGTGACTTAACTTCCAGTCAACTCTACCTGGATGACTGAAATTCTTCATAGACAGATGCCTTGCTTAAGTACAGGCAGTCCTCAGTTTAATTTAGTGACCATTTGAACTTACAATGACATTGAAAAAAAGTGCTTAGGAATGTTTTTCACATTTACGACCTTTGAAGCATATGTTCATATGATCAAAATTTAAGTGCTTGTGAACTGACATGTATTTACAACAGTTGCAGTATCCTGGAGTCATGGGATCCCCTTTTGCGACCTTCTGACAAGCAAAGTCAATGGGGAAGCCAGATTCACTTAACAACCGGGTTACTAACTTAACAACTGCAGTAATTTACTTAACAATTTTAGCAAGAAAGGTCATGAAATGGGGGAAAAAACGTTTAATGATTGTCTCAGTAACAGAAATTTTGAACTCAGTTATGGTCATAAATTGAGGACTACCTGTATATAATGAAAATGTTAAAGAGCATTGGCTCAGGCAGATACCTGGGCTATCCACTTCCTTACCATCCTTTTAAACACAACGTGTTTCATGATTTTAGGTTTGAGAATGTTATATGATCGCATAGCCGCTCACCATTCTGGACAGATTTAATTTGGAAAGACTAGATTCAAACGACAGAAAGCTTACTAGATGACTTCAGAAGAACATCATAAAAAATTAATCTGAGAAAATTTTCATATGCTTTTTAAAGAAAAAAAACTGGGATTTAAATGTATTTACCGTATTTTTCAGAGTATAAGATGCACCTTTTTCCTCCCTAAAAGAGGCTGAAAATTTGGGTGCCTCTTATACTTCGCATGTAGCTTTTTTGAAGCTTTTTTCCCCCAGCCCTAACAAGGTGCTAACGGCTTCCTACTCCGTGGAAGAAGACCCTAAGTCTTTGCAGGCTTGTTTTCATTCCTACTCCCTCTGAAAAAGATCTTTTCAGCCCTAACGAGGTGCTAACGATATTACCGGCTTGCAGCATTTTTTTATTCCTACTCCCTCGAAGTAGTTTTTACCAGCCCTAAGTCTTTGCAGGCTTGTTTTCATTGCTACTCCCTTCGAAGAATATTTTTTTCAGCCCTAACCTGGGGATAAAATAATATGCTGAAGCTGACCAGACTAAAGATGCTAGCCAGATGAATACCTGGTAGGTAGATTTTTTCCCTATTTTCCTCCTCCAAAACTAAGGTGCATCTTATACTCCTAAAAATACGGTAAGTGCTTTTTGTGCTATTCCTTCCAGTTATGAAATATTTCCCCTATCAGTGGCTCTATGATTATATTTTATAGCATGATTAAAGTACTTTTTGGTCTGACCAAAGTAAATCTAAACTGATTTACTTCAAGTTTCCTTAAGGAAACTATTTTACCACCTTTCTCTGTTGCCAATGGTGCTTTGTTGTATATAATACAATACAAATTATACTTTCTATATTGTCTTGGTAAGATGAAGGGTAGTATAAAGAAGTTTGCAGATAAATGAATAAGTAAAATGATCAACATAGTTATTGCAATAGGTATTTACTTCTCCCCAACTGTGCAGGGTGAGTCTACCTTTGTGGAATATATTCATAGAGTTTGATAATGGCCAAAAGATTCAATCTCACGCCCCATGCATTCAAATCTTCAAGTGTGTCATGGGAACAGATTAATTGGCTGTTTAATAGGAAAGGAGCTGTATTGCAGTAGCAAAGCACACAACTTGTCTGAAAAATATCCTGAGTTCTCTCTCAGACTTCTCCCAGTAGGATTATCTTTAAAGGGATATTTAATATTTTTTTTAAAAAAAGGGAATAAAAAGAAAGAGGAAAGAAAAGCAAAACTTTCACCTTTGATCACATGGAGTTAATACTGATCAGTCTTTCCATTACATTGGTAGAAAGCCAGTTCATAAGAGGAGAGTGAATATCTATCATCAATTCAAGACTATGAATCTGGAATGTCGCCTTAATTTCATTATCAAAGTATTGTTTTGTTTGTTGTGCCCCATGGTGATTAAATACAGTTGTTCATAAATTGATAGATACCAAAAATTTGGTATATAATTCAGAATCGCATTTACATTTTAAATCATTCTACTTTCCTCAAAACTGTATTAACAAACACCTAAATATTAAAGCAAAATGCAGCAATAGTGAGATAAGCCCATAACACAGATTAACTATTCCATCCATTATTTCATACTTCCTCTAAGTAGCTAATAAGTAACCTTTTCTAAACATTATCTATGGTGTCCAATAAACATGAAAAATGATTTCACCCTAAAATCATAAAAACACATTAATAGTCTGAGACCAGTGGTGGGTTCCTACCGGTGCGGTCCAATGCTCCGTTCCGGTAGAGACCTGCCGATTGCGTAATTTGCACGCGACGGCTCTGGTGCCGTCTTCACCGGTCCGTCGCGCAGCACCATCTTTTTTTCTGAATTTTTGGCCTTTTTTTGCTTCCTGCGCATGTGCGGAAGCAAAAAATCATCGAAATCGCATGCGCGCACGTCCCCTCATAAGATTTCAGCGATTTTTTGCTTCCTGCGCATGTGCAGAAGCAAAATCACGCAAGGGGATGCACGCATGTAGCGAGCGTACGCATGCACGAAACGTGATGATGCACGCGCAGCGCACCGGTAGCCAGGTAAGAGGAACCCGCCCCTGTCTAAGACGTGTTATGAGATAATATGAGGTATTCTAATTCTTTCTTCCACAAACCAATATCCACTAATTCCCTTTAGTTTTGTGTGTCCATATGCATGTGAGTATATAAACTTTACACACTGAAGAAAATCACACACACACATACACACACAGAGTATACATTTCTGTACAGTTATTGGGAGTTTTAGATGCTGCCAATATTTCTAGAGACAACTGAGAATCAAAATATGTATTATTGAATATACTATTATATTACACTTCTTCTTATTCAAGTCCACAAGTCATAAAGTGTCCATAGTTCCCCACCTCCATCTTAGTGGGATGCAGAAAAGATCTCTTTATGAAAACATGAAGAAACACTTACTGTCCTTTGGGACTATGCTGAGCCAAAGTGACCAACCGTTTCCTTTGGTATGAGGCAACTTCCCATATTAAGAATAGTGGCAGTAATAATACAAAGGTATAAAAATTAAGAAGTAATGGTAAGGATGATAGACATATATTCAGAACTTTACTTGAGACTAATGTCTCAAGGCTTTTAGACTGATATTTCAAGCATAAAAAGACAACATTTGGGAGCAGCAGGGTAGAAGTTAAGCTAATGAAATGGGTTGTGTTCCACAGTATGCTAATGCATGCACACACACTCAAACTAATTAAGGTTAAAATTAACCTAGCATAGCATATTGTGCACCACATGCTTTGAATATTCTCTCTCTCTCTCTCTCTCTCTCTCTCTCTCTCTCTCTCTCTCTCTCTCTCTCTCTCTCTCTCTCTCTCTCTCTCTCTCTCTCTCTCTCTCTCTCTCTCTCTCTCTCTGTGTGTGTGTGTGTGTGTGTGTGTGTGTTTTCTCAGGAGCTGGCATACATTGGGGTGGGAATTGGGTGGGTTGTTGAGGCTGAGCAAATTTCTCAAAATAGTCTTGAAAGGTCCATGAGAATAATTTGAACCTGTTCCTAGTCCAGAGGTCCAGATTGACATATCACAACTCACTTAATTATTCCAATTTTTTTTTCTTGCTGTGAGTGAAACCATTTTGATGTTCAATTCAGTGAAGCAGTTGAGGTAATGTGCCGCTGCCTGGACGATGTGAGGGTCTGGATGGGAGTGAATAGACTCAACCCTGACAAGACTGAGTGGCTATGGATATTGCCCCCCAGGGATTATATCGACTGCCCCTCCTTGGTTCTTGGGGGAGAAAAATTGACTCCCTCAAAACGGGCTCGCAATTTGGGTATCCTTCTAGACCCACAGCTAAAATTGGAGCAACATCTTTCTGCTGTGGCTAGGGGGACCTTTGTACAGATCCGTCTTGTGCACCAATTGCGACCCTACCTGGAGAGGGAGGCTTTGCTCACAGTCACTCATGCCCTTGTCACCTCACGGCTAGACTACTGTAATGCGCTCTACATGGGGCTACCCTCAAAGAGCATCCAGAGACTGCAATTGGTACAGAATGCAGCTGCACGAGCTGTGGTGGGTGTACCGAGATACATCCACGTAACACCTATTCTCTGCCAGCTGCATTGGTTGCCTATTAGTCTCCGGTCGCAATTTAAGGTGTTGGTTTTGACCTTTAAAGCCCTACATGGCTCAGGGCCAGGTTACCTTCGGGACCGCATCCTACCACATACCTCCCTACGACCGGTCAGATCCCACAGAGAGGGCCTCCTCCGGGTCCCATTGGCCAAACAATGTCGGTTGGCGGGGCCACGGGGGAGGGCCTTCTCTGTGGCAGCCCCGTCCCTCTGGAACCAACTCCCACCAGAGATCCGGTTGGTCCCTCTGGAACCAACTCCCACCAGAAATCCCACCCTACTGGCCTTCCGTAAAGCCATAAAAACATGGCTCTTCCGGCAGGCGGGGTGAAAAAGATCAGATTCCCCCACGAATGAATGTTTTTAAAATAATGTTTTTATCTTTTTAACTGTTATTACTGTTTTTTATTGTCCGTTTCTTATCTATGCTGTACGCCACCCTGAGTCCTACAGGATTGGGCGGCCTATAAGAACGTTTATAAATAAATAAATAAAATGTTCTTCTTTAGACTTCAGAATTTCTAAAATAGTTTCTCAACCTTGGCAAGTTTAAGATGTGTGGACTTCAACTGCTAATTGAGGAATTCTGGGAGTTGAAGTTAAAGTTGGCAAGGATGAAAAATAATGGTCTAAAATCAGGCTTGCTTATTAAATAATTTGCTATGTTTACCAGATAAACAGCACATTAGAACAAAGTCATGATTTATTGAAAATAAATTCTGCCTTGATTACAACATCACAATTGCTACACAGCTGAATAAAAGTGAATAAAACTGGGACTGAAGAGGCTTGAGACAGGCTTAAGACAAACAGCTCTTTATTGTAACTATGTACAAGATCCAGCAGAGAGCCAGGCTGATAGCTTCCCCTTTTATAGGGAGCTGTCAGATGGCTTATCAGCAGTCTCCATTTTCCTGCTTGAACAGCGGACCTTGGAGTAAACTATGCAGTCTCAATACTTAACAAAAAGAGCTTAAATAGTTATAGAAAGCCAGTGCTGCAAAAAGTGCATATAGAAAATATTTGGTCTATTTCCTTTCTTTGGAAAGAGTTATAGTTTGTATAAACTGTTAAATATCTGTAATAATCTGATGGTACCATGGGCTAAAATTGGAAAGTGCCGTATATTTTAAGCACAAAATTCAGTACAAGTTTGCTATTGGTTTTGTTTGTTTGTTTGTTTTGTTTTGTTTTTAGGAAATACACAGAAAGGAATTGTAGCAGAAAGTAGCTACAATCTCTACTGTAAGCCGTGTCAAATCTCCACTATTTTATGGCTCTTAATTACTGAGTCTAGCCAGTGTAAACTCTGTAGGAATTGCAATCATAAATTAGAAAGTTTACAAACCATTTCAAGGTGTGAAAACCACCAACCTTGGAACAGTCCTGCAATTAACATATTATTTTAAACAAATCTATTTAGACCAGGGACTGACAATTTTGCTTTGCTAAAGGCGACAATTGACCTTAAAATTACATGTTGAAAGCTGCACTCCAAATGTAAACTGAAGCTAAACATAACTTGGGTTTAATATAGTTAGTGAAACACTATTAATATAGTTACTTGCCATGCCTTTACTTGCTATTCTTATTGTAAAACATATGTTACAGATTTTTTAAAAAGACTTATGGAACTGCTGGAAAGGCTTTGGTGATGAATTAAAAAAAAAAGCTTACTTCTGAATTTAGATTGGTCTACCAAATCTAGGCTGAAGAAAATCTGAAATTCATAATGACCTGGCAGCAAAAGGATATAGAAAACTGTTTTAATTATTTGCTTTCATGCAGTGGCTGTTCAGATTTTTGCAATACAAATGCAATGTAGGTCTTTTTTTAGGATGATATTATTTCATAGTAATAAACACTGGAAAGACTCCTAATTCAAGAAAGGTCAGAGATGCCAGCTAAGCAAGCAAGGATAAACATCTGAAAATAGCATTATACAATTGAGTACTATTTTCAGAAGTCTCAGCAAGTACTTCATGACCAGGAAGTCAATTCAAATACACTATTTAAAAGGCCTATTAAAATCATTCAACCAGGGCAAGGCTATTTGCTCATTGTAAGGAAACCTAGCCCCTACTGCGTATTCTTCAGATCTAAGCAACTTTCTCCATGTTTAGATTTGGACTAGATTGGTTCACTGGTAAGTTGTACCAAGTGCAGGATGGCAGCCCAAATATCAGACTGTTTTCATCTAGAATAGGGGTGTCAAACTTGATTTCATTGAGGGCCGCATCAGGGTTGTTTTGACCTCAGGGGGCCGGGGTGGGCATGGCCAGCTCGACATCAGTTGTGTTGGGGTGCCTGTGGGGGCCTGAATGCTCTGCCAGCAAAAACGGGCTCTCAAGCTCCGTTTTTGGCTGCAACTGTCTCCTGCAACCCTCTGCCAGTGAAAATGGAGGTCGGGAGGGTCATCCGTGCCCCCCCCCCAAGCTCCATTTTCACTGGCAGAGGCACCGCTGGTCAGTCCTTCGCTGTTTCCAGGGTGGCCCCATGGGCCAGATCTAAGCACCCCGCAGGCCAGATCTGGCCCCCAGGCCAGAGGTGGGTTCCTGCCGGTACGCTCTTACCTGTTGGTTGCCACAGAACCGAAGAAGCCGGTGGCATTCGCGGCGCGGGGCTTCCCCGCCCGCTTTCCCCCGCCCGCCTAGACGACGCCATTTGCGTTCTTTTGCCCTCTGCACATGCGCAAAGCGTTCTGCTTGCACAGAGGGCAAAAGAATGCAAATGGTGGCATCCAGGCAGGTGGGGGAAAGCGGGCGGGGGAAGCCCCATGCCACGAACGCCACCAGTTTCTTCGGTTCTGCGGCGACCAACAGGTAAGAGCATACCGGCAGGAACCCACCTCTGCCCCAGGCCTTGAGTTTGACACCCCTGATCTAGAACAAGGGAAGCAAAAATATGACTTTTGTGTCCTTTGGTAGCTTTCAGATTGCATAGGATCAACAACTTGAGTGTTTGTGTGTGCGGCAGCAGCCCAATGCAATCCTAAGTTACATTAAGAGAGGAATTGAATCAAGATCACGTGAGTACTAGTACTGCTCTATAAAGACTTAGTAAGGCCACAGCTAGAATACTGCATCCAGTTCTGGTCATCACACTATAAAAAAGATGTTGAGACTCTAGAAAAAGTGCAGACAAGAGCAACAAAGATGATTAGGGGCCTAGAGGCTAAAACATATGAAGAATGGTGGCAAGAACTGGGCATGGCTAGTCTAGTGAAGAGAAGGACCAGGGGAGACATGATAGCAGTGTTCCAATATTTGATGGGCTGCCACAGAGAGGAGGTGGTCGAACCATTGTCCAAAGCACCTGAAGGCCAGACAAGGAACAATGGATGGAAACTGATCAAGGAGATATTTAACTTAGAAATAAGGAGACAGTGACAACAATCAACCAATGGAACAGCTTCCCCTCAGAAGTTGTGGGTGCTTCATCACTGGGAGCTTTCAAGAAGAGACTGGACTGCCATCTGTCAGAAATGGTATTGGGTCTCCTGCTTGAGCAGGGGGTTGGACTAGATGACCTACAAAGTCCCTTCCAACTTTCTTATTCTGTTAATTCTGTTTTGTTTGTACTGGAGAGAGAGAGAAGGGGTAAAATTTGGCACCTTAAACTTTTCTTCTCATGCCTTCTGAAAACTCTGAAGAGCCACACGTTTCATTCAGTCTTGGAGCATGGCATTGGCATTTCACCTAAAGCAATTAACCAGTGGAACAGCTTCCCTTCCCTTCCAGCTCTATTCTGATTATTATTATAGCTTTAGGCAGCCTTCAAACTAATGGAAGCTGCCCCTGTGCTCCACCAAGATGCTAGAAGACTGCTTCAATCCATTTGCAATATGCTATATGTATTTCAGTCATCTCACAAGTGTACCATCTCAGCAGGGACACAGCTGACTGAGCATGGCCTTCTTAGTAAAGAATTATTTTCCACACGCAGAAAAAAGCAATTTCATGTTGTGCATTATGAAGTGATATTTTTACAGATATGTTATGGCAAGAGAAGTGTATCAGATCAATAAATGCACCAGCAGCTTATGGAATTGTCAAACAGATTTTTGAAGGACTTCTCAATTGTAAATCTTCATTGAAACCAGTGGCAATGGAGTTAGAGTGGAAGGAAGAAAAATGTTTCACTTTTTGTATAGCTGCATAGCAAACCCAGTAATAAGAATTCCATATGAGGAAGAGTTTGCAATTTAAACGCTGAATGTACTGGGCTACTGACAACATAGAAGCTTCAACAGCCTTATAATGGCTATCCCAAGTACTGAATTTCTCATAAGCAGATTCTCGTTTTGAGATAGAATCTACAGCAGTGTTTCTCAGCCTTGGCAATTTTAAACTATAGAAACTTCAACTCTCAGAATTCCCCAGCTTAAAGTTCCCAGGGTTGAGAAACATTGATATATATATATATATATATATATATATATATATATATATATATATATATATATATATATATATATATATATATATATATATATATATATATATATATATATATATATATATATATATATATATATATATATATATATATATAATAAATGATAAAAGCTCTATAACATTCTAAAAATGCCAGCAGATTTCTCATAATTTCCATGGCTCCTATAGTTTAAATATGCTGAATGACAAGTGCAAATTCAATAAAATTTCCTTCCCAGCGGAGGTGCTGCCCGTCTTGAATTTATGCCTGACATGAAATTGCAGAAAGCATTTAAGCCTGAAGGATACTACCAATCCTTCTTACCTTTGGCAAAAAAAATTCCCTGGATGTTTTAAAATCCCTTTGCAAATTTGCTCCAGATTTCAATTTCTATTTGTCTTATACACAGACATATATAATCTACCTATAACGTGTAACTATGGGAGAAGAGCAATTGCAGTTTTCTGTACAGTTTATTAGTCTTCAAACTTGGCCATGTTGTACAAAACTGGAAAGTGGGACACAGAAGCTGCAATATGTAATGCAGCACTGGCACAGGTCAGAGAAAATTTTAGCTCCTGGTGATAGGAACAGAAGCAGAGTCCTCCTGGATCATCAAATCTACTGGCCATCTTTTTCCTATCAACAAGTAAATGCTTTTGGAATGTCCATAAATAGGACACAGGCTGGAATCTGGTCCACAGCATAAAAGCACCCCAATCAAATTCAGGCTTGACAGGTATAAAAGCAGAGGCATAAGGAGGCATATTATGTTTGCTCCGGAGGGACAAGTTAAATATAGAATGGTGTCCTAGTCCTAGACCAGGGGTGTCAAACTCAAGGCCTGCGGGCCAGATCCGGCCCGCAGGGTGCTTAGATCTGGCCCGCGGGCCCACCCTTGAAATAGCAAAGGACTGGCCCATGGTGCCTCTGCCAGTGAAAATGGAGCTCGGGAGGGCCGTGTGCAGGAGGATCCCCCCAACCCCACCAGGGCCACCACAGGTGCCCCCGACACGAGTGACTAGCTGGCCACATCCATCCCAGCCCCCCTGAGGTCAAACACAACCCTGTTGCAGCCCTCGATGAAATTGAGTTTGATACCCGTCCTAGACAGATCAACTGAGATGATGTACAGAACACAACTGAGTAAGGTTCTCACTTTTGAAATGCCATCAAGATGTGTGTTCCAGGAAGTCCTTGCAGATTGAAGAAAGGTGGCCCCTCCTTCAGTGATTGTTTATATGGCTGATGGTTTATGTGGTGCATCAATATACTGTATATTATTTGTCAACCCTGAAGATGATTTGGCCGAAGCCATTTTGAGGCTTCAGTGCTGCCACACTGGGATAGGGAGGAGGGATTAGAGATAGCTGGGGTGGTGTAGTCATAATAAAATATTTTCTCCTAGGAACCAAGGACGTTCTCACACCTGGCTGGATGAAGGACTGATGTCACCAGACCAGTGGACATGATTGGGCCATGTGACTGTTTGGGATTGAGGGGGAAAACTTTTACTTTTAATTAGGTGAAAACCAAGGGGCCCCTCAGAGTTGGTTTTCACTAGATATGTGCCAATATGATATTTCCAATAAAGCTATTCTTTGAGGAATCCACCTGCCTCGGAGTTTCGCTTGCAATGAATCTATTACTTGGAACCCTGACATTATTATCTATATTTTGTATTGTTTTAATCTGTTATGAGAATTTTGCCAATAGTCCACTACTATTGAAAGTAGTAGTGGCTAAACAATGAAATAAATAATCTGTTTCCAGCTAATTTCTTCCATCGTATATGTAGTCTATGAGATTGGTTGATCCTGCCAGGTATGGTTCTGTAACTTATCCCAAAAGTGCTTTTTCAGGAGGCAACTGGACTTTTTTTTTTCTTTTTGCTCTGAAGACATTTCGCTTCTCAACCAAGAAGCTTCTTCAGCTCTGACAGGATAATGGGAAATGGAAGGATTTATATTCCTTGCAGACAGCTGGGCATTTGCATCCTTTTAGAGTTGTTGAAACACTTAGAGGTTTATCTGTGTCTGTGTCCTCAGGGTCACCTGAGTAGTGCTCCTGGTTCCTGTAGTTTGCAATTCCCCCCTCCTTTTTTCTCAAAACTGCAGATGAAAGACTTCAGATGAAAGACGTTTTAGAACTGTTTTATTAGGCAACATTGATATTGCTATCAGCCACTGGGTTTCTTATGGAAAACTTTCATTTTGTTTCCCATTAGGTTAAAACTTTGTAGACAAGAATCACTGAGAGTTCACGGGTGTCAAAACAAAATAGATAATAAGAACAACAACCCTCAGGATGAATGAGAACAGATGCTCACCATCTTGTTGGGTTGGCCTTTAGGGGTGATTGTTTTACCCAATGTGGGTAAAGTGACAAGACAGTAAACTCAGCTCTTAATGTGACAGAAGTTATATATTGTTTCTCACATTCTCCAGAAATCCATGTAATGTATGGAACGAGTAGTAGCCTTGGGTCTTTCTTGGGCACAGATTCTTCCTTGTGTATCAAGATCACTGCAAGAAGCCAGGAATTGTTTTGTATCCTGTGAAATGCAATGAATCGGTACAAGCTACTCTGTGTACGTATGGGTCTAGTTCAAACAGAGATTTTAAAAATGGTGAAAAAAGGGACACATATCCAAGGCTCATTAGCTACCCCACTTTACAAATATATGCAGAAACTACATAGAGTGAAACAGCTCTGCAAATATGATCAATGTGATTTTTACTGTTTATGCGTACACAGTGAAATTGAAAAGATTGTACACCCAAAAGCATGTTTTCATTGGGAAAAAAGAAAAAAAATGGTAAGAGTTTTGCAATTAGGTTTGTAGAACACCAGCACTTTTTAAAAAAATTAGATTAATATTGCTATATGCTTGTGGCAAAAATTCAAAGAACGCAGAATTTTTTGAGCTGTAAAAAACTCTGTGCTTTGTCTGTAATAATTTGAAATTTTCATAAAGGTAGCATGGACAAGATCAGACATTAATTAAACTCTTATGCACTTACAGAAACTCTTATGCACTTACAGGGGGGCAAAAAATGTATTGCCAAGAATTTAAGAGAGATGTAATGATTGAATCCACCAGGAATGTTTTCTCTAAAAGCTCCTTCATCTAAAACAGGGGTCTTCAAACTTGGCAATTCTGGGAGTTGAAGTCCACAAGTCTTAAAGTTGCCAAGTCTGAAGACCTCTGATCTAAAGGAATAAAACCTGTTCAGATATGTGCTGTTACACCGACAATTAATAAAATAATTTTAAGCTAGGACACACATACATTATGTCAACAGAACAGAAAGGCATTCTTTCTGTAATGTTTTGGATCCCATACATCGTTTGCATAAACAAAAAATATATTACAGCTAACCTTTCCATCTTGTTTATTAAATTTCAAGCAACTGATTCCTATGGTGTATTAAAATGCAAATATTTCAGTAATTCCCTTTAGGTAGGATCCAACTTTTTAAAAAGAAGTAGATGCCTTCCTGTACTCATCACACATTTAGAAATATAGATTTACAATAGTAAAATAATCCAATTCAAATCTTTAATATAAAAATAGCAGCACAAAACTCCTTTTCAAAGTATGTTTATTGTGAACAATCAAAATTTCTGTTCAATTATCACCTGCATAATTGTATCAACATATCTCCCTACTTTTGGGATATATATATATATATATATATATATATATATATATATATATATATATATATATATATATATATATATATATATATATATTCATAAACTTTTGTGATAAGAAATACTAAGTAAGAAAAAAGTATTCAAAGGGTTAACTTGTTCAGGAAAAAAAAAGAAACCTTTTTTACACTATGTCTTCTTCAGTTCAAAATCCAGCTTTGAGACTGAGGAAGGCTCCCAAAACACAAGAAGTAATTAAGAGGTCCTTTCAACCAGTAGCAGTTTGATTACCAATGACTCGGAGGATCTCTTTATGGATGCTTGGCTCTTGAGTGTTTATGCTTGTATCGCCTACTTGGCCATCTTCATAGCTAAACAAAAACAGAAAGTATATAGAAAAAAAGTGTTTAATAGTTTGAACTCATCCATAGTATGATAGACAAATTCAAATTTCATCCTTTCTGTATATAGCTTTTATTTTTGTTATCTTCTATTAGTAAGGGGAAGATGTAACATCAGATTTCTACTTGCAACTATTGATGAAACTGGAAAACAGAGAAGCAAGGTATTATTACAACACAAATGCTTGTTACTTTGCTGAAGAATGTTGCAGTAGCGTCCGCGGGTTTTATCAGGATACCATGAAGAAGCTAATTGAAGGCAGAAACTATCAGCAATTATCCCAAAGGCTGTTCCAATGATTCTTGCCTTGACAATGAAGCAATGCTGGTACCTTTGTAGACTTATAGACTCTAGTACCTTTGTAGACTTATAGTTTTCTATCATTCAGGTCAATGTTACTAGGGATATTTCCCAGGTTTCTCTCTGTTGCTTCCTGGCCAGTATGATTCTATTGAGATCTCTTGATTGCCCTTGGTCTTAACCAGGAAGATAGAAGAAGATTAGAGTAACAATGTTTTAACGATTGTTAAAACTTTAACAATAAACTTTTTTCTCCTTAAAGAGAAAAACTTTTTTCTCCTTAAAGAGAAATATTAATCTATCTCCTGGACTAATAGGAGCGAGGTAGGTTAGGTGGTTAGGATACTGGGTTGACAAATGTTCAAGATCAAAGTGCTGCTATATGGCGGGGTGAGCTCCCGTCATTCGCTCCAGTTCCTGCCAACCTAGCAGTTTGAAAGCATGTAATTGCAAGTAGATTGATAGATACCACTTAGTGGGCACATTAATGGGGACTTGAAAGGAGCCCCCAACTGGGCATCCCCCGGGCAATAGAGATATCACTGGCTAATCCTTTTAACCTGGAAGTATCTTAGTTACTTCTGACATGAACACAAGCAAACGACTGGACTAATCACTACTAACTGACATTATTCTATGTACATTATTGTAAATATATGGATTTTTAATTTTTAGTTCTGGGGCACTTCTTTTACAATGTATTAAACTTCCAAGGAACTTGTGCAAAATGCAGATAATTGATATTGTAGTTGTTGTAGTTGTAGTTGTAATTGTTATTGTATTGTCATTTTAGTTCTAACTGGGTTCTAATGGTCCATATTTTGTCTCTTCTACATTCAATGAAAAATATTCTGTATTTAATATTGCCAAAAAAGATCACTAGTGGTAGCCATGTCAATTAAAAATTACTGACAAGTTTCTGAAATAATTGAGTCTTCTGAGAGAGCTTAAGTTAAATTAAAAGTATGGGAGAACTGGAAGATTCCTAGTAGAGGTATACATCAAATTAAGATGCACTCTTGAAATCTTGTATTACCATTAGTATTTTTAATCCTACCATAAATCTGAGAGCTCAGAGCAGCTTGCACAAGCATATCCTCAGTACAGTAACCTTCCAAAATATGTTAGCAGAGAGAGAGAATGACAGAGCAACTGAGGTTCATATTTAAATGAGAACATGAAGAGGGAACCCCTTATCCAAGTCAGTATTTTAATCATTAAAAGTTACAAGTAATTTCATCCTTTTAAAGAATCAAAATATAAAGGAGAACCTAACTAACGTTTTTTGGAAATTCCTCTTATTTTGTATTTATAGTTATTTGGGGTTTTCCCAGGGCGGTGGGGGGGGGAGAGACTCAAATTTCAGATTGGACTCTTGCTCAGTCAAACCAGAAGCATCTCTTTAGGTTAATTTTTTCTAAATACACAACTGACTCAATGAAAAATTTGGCTTTTTTTGGTGGTACGCGAGGGCCTTCCAGGTGGTACGCGAACACTTTCGGGGTCATGAACGATTTTTAGTTAGTTATTTTTTACTTCACCAAAATGTTTACTGCCTAACACAAGATAATCTGGCAACGATTTGCAACTGTTGCCACACGCCACCCACCTGGTCCCAGCGGCCCGAGAATCCAGTTGCTGGATGCGCGGGGCCAAAAAAGGAACGGTACAATTATGGAAATAAAGTGATATCTGATCGAATTTAGTTTCTCTGGAACCAGGTGGTACGCGGCGACTGTACGGGACCTCCAAGTGGTACTCGATCACAAAAAGGTTGGGAACCACTGTGTTAGAGTATAATGAAAACCAGATAGCATTCTGTATGTTTTAGTATAAAAAATAAACTTCAATTCAGTAAAAAATAATCCAACTGAAAGACCGCAGTACGTACACAAAGAAGAATCTCGTACACACATGATCAGTGTTGGGAACTACCCATATCTCCCCATGTTTGTGCAGATCCGGTGAAGTTATCACTAAAAGAGAGAGAGAGATTTGGGGGAATGGTTAATATTTGATGATCTGATGCACTGAAAATAAAATGTATTCTAAATTCTAATAAGCGGGCTGATTATCAGAATCTGACATTCATTGACTTTATTAATTGCAGCCAAGACTCTTATGGGTGAATGTCAACTTTGTAAACATCAACATTAAAGGCCAATGCAATTTGTCACTAGCTTAATTACATCATGCAAAAAGCCCGTCTGGTGTAATGGTTAAGGCACCAGACTGAAAACTGGAAAACAATAAGTTCTAAGTCCATTTGAGGAACAAAGCTAGCTGGGTCACCTTGGGCCAGTCATTCTCTGTCAACACTAGGAATAAGGCTATGACAAACCACTTCTAAAATCTTGCCAAGAAAACTGCAGGGAATTGTCCAAGCAGTCACAAGGACTCTACACTGACTCGAAAGCAATAATAATAATAGCAACAATGGCAATACCTAGCAGACCTGAATTAATCTCAAAAAAGCTAAGCAGAACTGGTCATTGCTCGGTTCACAGACCAATAGGAAATGTCACAGCAACAGACTAGGCTGGGAAGTTGAAAAAAGAAAGGAGTGATAAACCACTATTGATTAAAAACAACTGTAAAGAAATATTTAGATAATCCATAGGGGTTGATTTGAGGAAGTTATTATTATTATTAATGCTACATATCAGAATGAAAATAATTAACCAGATGACAAAAAGGACCTAATTCTAAATGATTGCTATTTTTATTGTCTCAGAATATCGGTGGGTCTATATAGTTTGAGAGAAAATCGTTGGAATTAAAAACAGGAATGATACTCTGCAGGATGCCAGCCGTCCAGTTATTATTTTTAATTAAATAAACTGCAACAAATGAGGGCAGGCAGATGTTCAGTAACCTATCCAGTTGTACCATGCTGGAGACCTCAAAACGAACAACTGGATAGGTTACTAAACACAGTATTTCCTGTGAAATAATAAAATCTTTAACATAAGTCTTGTCTAATGATTAAAATAGCATAAAGAAAATAACTATAATTAATCTGCTACAGAATCATAGATCCGGAAGGGTCCACTGCAGAATCAGAGAGCTGCAAGGGCCACAGAGTCCAATCATCAGCTCAGCGCCAAGAATTGAAATCAAAGCTTCCCAGGATTCTGCTTGAAGAAACGGAGTCAAGACTCTGGGAAACTTGCTGTTACGAAGGGGTTTTTTTTTTCTTTTTCTTTTTAAAAAAAAGATTTTCAATTAGTATCTGCTTTCTTGTATTTAAATCCTTTATTCCATGTCCTGAATTCTGGAATGGAATGCCTTCTGGAATGAGTTTGATTTTTATGTGTGTGTGTGTGTGTGTGTGTGACATCCTTTCAGGTATTTGGAAAAAAGCTATATAATTGACTTTCAGTTCTGGTGGCTCAGAAACCCCCAATCCTTCAGTCTCTTTTCATGGGTCATATTACAGTTTCAAGTTTCTGATTGCAGACACTCCTCGGTTGATCGGAGTTACAGTAGACCCTCCCCGCAAAAAAGCTATTTACAACCCAATATTGCAACATCCCCCTGCTGCCCTGTGGTCACTTTGGGCACTTGGTAAAGATGGCAATTGGCTCACCATTATAGCTATGTGCAGCATCGCAAAGTTGCATGACCACAATTTTCAATGTTTTGTGCTAGTTTCTAACATTTTATGTCCAGTTTCCAGCAAAAAAATGCCCATTAGGTATAAGGACTTTGCTTAATGACCATGGGGTTTGCTTAATGACCAATGCAAAAAATGACATAAAGTCAGATCCAGTTGCAGTTTAAGGACTGCATCAACCAATGACAGCAATTCTGGGCTCAATTGCAGTTGTAACATGAGGACTACCTGTATTATCAACTTCTATGAATCCTTAAAAGTGTGGTGCACAGAACCGGGCAAAATATTGAGGCAATATATTAAAAGAAAGCAATGGCTTGTTAAAGAGTACATTAATAATGTGCTTATGAGCATCTCTTTGATATTGCACCTGACATTCCTGGTTAGATCAAACATTGCTGTAAACATTTCCCTAATTTCACTTCTACTTTCTGTCCCGCATTTTCCTTTCTTCTTTTCAGGGTATGTAGGATGTAGCAGATATACCGAAACACAAGTGTATAAATAAAAGATTGTAAACCTAGAATAAGTTATACATAAAAATACAATCAACTAAAATTAAAAAAATGTGTGTTTTAAAACAAGTCAGTTAAAATCAGCAAACTCAATAGATTACTTTTTCAAGATAACTGCAAGGAAATCAAATATAGTTCAGCTATTTTTTTGTTCTTCCATAAATGCTTACCTTCACATAAGGCTATGCATTTTAAGTTTCGGCTTTGCAAAAATTGGGACTGCTGCCCCTTTTTTTGTAACTGTGAAAGAAAAGAAATATTGGAAGTGTTATATCAAATATTTTAAAAATGCTTTGGTTCATGAATTATTCTTGCTGGTAATACTGATATAATCTCTGTAGTCAAAACCACAATCATTTGTTATATTAGTCATCACTGTCCATTCAAGACCTTGATCCAATAGTACAGATAATTTCTGTATGAAGGCTGAATAGTTTTCTTTAAGGAATGTTTTTTCATCTGATGGGCCAGTGAAAGCTTCTGAAATGAGATTGTATCTGCTAGGAGCATTTATATGTATGTAAATAAAATTCCCTTCTCATGTCCTCTACCAGAGGCCTGGGAATTTGGGGGTTCTGCATGATATCTTAGCTGTTACTAGTACTGCATTCTTCTGGATGTTCCGGTGTTATTCCTGGGATCTGTTGGAGCCACTCTCCCAGTTTAGGAGTCAAAGCCCTGAGAATTTGTACCACCACAGGGACCACTTTGGTCTTGACTTTGTACATCCACTCTAGTTCCTCCTTCAGACCCAGGTACTTCTCTAGCTTCTCATACTCCTTCATCCTATGTTGCTGTTCATTGGCATCACTACATCTATCACCACTGCTGTCTTTTTGTCTACTGCCACAATTGTCTGGTTGACTGGTCAGTACCTGCCTGTCTGCCTGGAGCTGTTATCCTTCATGACTTTCTGGACTTAAGAAGTCCTAGCCCATACACTGTGCAGATGTTCCTATACATAATGCCAGTTGCTTGGTTGTGCTGTTTAGTGCCTTTATCTTACACCCTGCCACTATGTCTCCAAGGCCTCTCTGCAGCTTAGTTCTGCCTAAGCACCAAATCCACAGAAGACCTCGGCTTCTATGGATTGGTGCTTAGTGCCTGTTCTTGGGCTGCTATGATCACAGCCTCCGTGTGGCTTTTAGTCCAGCCCTTTCCAGCCACTGATTAGATTTCCCAATGTCTGCCTCCTTAGCTACCTATTGATGGTTTGTTCCATGAAGAGTCTTGCCATTGTACTTATTTTGCTTGATCTTCCTCCCATGTTTGTTGCTACCTCAGGCATTTTCTCAGCAGCTCATTTTTGGGTGCTGTCTCACCGATGTACTCCAGGATGCTCTGGGTTTTGTCCAGGATACTGGTTTTGATATCATCAGACTGTGCCAGCTACAGTCTTTGGGTATTGGACTTGGGGTGGGAACCTATGTATTTGTATTTTTGTATTTGTTTTATTTGCCAAGCAAATAAAACAGTATGATTATAAGCAAAGTATAAACAGTAAAACATGATTGAATATATATGTAATAGTACAAGCATGAATAAGAGTAAAAGAGGTATGAATATATGGGTACATTAGGACAGGAACGGTAGGCACGATTGTACACTTATGCACGTCCCTGTGAGGCAGCCTCTCTGTCCTCCTTTGGCCATCTCTCACTATAGGAACGGGGAATCTGATGACTGGGAGGGCATATGTTTTGATGGTATGGATTTTGTTCTTCCCATTGCGCTGGCTCGTCAAGATGTAGTCTCTTTCCTCCCTTCCTCCCTCCCTTGATATATATACACACACTGCATTTTTCGGACTATAAGACGCACCAAGATTTTGAAGAGGTAAACAAAAAAAAGCCCCCCCCCCCCGGATCACTCTACAGGCCTCCCAAGCCCTCTGCACGCCCCGTTTTTTGCAAAAAACGGGATGCGCGGGGCGGGGTTTTTGGAGGCCAAAACAGGCTGCATTCATTGTATAAGACGCACCAACATTTCCACCCTCTTTTAGGGGGGGGGAAGTGTGTTTTATACTCCGAAAAATAGTGTGTGTGTGTGTGTGTGTGTGTGTGTGTGTGTGTGTGTGTGTGTGTGTGTGTGTGTGTGTGTAGCCTGCTACCCAAACACAGGATAAGTGAACTCTAATTATCTATGGAATTGTATGAATGGATGTATTAGCTGCATCACTAGCTGCCAAAAGTCTTTCTAAATCAAAATATATTAGCAGGTAGAATAAGAATAGAAGGACAGCACACACACACACAAATATGATATGTCCTTGTCAAATATTAATGCATTGGCTTTCTGGATCTGTCCTTCCCTGTATGAGTCACCCAATGTGAACAAGGATGCTCTGGGGGTAGATTACCACTGTATCTGGCACCTGCCTTGAGCAAGGAGAGCCATAAAAAAAGAAAAAACAGAAAATGCCTTTTTGAAGTGCTTCATATATTTCTTTACCTGTAATACACTGCTGCTTTTACTGCTTGAAGGAGGCTCATCTTTAGCTGATACCTTCTGCTGTTTCTTGTTCATCCCTAAAGACATTGGATTTACATCAGACATAGTGGTGCGTAAAATACTGTATGAGATGTTCCACTTCATATACAGAATGCAGACAGGTATTAATGCCATTGCTGATTCTCATTTCCAGCAGCCTATAGTTGAGTAGTTACCGTATTTTTCGCACTATAAGACGCACCTGACCATAAAATGCAACTAGGTTTACTGGAGGAAAACAAGAAAAAAAAATATTCGGAGCGCCGAATATGGAGTAGCAGTGTAGTGAGGGCAGGAGGCGGAGCCTGGAAGGACCACAGATAGGTGTCCTCTCATGTGCCAGCTCTGCCTATTGACTCCTGCATAGCGGAAAAGAGACAGAAGAGGCGGGCAATGACAAAGACAGAAGAGCCGGGTTCAGCACTGTAAAAGGACCCCACGGCGGCGGCCCGGCTGCTATTCACCAAAGGACTGGCACCGGTCCACCGTTGGGGATCTCTGAGGTAATACACTTCACGGTCTGTGATGCAATATTCGCTCCATAAGATGCACAAACATTTCCACCCACTTTTTTGGGGGGGGAAGTGTGTCTTATGGAGCGAAAAATACGGTAAGTACATTTACGTAGGCAACAATGATGACCCAATCATACAGCATTCTAAAACCCACTTCTGTTTCTGATAAATAATGGGAAGTTGCATGCTAAGCTCAGGTTAAAAACAAGTCAAAACTGAGTTTCATATCAGCTGAGCCAATCTTAAGTGTATGTATAAAGATGGCTAAACTACAGGATACCATACAATGCTAGCCTAGCTAATATTTTTTTGTTGCAACCTGGATGAAATTTACTACCTGCCATAAAAGACAAATGCTATTACTGCCCACTGCATCAGAAAGCCCCCCTCCCCCCAGATTTTGCACCTGGCTGAGTCTTCTTTTGGAGCTAAATTTATAATTTTTAGAGAGGGGTGTATTTCTGTATCTTGTCTTTTGTATCAAATGTGTCAGGAATCTCAGGAATAAAACCTCCTCAGATTTTGAGAACTACAGTTTCTAGCTAAAATGGCCAATAGTGAGGGATGTTGGGAATTGTAGTCCAGCAAACATTTGGAATCTCAAAAATTCCTCATTTCTACTGATATTCTTGGGAGAGTAGAAAACAATCTGACATTTCTTAATTACAGCTGGAAGGTTAAATGTAATCACCAAGGAAGTAAAACTTGTATGAGCAGACCCCTTGAGGAATCTTGATCTTAATTTATCCAAGCAGCTCATGGGGATATAGAAAGCAAGCAGAATAACAAATGAATAACGTTGGTGCACGTAGATAAATGACTCATGAAAACTGAGAGTTCAGCTATTGCCTTCTGTTAGCTTCAGACTCCTGTTAGATTAATAAAGAACAGCCTGATATAAATTTATATTTTACCTGCTGCATTTATTTCAGTACATTCGTTATACGAAAGGTACCACCTACTGAACAAGAAATAGTTTCTGTATTCCACTTTGGAATTCAGCTACTTTAGTGTTTCTCGGTCTCAACATCTTTAAGATGTGTAGACATCAACTTCCAGAATTCTCCAGCCAGCAATTTGCTGAATTCTAGGAATTGAAGTCCACACGTTTAAAGTGGCTGAAGCGGAGAGAAACTCAGCTACTTGACCATCTTTCTTCTATCCTATGCATGTTTTTTTGTCCCTAAACTCTGGCACGTTGCATATGTAGAATAAAGCCAGAATGGCCTTATTCGACAGATAACATTTAGAAATGTAGACATTTATTTTTATTTATTAAATTTATATGCCTCCCATCTTGCCCAGAGGTGACTGTTATTTACTTTCCTACTCCCTGTGGTATCCCCCCAAATGAACAAAGGGATTAATATACATCACCTGAGTAACCAAAAGATATGCTTGACAATGGACTAAGGTAAATACCACTTCCAAACATTGCACCATGGAGCTAAAAGTTGAAATAAACAAAAAAGCTAGTAAATTCTTCAGTTGTTGCATTTTATCAAAGATAAACTTGGAATGTGATTCTTATGCTAATCTAAGACCAGTTTTGGCTGGTGGATATATTTGAATTTACAAAATTTGCTATGTTGGCTATGGCCAATCACAAAGCCTCCATTTATCAGAAAGCAAGGATGATGAGGTGCTACTCAAACACACACACACACACACACACACCTGACATCTCAAGATGCTCTTTATCGCCTCAACTTTTACAGCACAAGTTGCTGGAAATGATGGCTACTCTATATGTTATTTGTTTAGTGATTTGTGCTTTTGTTTGATTATACTGAATTGCCTAAAAACATTGATAAATAAATAAATAATAGAGGAATGGGGAAGCCATTTCTACTTAGTCTTCTGTTACTTTTCCAGATGGTTCTCTAATCCATAACAAAACTCAAGACAGTGAAAAGGGTATCAGCCTGGTTCCTGGCAAGTTGTGCTCCTGTTAATATGAGCAAATTCAAGGATTCCAGGTAATATTAACAGTGATGATAATGTCAACCTGATAGTCATCTTTTCATTCTATGATATTCTACAAAACTGTAGATTATGTAGGAGAAGTTCAGGCTGAACACAAGGGAGGGGTCAAATGTGTCATAAGTTGTGAGTGTCTTTGCGCCCACAAGAGATCTATCTGTCCAGCCCACCTTGAATTCCTTCTATTCTTATCTCCCGCTAATTTCTCTTGGCCATTAGTAGTTCAGATTTTTTGTTGGGAGCTTAAGCTTACAATTCATCTTTATACCCATTTGAATTGCCTGGATCTCCTGATTTTCCTGGCGCTTGACAGGTTAGGCCTCTATGCCTTTCAAAACATGTTTATATATTTGCTTCATTTCATTACCTGCAGCCTTGTATTGGAAGCAACCACTAAGCCATTCCTCAGGATCGAGTGCCAGTTTTCAATGTGCGATCCACTTAAATACAAAAGACAAGACAAGCAGAAATCAAAGTAAGGAAAGCAGTATAATTAAAAAGCACTACCAATGAAATCAGAATGGATCTGTGTTGCTATCTCTTGTTACTTGGTGAGACAAGGATTCAATATCATCTTTATTTCTATTTTTTAATACTTACTGAAATGCAAAGGTACTTCCATAAAGAGTTTTAGCAGCTCTGAAATTGGACTCTTTGGCTGGTGGACTGCTGAGCAGAAGAAACTGGTGTGGGGTGTGCATAAATTTCAATTGCTATACAAGAACAAAAGCAGAAGAGGGGAGTTTTAGATCTATAACAGTTTGACATTCACATGTACTTTTTAATTTTTTCGTTATTCTGTGGTTCAGGACACAGAATAATGGATTTAGATCAAAGGTAGGCAGATTACATTTCAGTTTTTAGAAAAACTCTGACAGCGGAACAAATCACAGAGAGAGCGTGTCATAAAGCCCCTTTCTTTGGGCATGTTCAAAAAAGGCATCTGTCTTTGACATTTAATTTGAATCCTACACTGAGCAAGGGCTTTGCTTAAGTAGCCCCTTCCAACTCTAATTCTATGATAGTAAGAGATTGTATAATCATTTGTCTGAAATGCTATAGGGCAGTGATGGCAACCCTTTTTCTTCTTGCATGCCAAAAATGGTAGTGCGTGCATTTTTCCAAATTTTCGGTTTGCCCGTTGGGCTGTTTTTCGCACTCCGGAAGCTTCAGGGAAGCCTCCTGAAGCCTGGGGAGGGTGAAAACGGCTTCCCCAAGGCCAAAAATCAGCTGGCCAGCACGTGCTTGCGCACTGGAGCTGACATAGGGCAACGCCTCGCGTGTCCTCAGATATGGCTCCGCATGCCACTTGTGGCACGCGTGCCATGGGTTCGCCATCACGGCTATATGGTTTCCTGCCTAAGCAGGGCGGTTGGACTAGAAGATCTTCAAGGTCCCTTCCAACTCTGTTATTCTCTTCTCTTCTCTTCATTAGCCACAGACTTTGATATGCCAAGGCCAAACTGCGTAAAAATTATTTTTGAAAACTACACAATTTTAAATTGGAATTTGATCTTGAAAAAACAAAGAGTTAATCCTTCCTATAGCCCATACATTTACCTGGACTGAACTCTTGACTCTGTACAGATACTGTTTCTTCCAAAGGATCAAAATACTATCAATACTAATAATATGCATATTTTAAGTATGGGGTTGAAAATAGAAACTGTTTTCAAACCAATAAGATATGCTAATGGTTCTAATCAGATTGCAACTAAAAATTGGAAAGTTTTTTCCCTATATGTGATCATACTAACCTGGTTGTTCCAACAGTATGAATGAATGAATGAATGAATGAATGAATGAATGAATGAATGAATGAATGAATGAATGAATGAATGTTATAGAATCTGGTGACAAAACACCCACAGGAAAAATTGAGCTCTGAGAACAATGAATCCAACTGGTTGAGTTACAATCTAAGAATGCTTCTGAGGAATCAACCAGAGAGGAGACTTTCCACTTGCTATCTCCTTTTCTTTGGAATAATGTCTCTCCAGAATTAAATCAGCACTAATACTGTTCCAGTTTAGATAAACATTGGGGAAAAGCAATGCCTCAACATTGAGAAAATATATACCTGGAACTCGCATTTTTAGGACAATTCTTTATATATATATATGATGGTCAATAATTATACTTTTTTTGTATCTTAGTTTACAATGTATAATTTATACTGGTTTTATTACTTTGTACCAACTGCATATATTCTGTAAATCATATTGAAAGATTGTTGACAAATAATCAAATGATTATGGCTGTTAAGGTACATAAAGGACTTCCTTGGAACTTATCAAGTATTCCAGAGTTTTCTAAACTTTTCTTATTCTTTTCTAGAAATAACTTTGGATATTTCTATTTGGCTATTAGAGCCAGTGTTAGTACCTCTTTCTGAAAATTTTGCAAAAGCAAGATTTATCTGGAGGATCTGTGGATGTGACATGGAAAGCTGTAATGGCATATTTATTGAGGTCATATTTTTCTAGACTTAAAGGATTTCCTATGCCAAACAGTTCATTCTTAAAATTTGATATCATTGATATATTCAGCCAATCTTATTTTATATATAATCAAAGGCTGAGCCAATCGTATATTAGATAATCCAGCAGCACTGAAACACAGAAAAAGTTAAGAATGTAAATCCTTATAATTGTTTATAGGGAAATTTACTTTCTTTGAAAAAGCATAATATCCTAATTTTGACCATCTTTCTTAAATCTAATAAATATGCATCAGCTTAAGCCAATGATCTCCATATACAACTGCTCCCATTACCTCCAGCTAATGAATAGAACCACCATCAAATAGTTGCATTTTTTAAAAGGTAAAAGGCGCAGAAAAGCAAAATCTACTGGTTGATAAACTAAAACTCGTATTCTTCCAAAACCCAACTTGCTCTTAACATTAAACTTACCCTGTTCACAGGTAGCTTCACAATATGTGATCTATTACTGGAAATAACCCTGAAATAGAGAATATGTGAAACAAAATAAATCACAGTTTTTCATGCTAGCCCTGAACGCCAAAAAAGTACTGTTGGGAGTCTTTATTCCATTTTCCTTGCATTTATATAGAGAAGCTCAACTATTGCAAGGTATATTTTGTCCCCCATGGTAAGCCTAGTTATTTGTATCAATCAAGTAAAAATTGAGCGTTTACCAAAACTACAGTAAGTCACAAAATAAAATGTACCCTGTTGAATTCAAGGAACCTATCTTAGAGTTCAAAATAAAATGTACTCTGTTGAATTCAAGGAATCTATGTCATGTTAATTATTTTAAATCAATATTTACAAAGGAAGGGCACAATCTTCAATTAGCTCAGCGTAAATTTGATCCTTTCTGCCCATTCCCATCCAAGATATAAATAATGTTTTGAATTCTGAAACCTTATTTTGTGTTACAATGCCCACATGACCATTCAATGCCCCAATCCGTCATACAGGCAAGAATGCTAAATTTAGAAGTTGTACATGATTTTCCTATTACACCATATAATGTCATAATGCATTGGGCTGATACTTACTATCTTAGATAGGAAGAACAAATTTGTTCTTCAGTTTAAGGAAATTGCACATCATGTTAACAAGGTATAAGATAACTAGGGCCTTATCATAATATTTCAAAAATACTCTGAATGTATTACATAGACGGCATATAAATCTATGTAAGATCTTTACCACTGTAGTAGAGGATGCGCAAGTGAGTCTTGTTTGTCCATCTGCTTCTTTATTTCTAAATAAGGTGCCTATGAAATAATAACAGTACAATTATCAACTAAGAGATATGCTGCAACTAGATACAAACCAGTGTTGATTCTGGTAATTCTACTAATCCAAGAAACTGTAGATCAGTTTAGCAAGTCACCTAAAGAAAAAGCTATCACTTTAAGTAAAGTCTCCTTGGGTCAAGCTCAACTTCTAGTGACTTCATGGATATATTCATGTAGTTTCTTTGGTAACAACAAAAAAATAAGAGGATTGTCATTGTCACCTTCTGGAGATTTTTCTGGCTTCTAAAAGATTTTTTGGTAATTTTCCACTCAAATACTAAGTAGTATACAACTGCAGTTTTTCAAAATTCAACTTTTTTTTGTGATTGAGAGACCTTGGATGAACTATATATAGTTCAAAACTCTAGCAACAGTAGCATGTTTTCTTATAAAACTGCATCCCATCACTGGTTTCTGGGATTCTTTCCCAACTATCTTACAAGACATTTGCTACCCAGTGCAGCCTGTTCTCTGTAGATATTTTAAGAAATTTTTTTGAACCTGCTTATGCTATCCTTATTTTATTTTTCAGTGGTCCCCTAAGCCAGGGGTCCTCAAAGCCCAGGGCTGCAGTCCACTACCAGGCCACGGCCTGTTTGAAACCTGCCCGTGGGCAAGTGCGCGCACATAAAGTTCCACTTGTGCGAGTGGAAAGTGCTTGCGCTCGTGCACGAAGCCCCACTCGCGCGAATGGAGCTTCGCACGCTAGTGCCCTCCCCTCACATGATTTGAGTTTTGCACGCAAGCACAAACATCCTCTGCTCAAGTGCCTTCCACTCGCACAAGTGGAGCTTCATACACAAACACAAGTGCCTGCTGCTCGTGCGAGTGGAGCTTTTGAGTTGAAATTTGTTCTTCATTGTGCCTCTTATGAGTATAATTCACACTTACCCACAAACGTCAATGACACATTACTTCGTTTTAAAAATCACATTATTGAATGTAATAATTATTCAATTACTCAAGTATTCAAATATTCAATAATTATTGAAAAGCCGCCTTGAGAAGCCCAACATAGTGATTCGTTCACAGTGATACCCCGTGACTTTCTCACTTATGTTTTCATGAGCACAAGGTTGCATGTCCTCAAGTCTGCTCTTCCTCCTAGGTCAGGGGTGGGCAAACTATGGCTCTTTGAGGACCTGTGGACTTCAACTCCCAGAATTCTTGAGCCAGCCATGCATACATGGCTGGCTCAGGAATTCTGGGAGTTGAAGTCCACAGGTCCTCAAAGAGCCATAGTTTGCCCACCACTGTCCTAGGTGGCCATGAGGTCAGAGGTTTTTGCTTTCTATTTTAAAGAGAGCCACGGTGGCGCAGTGGTTAGAGAGCAGTACTGCAGGCTACTTCTGCTGACTGCCAGCTGCCTGCAATTTGGCAGTTCATATCTCACCGTCTCAAGGTTGACTCAGCCTTCCATCCTTCTGAGGTGGGTAAAATGAGGAACCAAATTGTTGGGGGCAATATGCTGACTCTGTAAACCACTTAGAGAGGGCTGTAAAAGCACTGTGAAATGGTATATAAGTCTAAGTGCTATTGCTTTGTTAGATACAAACTGGGAAGAATAATTGTGTGAGTAAGCAATGGTTAAACATAGTTTGCTTGATCCTGGCATGTTTGCAAAGTAGTATCCCCATTCCTCAGTTAAAATCTGACAAAAATATCAACAGATGATGAAAACCCTTGGTTAATTTAAGATCAGATGTTGATCTCTTTGTCCTATCTGTGCTGAAACAAGAAAAAGATGCCTGAAGTTGCTCATAAAAATGAGCTAAAACCATGGTTGAACTTTAAGATAAATTGGCGCATTGTGGAGACTATTCACAGCAATTTTATGTAGAATATATACTTCTTAAAAACTGGTGCCAAAATGCAAGGATCAATAAAATACAATAGGTTCTATCTTCGTAAGTTTCACCAATAATGCTATCTCAAAATCCTCTAAAATGCTATTTAGTGTGTCCCTGAATAGGGTAAACTGGGGAATGGGGAGATAGAGAGAAGATAAATTTTTATCACATTGGGAAGAAGAATTTTCTAACATAGCTTCTGTAGTACTAGCAGACTTATAAAGTTTCTTCTTGTTCCAACTCAAATATTCTGTTCAAGGAATGTGCCTCTTCCTCTAATTTTCAAAATATTGTCCATCCCCTTGCAGCTCCTGAGCTGTAAGCTACTGTATTCAGAAGGGTGCGTTTTTAGGGAACTGGGGTTTACCATGGCAAGAAGGGCCGATAAATCTGCACATTCACAGATATGTACTGTGACCCAATTTTAAACCTTGAGTGAATGTCACCACATCTTAGTACATCATTTTGATTGGCCAATCTGAAGAGACACATCAAATTTAGCTTCGGCAGAACTTTTAGTAGAGTCACAATATAGCCCTCTTCCATCTCCAAATGCTCTCCTGTTTCACTTAAGTGAACAAGCTTTTACTTGCAAAACCATCAGTGTCGTTGCAGCAGATTGTCACAAATCTGTATTTTTCCCTTGGCAGTTTGCTTTGGCTTGTTCCTAAGAATGCACACGAATAAAGAAATAAACACACAAAAATACAGCAAGGGGCTGCTGGTCAGTGCTGTATTCCCCAGACAGCGAAACAATCTATTTACTCACAGGCACAGTCCTGCCCCTATTTTGAATGAAAAGTTCCTTGTAATGGCATATGATATCGATGGCAATATTCAAGCTTGATCTGTCCATGTTCTGGTTCACTGATTTTATCTTGCAACTTGTTATCTACACAAAGATTATTTTGATAGGCTTTCCTTGCACGGCTCTAGTAAAACAATAACCACACAATGCTAAAAACTAATCAACGGATGTATCACGTAATAACACTTTAGAGCACAACAATTCATTTACTTATTTATTTTGCCTACCTGCGTCATTTCTCTTATGGAAGTAATGCTATCCAATGCTTTCATGACCCGGTCATAATTCTTCTTCTGTTGTGAAAGAAATGAAAGATTACTTTTCCCCATTGCATGTTTTAAAGTATATTAAGTATATCTCTTATAACAGGGGTGTCAAACTCAAGGCCTGGGGGCCGGATCCGGCCTGTGGGGTGCTTAGATCTGGTCCACGAGGCCACCCTGGAAACAGCAAAGGACCGGCCTACGGTGCCTCTGCCAGTGAAAACGGAGGTCATTTTCGCTGGCAGAGGGTTGCAGAAGGCCATCCCAGCCAAAAACAGAACTCGGGAGGGCCACAGGCATCTCCCCCGAGCTCCGTTTTCACTGGCAGAGGGTTGCAGGAAGCCATCGCAGCTGAAAACAGAGCTTGGGAGCCCGTTTTCGCTTGCAGAGCGCTCGGGCCACCAGAATCGCCCTCAACACAAGTGACGTTGAGCTAGCCATGCCCACCCTGGCCCCCCAAAGTCAAACACAACCCTGACGTGATCCTCAATGAAATCGAGTTTGATACCCTTGTCTTATACTCATAAAATTGGAAAGATCCATTTAGTTCCTGAATCTAAGCCTCTGTTGTATGCAGGCATTCAAATCAAGGAATCCATAGCAGAAAGCTATCTAAACTCTTTTGCTGGAATATATCTTGTGAAAGGAAGGCCATGACTTTTCTGAATAATTGGTTTCGTTGTCACTGTAGCTATAACAATTACCGATAATTTTTTTTATAGAATATGAAACTTATAATCCCTATACCATTACAGGCCCTAACTATATTAAAATATTGTACACGTGACGTCATCATGCAAATAATGCAACTGACATACTTGTGTCAACGATATATGAATCAAACACATCAATTGCACCATTTACACAAAGACAAATGATGATACATTTCCCCACCCTTGCTCTCCCTACAATCAGTAAGATACTGTTTGAAACGACATGCGGAGTTACTGCTACTTTCCAATGCTTTAAAATCCATTACTGATTGTATATCAAAAACCTATCTTGAAACTCCACCTGCTATCTACATGGTACGCCTATCAACCAATTGTTGTAGCCCAAAACATCTGGAGATTATCTGCCTCTCCCAAACAGATGATATTCAGATGTTTTGAACTGAAACTCACACTATTCCTAACAACTGGTAATGTGAACTTGGGCTGATGGAAATCCTAGTGTGAAACATCTAAATCCAGACCAGTAGTGGGTTCTAAAACCCTTTGCTACTGGTTCGCTCATGCGCTGCTTCTGCACGTCCCAGGTGGGTGGGCGGAACCTCCTGCCGCCGGCGCTACCGGTTCTTAGAACCGGGAGCAACCCACTGCTGAACCAGACTGAAAAAAACAATTGGGCACTAAAACTAGTGGTAACTAATAATATGTGTTTGGTTTAGAAATAAAAATGGATGTGAATATGTATAAAGTCATTTTTCCTGTATCCAACTCTTACCTTAAAGTAATTATTTCAGTAATTAATTACTGTAGTTATTCAGAACTAGATTACTCTAGGCATATGTTTAAAACATCGAAATAGCTCAGACATAAGGCACATTTTTGCTCTGAAATTTTAGTTACCAAGATTTTATGACTTACAAATGCCTTTGCTTGATATCTTAAAGTGCAGATGTAAGAATGAACTAAGCCATAATGTGGTTTGCTTGGTTTTGGTTTACTATATTGTATGAACCAGGGGTGAAATTCAAAAAATTTCCCTACCGGTTCTGTGGGCGTGGCTTGGTAGGCGTGGCAGGGGAAGGATACTGCAAAATCTCCATTCCCACCCCACTCCAGGGGAAGGATATTGCAAAATCTCCATTCCCACCCCACTCTGGGGCCAGCCAGAGGTGGTATTTGCTAGTTCTCCGAACTACTCAAAATTTCTGCTACCGGTTCTCCACAACCTGTCAGAACCTGCTGGATTTCACCCGTGGTATGAACCCAGTTACTGAGATCTGTAAATTATGGCTTAGTACAAATAAAAAAAGATCTAGTTTAAGCAACAAATCACTTTATTGCTTTGCCACAATGTGTGAACTGAATGTTTATGACATTTGATTAATAAATTGATACCACCTAAATCTACTGGTTTGCATAAGGAGTAATGCTATTATAAGTAACCGCACAGGGTACATAATTTTTATCTGAGCCTTGATCTCAGTCATCTTTCAAGGATGTGGAAAAGGAAGCAGTGTTCTTTGCCCATATCAACACCCCTCCCCTCCAAATACAAATGATACATACCCTGGGATTAAAGGCTAGCATCTGAGAGTCATTAGGATCTACTACTGAAGGATATGGCTCAAAAATGACAACTTTTCTTGGGGAGTCTAATGCTGAACGGCACATAGATACGAGTAAGTCTACAACCTAGAAAAAAAGAAAAGACAAAAGAAAGTTCAAAAAGAAGACTTTCCCATCCCCCCAAATAAGCACATATATGATTCACCAACAGATCTGGACCAGAACTTTGCTAAAATTTAACAGGGTTTCAAATACAATTGTACCAGCAGGACTGAGATAATTTATATAGAAGTTCTGGGTCTGTTCTTCATTGGGTTGCAATGTCCCCCCTTTAACAGTAATTTAATAGGAGTGTCAAATGATGTGCAGGGGCAACAGGACAATGTCTGAGTTTGTAGTATTTGCTTTGGCTCCTTTATTTGAGCAACTTCTCTTCTGGCAGCAACCCATTTACTTCTTCAAATTATTAAAGGCATGGTCTTGAACATTCATTCAAGGATTCATATTATTCATTCCATAAATGTACAAGGTGTATACCAGAGGTCTTCAAATTTGGCAACTTTAAGACTTGTGGGCTTCAACTCCCAGAATTCTCCAGCCAGCTATAATTCTAGGAGTTGAAGTCCACAAGTCTTAAAGTTGCCAAGTTTGGGGATCTCTGGTGTATACTAACAGGTTTTCTTTTCTTCCATGTACACATATGACAAATTTCGGTGGAGTCCACATGTATATGGTTAAAAGTATAGAAGTTTCTGTTTTATAGAATACAATAGAATAGAATTCTTTATTGGCCAAGTGTGATTGGACACACAAGGAATTTGTCTTTGGTGCACATGCTCTCAGTGTACATAAAAAGAAAAGATACATTCGTCAAGAATCATAAGGTACAACACTTAATGATAGTCATAGGGTACAAATAAGCAATCAAATCATACTAGGAAACAATAGAAATCGTAAGGAGACAAGCAACAAGTTACTGTCATACAGTCATAAGTGGGAGGAGATGGGTGATAGGAACGATGAGAAGATTAATAATAATAGTAATGTAGACTTAGTGAATAGTTTGACAGTGTTGAGGGAATTATTTGTTTAGCAGAGTGATGACGTTCGGGGAAAAATGTTCTTGTGTCTAGTTGTTCTGGTGTGCAGTGCTCTATAGCATCGTTTTGAGGGTAGGAGTTGAAGCAGTTTGTGTCCAGGATGTGAGGTGTCTGTAAATATTTTCACAGCCCTCTTTTTGACTCGTGCAGTATACAGGTCCTCAATGGAAATTGTATGAAATTGTAACTCAATGAATGGTATTGGATACTAAGTCTCTGTGAATGTTGACCCCTGATCTGAGGCAGGATTTGGAGTCCAGCAACGGACTGACTGATCCACCAGAGAAACTCCAGGCCAACTCAATACAGGTAGTCCTCAACTTACAACTACAATTGAGCTCAAAATTTATGTTACTAAGTGAGAAATTTGTTAAATGAGTTTTGCCCCATTTTACGACTTTTCTCGCCACATTTGTTAAGTGAATAACTGCAGTTCTTAAATTAGTTACATGGTTGTTAAGTGAATCTGGCTTCCCCATTGACTTTGCTTGTCAGAAGGTCACAAAACGGGATCACATGACTCCAGGACACTTCAACCGTCATAAATGTGAGTCAGTTGTCAAGCATCTGAATCAGTGGTGAAAACCAATTTTTTTTTACTACCGGTTCTGTGGGCGTGGCTTGGTGAGCATGGCAGGGGAAGGATACTGCAAAATCTCCATTCCCATCCCACTCTGGGGCCAGCAAGAGATGGTATTTGCCGGTTCTCTGAACTACTCAAAATTTCTGCTACCAGTTCTCCAGAACCTGTCAGAACCTGCTGGATTTCACCCCTGATCCTAATGTAAATCATGTGACCATGGGGATGCTGAATGTCATAAGTGTGGAAAATGGTCATAAGTCACTTTTTTCAGTGCTGTTGAAACTTCGAACAGTCACTAAATGAACTGTTATAAGTTGAGGACTACCTGCACCCAGAACTGAAGTGAGATTGAAGAAAATGTTCAGTTCTCCCATAGTCAAGCAGAGGAAATATGTAAATGACTAAAATATTTTTCTCCAATCAAAATGGATGGAAACCTTATAAAATCCATAATGTGTGAAACATTAATTTTTAATAGGTATAAATGATAGAGATCTGCTTTTTTAAATGGGATTTTTTTAAAACAACAACAAAACCTCTCATAAAATCATTATTCCAGACCTTAACAAAAATTCCTAAATATGATTTACACTATTGCTGCCGTTTAATAATAATTTCCTTTAAAAATTGTTTTATCTTGTATATCTTGTATACGCTCAATGTTGGAAACTTGAAAATACACCAAGCAATGAAAGGATTATACATAAGATACTGGAATGTGCAGAGATGTATAAGCTCACAATAGAAATGAAAGGCAAGGAAGAAACAGAATTTTATGTGGTGTGGAATAAGTGGTATAATTGGATAGAACAGAGAAATAAAGACGTATACAAATAAATGTAAATAACCGTATGAGACATATGACACAGTACTGTTAAAAATGTTTATTGATATGTAAATTGGAAAAATGAAAATTAAAAAAAAATGTTTTATCTTAACAGATACTAATACACTGGCAATCTCAGACTACATGAAATTGCTTTTGAAGATTATCTACAAATTTCAGCTGGTGTGGAATGCACTGCCTGTGCGCTCAGAGGTCAGTTACAGTACTACTACAATAGGTTAAACAAATGCTGCAGGAGATGCAGTTTAGCAATAAGTTTCCAAGTGCAATTTAAGATGCTGCTTGCTAGCTACTAAATCCCCTGTGGCTGGAGCCCTGAAATTTTGGGGGAATACCTTTCCCAGTATATTTTGCCCATCTTTTTCAGATAACCAGGGAGTACTTGCTTAGCCATTCTCTCATACATGGAGTTATGGTGGGAAACGGGCAATGTTGGATGTTCTCTATAGCAGCTCCCGTCTACTGCAGTAGCCAGCATGTGTGAAAAAAATAATTGCATCTTTTTAAAACATGAATTATTTATGTTTGGAATCACTGAAGGATTAATATGCCAAATAAAAACAGCTTGTACACGTCATTTTCTGAATGTAATAATTCAATGAATTTGGTATTTATTTTCCATTGGTATTCCCACTGTTGCATATCAATTGACCTCTTTAAATTCTGCATCAATTTAATCATAGTGTTTTTGATTTGATCATATTTCAAAACAAGTTAAAATAAGTCACAACAGATGCTTGGAATTTTGTACTATATGTTTTTCAAAATTTGTCCAAATTCCTGAGCATTCCATTTTGTTTTTGTGATTTAAAAAAAACACTATACTACTTATTGGAAGATACTGAAACCAATGAATTTCTGAATGTTCTACAGGAACTGTCTTGAAAGATTTCACCTTAGTTTTAATCTTGCTCTCTATATAAAGTATTATCTCTTCACTGACCAAATTCTATAGCATTTAAGCAAGGGACCGTAAATTGGACTTAGTCATTTACTTCCATCACACACTTTTGGTGCATTACTTATGATGAAGTCATGTCTTACATATTAAACATTGTTTATATCCCACCAAAATTATTTTTCATGCCTGCAAATCCTGCTCCTTCAACAAAGCTAAACCAGCCCTTTGGCAATCCAATCCAATCCAATCCAATCCAAATCCAATCCAGTCCAATCCAATCTGTATTCCAAATTAAACTGGCTTAATAATATAATTTGAAATGTGTGATATAGCTAATTCACCTTGTACTTTTCATATCTTGCAAAACCTTGAATTTAATCCTTAGTCTTCGGTTTCATCAAATAAAGTTAGTTGTCCTTGCCCATTCATTTAATATCTTTTTTTTTCAATTCTTACTGGAATCATATGAAAGTTGATCTTTGTAAAAATATTCATTTTTACTGATTATATTCTTTCTAATTTGAACAAGTTTAACTTCTGTCTTAAGGTATCTGCCATTGTATTTTTCCAAGTCTGTTAATATTTTTTCTTGAATTAATTGTCATTATGTTTTCCCAGGTATTTAATTGGTTTAACAAAGATAGTGAATCTTGTTATTTTCTGCAAAAGTTGCTTTTCTTCTTCAGGTAAATTCCTGCTATCATTTGAGCCTTGTTTTTATTGATGTCCCAATCCATATTTCTGTATATGCTCCATTATTGATTCTAAAAAATCTTTGGATGGGTAACTCTTGAGAACACCACCACCAGCATAAAATTTAAGTCTTATTTTTGATTTGCCAATTTTATTCTCTTGTCATTTTTTTATTGCAACATTTCTAAAGCCAACAGAAATAAAGGCGTGAGAACATAAGTCTGTCTTGTCCCTTTCATTATAATACATGTTGCTGTACATATTAATTGAATTTATCTAATGGATAAACTACAGCCCTAAGAAATTAATTTGCTATACCAGGTCAGCAGTCAATGCATCTTGCAAAGCCCAATTGTACAGTTGTTCAGGATAAGAGATTAAGCAATGACATGACACAAATGACCAAACAATCCATCCCTTCCCTTTTACTTACATGGAATCATTCCTTTCCCAGGCCATTCTGACTGGGCTGATAAATGATAATACTGATTGGAGAGAAGGCCTGTCCATCACTGAACCAACTATCTACCCTCACAAACCGGTAATTATGTAAAGACTGTTTTAATTCTCTCTCTGGCTGCTTTGAGAAACATATAGGACAGTGATAGCGAACCTTTTTTGGTTCGTGTGCCAAAAGGGTTTGCGTGCGCATGCTAGCACATGCGCACATGCCCATACCCATTCTCTCCCCCATGCATGTGTACCCCCCACATGCCCCTGCGCATGCGCACAACCCCCCCCACCCCCGCGCATGCACACAGGCCTCATTGAAGCCTGGGACAGTGAAAAATGGCCAAACGGGCAAACCAGAAGTTCGGAAAAAAGGACTTCCGGTTTGCCTGTTGTGCCGTTTTTCGCCCTCTGGAGGCTTCAGGGAAGCTTTGTGAAGCCCCGGAGTGCGAAAAACGGCACAACGGGCAAACTGGAAGTCCGTTTTTCCGAACTTCTGGTTTGTCCGTTTTTTGCACTCTGGGGCTTCAGAAGCTTCTCTGAAGCCTCTGGAGGGCTAAACGGCCTTCCCCAAGGCCGGAAATCAGCTGGCCAATGTGCGCATGCGCGCTGGAGCTGCCATAGGGCAACATCTTGCATGGCCTCCGATATGTCTTTGCGTGCCACCTGTGGCACATGTGCCATAGGTTCGCCATCACTGATATAGGACCTCCAGCTTTGTAAAGGATGAGAAATGAAAGGCTCACATCATCATGTAAGTTTAGATTTGATCTGATATCCACCATTATACATTCAATAAATTTTTGGTGTGAAGAAGGAAGAGGATTCTAGCCTTCCCAGATGCATGCTTATTGACAGAATGATTCCCAGACAGCAGTGATGCTAGCTATTTCTATGATGCAGGCGCTAATAAAATATATTAACCAAGCATCTTCAGTTGGGTGCTTTCCGGATAGTCTGGGCAAGAATGGGTAATCTGTGACCTAAGGGCTTTTTATCTTCTCCTTTGCTTTCCACATGTGTCACCCCAAGTGCTTTAAACTTAGAGCCGAGGTGGCGCAGCGGTTAGAGTGCAGTACTGCAGGTCACTTTAGCTGACTGTGATCCGCAGGTCAGTGGTTCAAATCTCACCGGCTCAAGGTTGACTCAGCCTTCCATCCTTCCGAGGTAGGTAAAATGAGGACCCAGATTGTTGGAGGCAATGTAAATATACATTGCTTAATGGTGTAAACCGCTTAGAGAGTGCTTGCACTGTGAGGCGGTATATAAATCTCACAAAATAAATAAATAAATAAATAAACCAGTGATGTTCTCCCTTTTGTTCTTAGCAGGATTTGTTAGAGTGTTAAAGGGTAAAATGGAGGGTTTCAGTCCCACAGAAACACAGGAAACTCTAAAATCGATCAGGCAAACTTTGGGTTTTAGAAATAAAAAGGATGCAGATTTCCTAATATTGTTTTCTTTGTACTTTGCTTTTTGACATATATTGCTTAGTGAGGAAATCTGAAGTTCATAAAAATGTGCGTACACCTGTAATCTTGAGAGGGTGTAAATAACAGTTTTGGTCTACAGTTAATTTTGCAATATGCTTTTTTGGTTATTCATTTGTTTATCAAATTTATTTGCTACCCATCTTTTACTTCAGGCAACTTTGCTTTTTCCTACGTAACAATCTGTGCGTCATACAATGGAATAAGTGATTCCCCCCCCCCCCACAGGATCACAGTAAAACTTTCTGCATGAGAAGCCAGAAAGAGTTAAAACACTTAAAGTATTGTTGCTTAGCGTTGGCATTCTTCAGATATTTTGATTTCAACTCCCAGAACTTCCAGCAATGACCATGTAGGCTAGAGAACAATAGGAGCTGAAGGCCCTACATCTGGCAGGTGCACTGTTGGGAAAGGCCAATATTAAAAAATGTCAAAAAAGCAATCTTCAGTGGATAACTATGAGAACTTATATGTACTAATGTCATCTTTTCATCAGGAAAGACTTGTTCTTATGCCTCCCCTTGTGTCAAAAAATTATAACGCTAATGAAGATTTGAGAGCTACATAGAGCTTATAATAACTTATAACTTTTCTCACAAGTATTCAGATGGGTTTTCAGAATACAATGGCAAACCACTGCTGGATCACCAATGGATGAATAGGAAGACACCACATTGCCTGGAATGTGGGGGAAAGTTCTAAGCAAGGTTGCACTGTTAGTCTCTACTTGAGAACTTCAACTCCGGTGTTGAAGCAACAAACCAGGGGCAGGTTGCTCACTTACCCATGCCGGTGCGCTGCACGCGCATCTCCATGTTTCAGGTGCGCGCACGCTCGCTATGCGCGCACACCCCCTTGCATGATTTTGCTTCTGCGCATGCGCAGAAGCAAAATTGCACCAAAATCTCGTGAGGGGATGCGTGCGTGCATGAGATTTTGGCATGATTTTGCTTCCGTGCATGCGCAGAAGCAAAATCGCGCTGAAATCTCGCACGCATGTGTGTCTCCTTGCGAGATTTTAGCGAGATTTTGCTTCTGCGCATGCGCAGAAGCAAAATCACGCCAAAAGTCTCAGAAAAAGATGGCGACGCGGGTGACGGACCAGCAGAGAGGGCTCCGGAGCGGTCGCGTGCAAATTGCGCAATCGGCCGCTTCCTACCGGATCTATGCACTGGACAACTCCGGCAGGAAGCCACCACTGCAACAAACCATATGCCAGATCTTGCATGTGGGAGTGATACAACTCTTTTCCTATAGAGTGGGTGAACTGGACTGGGAGTTTAGGAGTTGATTTGAGCTTTTCTAATTTCTTTAGTGTAAGTTAACTGAGCAGTCCCAACTATAGTGTGCCTTCAAAATGGGGGCCTTCAGAATTTAACAAGAATACTACAAATCATTTCTAGTTCTGGCCAAACCACTTCTAGATAAAAGCATGAGCCAGAAACACATGAATTTTCCCCATGATGATTGGACATAAGGAACATGACAGAACTGGATTAGTCCTGTGAAGAACACTGATGCAGAAATCCATGTCTTTGTTTCTGTTCTCCAAACTCCTGATCTTCAAAAGTATTAACTGCTCTCCTGGTTTCTAACCCCTTATTAGTAGCCTGCCTTTGTTTTGCCTGATTGACAATTTTCTGGTGTTTTGTTATTCATTTGATTTCATTTCATGAAACAAACTAGTGCCTGACCTTCAGCTACACAATCTGTCAACTGCCTATGAGCAACACTCTAATGCATCGTTTGATAATGGACTGAAAAAAACATTCCACTGAAAAAGCATCTGATATACTTTACGAATGTTCAGACTATATCATGTTTCTGATATTCAGTGTCTTTAAAAAAATAACAATGTTAAAATATTCCCATTAACATTAATAGTCCTTCTTGTCAGAGTCTGCGATAAAATCCTGAGCAAACAATTTTGAATATCTCAGAATGCAAATGAAAAGTTATTTATTTCTGAAATAATTAAGAAAATCAGCAACAATCTACAAACAAAGATTACATTTAAAAATTATTTGACTTCATCGTGATATTTACTGTAGCACAGAAACACCTTAAAAGGACCGTTCAACAACTACCGTATTCAAACACTTGAAGTAGTAAACATATTTTTACTTAATGGAGTGCTATGAAATGAATTATATAGTTCGCAGCCCTTCCATCTTTCGGATAACACTTCTTTGATTTAAAATGATTCATTCAGGGAGAACATTTAAAAAAAACGGATTTGATTAATGCAACCCTCCGATTCCTCCTACAGCCCCAGATGGGCTCTGACTCATACCAGGGTTAGTTCTGAAATCTTTATATTCAGTCCTCTGGAGGGAAATAAAAAAGAGGATTGTTTCAAAAAGGGCAGTGAGAAAAAAAACATCAGGGAGAAAAATATATTTAGGCTGCCTTCCCTTCTCTCCTTTTCTCACACTTGGCATGAATGGGCAATCTTAATGCCAGTGAGCAAGTGTGGTTCGGCGAATTTCAGTATTGGATTAATTGGTCCTCCTACCCACAAGACAAGGATACACAAGTATCTGTCTAGCCATAATATCATTGCTAGAAGGCAGCAGCGTGGAACTTGCAGCCCTTGCCAGGGTCTAATTCCTAAAGAGCCGAGGTGGCGCAGTGGTTAAAGTGCAGCACTGCAGTTCAGCAGTTCAGCTGTTCAAATCTCACCGGCTCAAGGTTGACTCAGCCTTCCATCCTTCCGAGGTGGGTAAAATGAGGACCCAGATTGTTGGGGGCAATATGCTGAACTCTGTAAACCGCTTAGAGAGGGCTGTAAAGCACTATGAAGCGGTATATAAGTCTAAGTGCTATTGCTATTGCTAATTCCCATTGATGGGAATTATGGTAAAAGCAGCCCTAAATAGAAAATGACTTCTCATTCCTGCCATCAGCATAGGTTGAGGTTGTCCTAAAGCTTAATTCAACTGAAGGCTGCCTATCGACATACTTTTGATTCCTTGACAAACTTGGCTTTGGAGAATAAAGATATGGAAGAACTACCCTGTTTCCCCCAAAATAAGACGTCCCCTGATAATAAGCCCAATCGGGCTTTTGAGTGCATGGCAATTAAGGCCAAGCGCTTATTTCAGGGTTCAAAAAAATATAAGACAGGGTCTTATTTTCAGAGAAACTCGGTAACACAAGGAGGAATGAAGAAGTTTCTGTATGGTGTTGTAAAGGGAAGCTTGGATGGAATAGTTTTAGAACAACGTTCTGACATACTGAGAGTGCGCAGTACTTTGATCTCCAGAAAATGCTTTGCCAAACAAAAAGGAATACAAATGGAAAGCTTGATTACACAACACCTTATAGTAGTCATTTTCCAGACTCATTCAGCAGCTCAGGAAAAGGCACAGCTGCTTCCAGGCAGTGCAGGTAAGTGCTGTTTATTGCTATATACCTTTTGTAGCACCTCTTGGAGACTGAATTGCTGCACAGTCCTAATGTATACATACAGGTAGTCTTTGACTTACAACCAGTCAAAGTTACACCAGACCTCAGCCCCCTGCAAAAGGTACTTACAAACCAGTTCTGAAGTTCTGATAGCCAGGCCCTCCCCACAATGCACTCAGCAACTGCTGAACATTTACGGCCATTTGCAGCATCCCATAGTCAGACGACTGTGATTTATATCATTTTTGCAGAAAACTGGCATTTACTTCTGCTCTTCAGCAAAATGCCCCATTGCAGACAACGGGTTCGCTTAACAACTATGGTGTTTGCTTAACAACATTCACAAAATAGGTCGTAAAGTAGGGTCTAGTTACTAGATGACCTGCTTTATGACCATCACAACTTACGACCTATAATCATCATGTATCTAATATGGATTATCTAATACTGACAAAATAGAGTTCCGTAATGAAAACATGAGAAGTTGCTTTACTCTAATTTTCATCTGCTATATCATAAAAGTTCAGCGTTTTTGAAAAACACTGGCTATCCTGCAAAACCAAAGTACAATGAATATTTTGTATTAATCAAGAGACAATAAAATGAAATGATATATAAATGATATATAAAGATGAATGTTAACTGAATTTGCTCTATAAAAGCAATTTATTCTTGTACAAGTAAATTATCTGAATTTTACCTGAGCCCCTGTTGCAATTTCATCTGCGGCTTCATTCATCACGCCTAGAGTTTGGAAAGCAAATACACACAGTTCCCGTTCACAGACAGTTGGCTAAAAGCAAAGGGGAGAAAATGGTTATTCTTATATTTAACAATCTTCACCAACCTAACCTTCTACACATGTTGAAGAGTACAGTTCCTAGAACATCTATGTAACTTGTCCAAAGTTTAGTTGGGATGCTGGGAGATGTAATTCCAACCAAGGGACTGATATCTTGTACATGTGCAGAACTGCCGTGTGTGTGTGTGTGTGTGTGTGTGTGTGTGTGTGTGTGTGTGTGTGTGTGTGTGTACACTAATTTCATGTGAAAAATATTCAAGGTCTTTTTGCCTATGAATTCTCATTCAGTTTAATGCAAGACTTATTGGGTGCTTTCTAACAAAATGAAATTCAATGGTGAAAAAAGTAAGGTTCTACATTTAGACAAGAAAAACAAAATGCACAGGTACAGTATATGTGGTACCTTGCTCAACAGTAGTAACTTTGAGAGGGATCTAGAGTCCTAGTGGACAACCATTTAAATATGAGCCAGCAGTGTGCAGCAGCTGCCAAAAAAACCAACACAGTTCTAGGCTGCGTTAACAGAGGGATAAAATCAAGATCACATGAAGTGTTAATACCACTTTATAATACCTTGATAAGGCCACACTTGGAATACTGCATTCAGTTTTGGTCGCTACAATGCAAAAAGGATGTTGAGACTCTAGAAAGAGTGCAGAGAAAAGCAACAAAGATGATTAGGGGACTGGAGGCTAAAACGTATGAAGAACGGTTGCAGGAACTAGGCATGTCTAGTTTAATGAAAAGAAGGACTAGGGGAGACATGATAGCAGTGTTCCAATATCTCAGGGGTTGCCACAAAGAAGAGGGAGTCAAATTATTCTCCAAAGCACCTGAGGGTAGGACAAGAAGCAATGGTGGAAACTAATCAAGGAGAGAAGTAACTTAGAACTAAGGAGAAATTTCCTGACAGTTAGAACAATTAATCCACAGAACAGCCTGCCTCCAGAAGTTGTGAATGCTCCAACACTGGAAGTTTTTAAGAAGATGTTGGGTAACCATTTGTCTGAAGTGGTGTAGGGTTTCCTGCCTAAGCAGGGGGTTGGACTAGAAGACCTCCAAGGTCCCTTCCAACTCTGTTATTCTATTCTATTCTATTCTATTCTATTCTATTCTATTCTATTCTATTCTATTCTATTCTATTCTATTCCATTCCATTCCATTCCATTCCATTCCATTCCATTCCATTGAAAATTAGTTTTCATCATATATTTCAAAGGGGAATAAAAGTTTGGTATTATTCTTGTATTTTTGCATTTATTTGCAGATTAGGTAGCTAAGAGCTGTTTCTGAATGTCCCCATCTCCTATTGGATAACCACCACTGCAGTGGTCTGCAGGCTCCCTGACTTTCTCTATTTCAGTCTAATCCAATCCCAAGAAAAGAAATCATGAGGGGACTTCTCCCACTGAGGCTTTTGGAAATGGGAAATATGAAGAGTCAAGGAAGCCCCAAATGTTGGAAAAATTGGTAATTCTGCCCCAGCAACCCAGGAAGAGTATCCCTGCCCCTACACCAGCGACAAGGTAAATTCAAAAACACTTTCAAGAGAGTTTTTGAGAATAAGATATAAAATTCAAAGTCTATTGTGCAAATAGGCTTGCAAAAATGTTTTTAAAATTGTAAGGTAGATCTCAGCAGAGTATTAATACATAAACTAAATCTCTGTCTTTGGGTTGCTCCCTCTTTATTTCATTCCTGTGACTAGGGGATAAAGGATGGTATCAGATGGCATTACCCATGCCTCTCTTGTGCCCTCATTGCTGTCTTCTAAAACTCAGAAGATAGAAATCTGAGACAAGCAGTTTATTATTTCAGTTTGTGCTTCTGCTAACATTTAAGCAGGAGCCGAGGTGGTGCAGTGGTTAAAAGCAGCACTGCAACCTTCAGCTGATTGCTAGTTCAGCAGTTCAGCTGTTCAAATCTCACCAGGCTCAAGGTTGACTCAGCCTTCCATCCTTCTGAGGTGGGTAAAATGAGGACCCAGATTGTTGGGGGCAATATGCTGAACTCTGTAAACCGCTTAGAGAGGGCTGTAAAGCACTATGAAGTGGTATATAAGTCTAAGTGCTATTGCTATTGCTAAATTAATGTCTAGGAACCTTAAATAGATAGTGCAGGCTCTCTGTTTTAGACATTTGCCATCCTAACTACTGGGTCAAGTTTGTAGGAGAAAGTTAGAGAACATAGTTTCCTTCTCCCCGTAATTATGGGTATGACTAAACACACAATTCTATCTTCTCTGACACATTAATAAAGACTAATGACAAAAGAAATGGAAGGATAATCTTGTAAATAAATGAAGTTGCTGCTCCTCACATTATTTGCTTCTAAGCTCATGCTTGGAAGTGAAGACCGCTGGTATTGACTCCATTAGGCACAAATACTTTTCTGAGCAATATTCTTGGCATCAGGAACATTGGGAAATGCAGAACCTGGTCTGGGTTTCTATTGTCAATAAAGACCATCACAAGATGCAGTTTAGAATAAATGTAGACTTCATCTACAATTTTCATTGTTGTTGCTGCTGCATAAAACTAGTCCAAAAGACATGATCACAGCAAGAAAAACTGCTAGCATCCAATAAAATAAAGTCTAAGTAGGACACAATTCTACATTTTGCATACGGAAGTACAGTTCCAACTTTTGAGTTGGAAGACATTCCTTGTGATACTGGAAGAACATTCCTCATTATCTCTAAACCAACATTTTTCAAATCAAAATGAATTTCAGCGAAGCCTGTGTGATTTTCAAAAAGATGCCATTTTAAGAATATTTTACACACACACACACACACACAATATTTTGTTCTTGCACTTTGCTTTATCTGCAAAGTAAAAAAGGGACACAGATAATCCTGCTGAGCTCAGGATGGGCTGCTGCTGCTGATCTCATTTCTCTGCCATTTTTTTTTTAAAAAAAGAACTATATTATATCTTATATAGAGAACTGAATAGTCTATCATCATGATGTTTTCTATGTTTTCATGTTACAAAGATAACCAGTGAATCAATTTTACTTTGGTCTTTGGGTTATTTTTTTTCTAAAGAAATGAAAGCTAAACAATAGTTTGTGCTTAGCACCATAGGAAATACAAAAATATAGAAGGAATTTGCTTTTTTTTTCTTTTAAAAAAATGCTTCACAGTGCATGCACTTGCATCAACAACTTTTCCATCCATTTTGTTGAGAGCATTATACTTCTCCTCTTCCTCTACTTCTTGCAGTCCCAGTGATTATATGATGATTACAAGTTTTGAAATATTTTTGCAGTGATAGTTTTAGAAGATCCATTATCTTTCAAGTCCAATACATCATTGCTCATTTGATATATCTCATCTGCTATGTTACATTGAATTAGGCAGCAGATGAAGCCTAACACTATCTAATTCACTGTACCATGGCACTCTAGACCAAATGAAATAATGTATAATAACTTCACTGGCTCTCTTGTGGGCACATTTTAGGAAAGTTTGACTGATGCACTTCAGTGGTTCAGTCTTGAAGTTGTCAGCTAGAGAGCTGTCCACTTAATAGGGAAATGAATCCAGTATGTTTAACAAGTATGGAAGACAAAACAGGCACCGAGATTCACAATATTTTAGCGAAAGGTTACAGTGAGATGTAGAACATGGTATTTGCAAACCAAATGAGCCTATTCCCAATTCTAGGTCCAACTTTGCCCAACATACTGAATAACAGCTATAGATAGCTGCCTTGCTAGATAGGCAGAACTGGTTCTCATAGGACATTATACCATCTGCAATTAGCCTGCAGCCTGTGGGACATAGAATAGAATAGAATTCTTTATTGGCCAAGTGTGATTGGACACACAAGGAATTTGTCTTGGTGCATATGGTCTCACTGTACATAAAAGAAAAGCTACGTTCGTCAAGAATCATAAGGTACAACACTTAATGATAGTCCGGGTACAAATAAGCAATCAAATCATATTAGGAACCAGTCAATATAAATCGTAAGGATACAAGCAACAAAGTTACAGTCATACAGTCATTAGTGGGAGGAGATGGGTGATGGGAACGATGAGAAGATTAATAGTAGTGCAGACTTAGTAAATAGTTTGACAGTGTTGAGGGAATTATTTGTTTAGCAGAGTGATGGCTTTCGGGGAAAAACTGTCCTTGTGTCTAGTTGTTCTGGTGTGCAGTGCTCTATAGTGTTGTTTTGAGGGTAGGAGTTGAAACAGTTTGTGTCCAGGATGTGAGGGGTCTGTAAATATTTTCACAGCCCTCAGTCTATGGAGACTTTCCATTCAGACAGATACTGTATATACACAAGCCACTATTCCAAACTAATATTTTTTATTTCTAATAACCAAATTATTATGCTCCTACATGGACTGCCACACAGTTGGACAAACTAATACAAGTTTGATTTACCTAAGGAAGATACTCAAGGGAGACTCTCTACTACCTACACTCTCAGCACCTTCCTTGCCTTTTTTAACATGCTCCAATCAAGCCACCAAACAGCCTTTGGGTGGGCTTGCCCAGGTGTTTTCAGTTGGGATAATGGCATGTACTGAAGTTTTTACATCTGAACATATCCTTGGAAATTTTGAATGTGGGTGAACGAGTATATGAGTTTCTGTGAAAGACTGTATCCATATTTGTTTATATGTGACCGTCTGTTTATGTCTCTGTGTACAGGTAACCCTCAACTTACAACAGTTCATTTAGTGACCGTTCAAAGTTACATCACTGAAAAAAGTGACTTATGAACATTTTTCACACTTATGACTGTTGCAGCATCCCTACGGTCATGTGATCAAAATTCAGACACTTTGCAACTGACTCATATTTATGATGGTTGCAGTATCCCGGGGTCATGTGATCCCCTTTTACGACCTTCTGACAAGCAAAGTCAATGGGGAAGCCAGATTCACTTAACAACCGGGCTACTAATTTAACAACTGCAGTGATTCACTTAACAATTGAGGCAAGAAAGGTTGTAAAATGGGACAAAACTCACTTAACGTCTCACTTAACAACAGAAATTTTGGGCTCAATTGTGGTCGTAACCTGTACAGTATGCATGGGAGAGAGGCAATGCTATTGCTGGTTGTAGCTTCAACAGGCTGGCCAGGATCTGTTCATTTTTGGTCACATCAACCAGCTTTGCAATTCCTGATTCTCCACTCCTGTCTGTCTGGCCGGTCTCGCCTGCCTGCCTGCTTTTCAGTCAATGTTTGCTCCTGATAACTACCTGATCTAGTCCTTGCAGTTTTCTTGGCAAGGATTTTTTGAAAGAGGTTTACCATTCCCTTCTTCCTAGGGCTGAGAGAAAGTGATTGGCCCAAAGTCACACAGAAGGCTTCATACCTTAGGCAGGACTGAAACTCAGAGTCTCCTGGTTTTTAGTCAGGTGCCTTAACCACCCCACCAAGATGGTTCTCTAGTTCAGGGGTCTCCAACCTTGGCAACTTTAAGAGTTGTGGACTTCAACTCTCAGAATTCCTCAGCCAGCAAAGCCGGCTGAGGAATTCTGGGAGTTGAAGTCCACAAGTCTTAAAGTTGCCAAGGTTGAAGACCCCTGGTCTAGTTTATTTCTGTCTTATGTGAAAGAAATCCCAATTTAGGCCATTTGGTTGTTCCTCATACGTCAGATCTATCCCTGAGTTCTTTAGAACTTCACTTCAAGAATAGGAGGCAAATATATTGTATCTTCTACATATTTTTTTGTAAAATATATGAACTTGAATACTAAGGAAGACAGGCAGGCAGGCAACTAAAGCTGACAGTCTCTTTCTATTGGTTGACTGCCATATGGCAACCCAAGATCCCTTCACAGTCTACTGAAACAACCATGTTTGTTTGTTTATTTATTAAATGTATTTGCCACCCATCTCACCACAGGTTCATGTGACAGGAAGGGCAGGAATCAGGTTTCTTTTCCACCACACTGTTCTTCCCTCAGTACAAAATTTTACCTGCCTTACAGTCCTTATTATTTTTGGTGGCTGAGAAAAAGTTAAAGTACAGGGCTACAATTTCACACACTGAAATAGGGAAGGTTTATTTTTAGTGATGGCTGATATAATTGCTCTCAAAGGTGAGCAACCTGGAGGCTGCACTGTGGAATCAAAACTCCAGCTGGGGACCGTAAATAGGTTGCCATAATATCATAAAGAATTGCATTTTTGCCTCCCTCCCCACTTTTGGTTGAGGCGATTTAGGGAGGGTGTTTAAGGATAAAATTGGTGACTTGACAACTCCAAATATTCAGTATGGAAAAGGAAAGCAATAGCAATTATAACATTCAGCCCCTTTCATTTGTGGGGCTGTAAGAGCAACAATATAGGTCACTGTTGGGAGGAGCACATGGGTTTTATGGTCTGCATCTCTCACATACTGCATTCTTAACACATTTGTAGTAATGATGTGAAAAATATGAAGCAGTGTAGAAAACCTTACTCAAAGCATCCCAATTCTCTTCAGTGACATTTAAGGATAAAATATGAATGTTTGAAGAGAGATCTGACATGTGTTCAGCGGAGTTCGCTTAGAAATCTTTCTGCAGTTGGGAATCCTGATAATGAAAGTTCCTGATTGTAAGGAGTTTTTCTAAGTACATTCAGGTGAACAAACCTCAAATCTCATTTCAGGCATTTATGCCAGTGGAATGAGTGGAAAAGTTGAAGAAAAAGTGGCAGAGGTGGGTGACACGGACACATATATAAGGGTATTCACATAGTAAACATTACATATACTATGCCACAAGATATGGCCACAGCTAAATAAGGCAATAGTTCATATAAAAAGTAATTCATTTTGCCTGTTCTGCTACCAAACTAGAATGTCTCTTCAGTGTTATTTTTCCTTTTCAGTTTTTCTAAGCTGGATAGAAATGTTTATGAAAAGATTCTGTCAATGAAACAATATTTCGGCTACTTTTATTGTGTCTTTTCCTGAGAGGAATTTGATTTACTTGGTTGACACTTTATAGATCAACCATACCCAGAGACAATGGAAGTAAGTTACAATTCAACATACTGTATCTTATTTAGGAGATAATCATTTCTCTCTCAGTCCGAAAACTGCATAACTAACGCACTGTGCTTTAGGATTATATATGTATGTTTTTAAAGGCAGGCAAGAAATATAATTAATTTATGATAATCTAGAATTCAACTTTTGAAACTTCCTCCTTCTAGGTAGGAGACTCAGACAAGGTTAAACAGATCCCAGAGAGAAGCTGTGCATCTGAGTCTCCTTTAAATAAAAGCAGAATGACAAATAAAACAAAATGAAAATTATACCCTATACAGTATGTCTGTCTGCCCAAATTGCTGTGATACAGAAGAGTAAGGCACAAAACCTGCATGCGAGGCCTACAAGAAAACTGCAGCGCCAAACTATACCATTATTATTGGCAAAAACACCATAAAGCAACCTGAGCGGATAAGAACCCCTGGCAATGAATTCAGAGGAAACACTGAAATTTGCCTTCTCTTTGGCCTTCAAAGGACCCTTAGGAATGGGAATGGGATTAAGCAAAACAAACAAACACAGCCCAGATGCAAAATTGGGATGTAGGAAACAGAAGCAAAAGGGAGTTCAGTCAGCTCTTAAATGCTTTGCATTGGTATTCTCTTCCTATGTATTAAGAGCCGAGGTGGTGCAGTGGTTAAATGCAGCACTGCAGGGTGCTAGTTCAGCAGTTCAGCTGTTCAAATCTCACCGGCTCAAGGTTGACTCAGCCTTCCATCCTTCTGAGGTCGGTAAAATGAGGACCCAGATTGTTGAGGGCAATATGCTGAACTCTGTAAACCGCTTAGAGAGGGCTATAAAGCACTATAAAGCGGTATTTAAGTCTAAGTGCTATTGCTATTGCTATTTCATCCCATAAAAGACTGTGCAAAGGACCAGGGAAGGCGCAGGCTTTTGTATTACACAGTTTTAAAAAGCAAGTCACGTATCATGAGAAAAGGGAGCCATGGGAGCATATTATTTATTTATTTATTTATTTATTTATTTGTTTATTTATTTATTTATTTATTTATTTATTTATTTATTTATTATTTATTTATTATCTATCTATCTATCTATCTATCTATCTATCTATCTATCTATCTATCTATCTATCTATCTATCTATCTATCTATCTATCTATTTATTTTTTGCATTTATATGCCACTCAATCTCGCAGGGACTCTGAGCGGCCAACAGGGATACAAATAGAATTTATATAAAAAACATTTAAACACAGAATTAAAAACACCATATAATACTTTAAAAATTCCAATCATCCAATCCAATCCATAACAGCCATGGGCCAGCAGCAAGAGATTGTTCATTGGCCCCAGGCTTGCCGAAAGAGCCAGGTCTTCAAAGCTTTTCTGAAGGCCAATAAGGTGGGGACGGTCCGGATCTCGGGGGGGGAGTTGATTCCAGAGGGTAGGAGCTGCCACAGAGAATGCCCTCGCCCTCGGGCCCGCCAGCCAACACTGTTTAGCTGACGGGACCCAGAGCAGGGCAGCTCTATGCGATCTAACCAGTCGCAGGGAGGTATCAGAGTAAGATTGGTTCCCCTGCATCTATTCCTTAGTAAAGATCCCTCTCATTGTCCCTGCCTATCAGTGCTATTTGCCCTCCAGAGCAGGTGTGGGTTTTACTTACCTTCGCCACCGGTTCGTGTCATGATGCTTCACACGTGCGCACGCGCTCCACTCGTGCACGCGTCCCATCGCGCAATTTCACTTCTGCTCATGCTCAGAAGGTAGAGTTAGCCCGAAACACAGCTGAGGAGCTCATCAGCTGTGCTTCAGGCAAAGAAATAAAGGTCAGTATTAACCCGGTGACGGGCGGGAGGGCTTTTTTCAAAGCACAGAACGCTGTGAAGCCATCCCAAAACAGAAAAATCGGCCAAAAATTCAGAAAAAAAGATGGCGGCGAGCACGGACCGGCACAAACAGAACTGGATCAGTGACGCCAAAATTACGTCACCAGCGGGTCGCTAACGGTTCGGGCGATTTGGTCCGAACCCACCCCTGCTCCAGAGGTGCTGTCTACAATAAACAGGATTTTTAAGGGTAAAAAGGAGCTGAAGACCCATTTCATTCTTGTTGAGGAGAATGTGGGGAAACTGAGCTTCTAAAGAAGGATATAGCTAAAATAGTACTGGTTCAATGTATGGCAGCAAAGATGATTGGAATTTTTTTTTAAAAAAAGTCCGAAGTACGAAAAAAGGTATAAAGAAAGAGACAGCCGCTATTTGATGGTGGTGAACCAAACACCAGTTTGTGCCAGCTGAAAACAGTGATTACTGTCAGCAAAATAAATCAAATTTTTGTCAGAGGGAACAACAAAACACCTTAATGAAACAGTATACAACAGTTGGCATGACCTGTACTTTTAATCAGAAGCTTTTGAACTTATAGTGAAAAGGGTAAATGAATCCCTGTTGATTTTACTCTGCTGTCATTTTTACAAAGAATAGAATAACAGAGTTGGAAGGGACCTTGTAGGTAATCTAGTCCAATCCCCTGCTCAAACAGGAGACCCTATACCAGTGTTGGCGAACCTTTTTGGCACCGAGTGCCAAAACGGGAGCATGCGCATGCACATGCCCACATGCCAGAAACCAGAAGAGCACACATGATCTTCCAGTTTCTGGCACGTGCATGCACGTGGGAGGACCAGCTGGCCAGCGCGCATGTGCGCACTGGAAACCGGAAGAGTGTCAATGAAGCGCTCTCCCAGCCCGACACCGAGAACAAGCCAGCGCAGCCCCCCTTTCAAATGCTAATGGAAATGGTCAAAATTTAAAGCAGGAGTAAGAAATAAACTGAAAAGATCCAAAAGAGAAAAGCAAGTCTGAGATGCAACAGAGGGAAAATCCAAATAAAATAAGGTTGCGATGACTTCTAGGCAACCAAGGCTAAAGGACTTATTCCAGTTTTAAGCATGCTACTGGGCGTATCAAATTTTTCAACTTTCAATTTCCAAACATTAGGGGTGATCAAAAGTTGTGACATGCCTTGGGGATTGTAAAGATATTTTTGGTTACTTTAATATAACTTAGATGTGCTTGGGAAGTAACTACATAAATGTCATAACTTTTTAACATTTTGTTTGTTTCATTGCTACATGAAAGTCTCTCCTGCCTTCTCCTTCTCTCCCTGTAACCTTGGTTAATAATTCTTATCCATCATTAGACTGGGATGATTGCCCTTTCTATGAATATGAGGCTCTAATATTTATTTATTTATTTGTTTGTTTATTTGTTTGTTTGTTTGTTTATTATTTATTATTTATTTATTTATTTATTATTTTAATAGATTTGTATGCCGCCCAACTCCCGAGGGACTCTGGGCGACTCACAGCATATCAAATGCAAAATTTAAAAGACAATTTAAAAGCAATTAAAAAAAACCTTAAAAACATACATACTACAGTACTTTATTGGGCCAGAACCTATCCCTGATATTCTCAAGCTCAACGATCCCACACCTGACGGAAGAGCCAGGTCTTCACTGCCTTAGGGAAGACCAGTAGGGTGGAAGCGGTCCAGATCTCCGGGGGTAGTTGGTTCCAGAGGGCCGGAGCTGCCACAGAGAAGGCTCTTCCCCGTGGACCCGCCAGCCGACATTGTTTGGCTGACGGGACCTGGAGGAGACCGACTCTATGGGCTCTCACTGGTCGAAGGGAGCTATGCGGTAGAAGGCGGTCTCGAAGGTATCCTGGTCCTAAGCCATGTAATATAAATAGGCAGGATGGTGCCATTTATATTAGGAGTAATTTAAATGGAGACTCGGATTTGGTTGCTAAGAATGGCCTTTTAACAGATCAAATCATTGCTATATTTGATCAGTTTCTGAGTGCCAATAAAAAGAGAGCGATGAATTAAAGTCTTCAGTGGAAAACTACATTTTCCAACTGGTTATGGAACAAAATAGAAATTCATGTGTTTCTAAACCTACCTCTAATCCATGTTTTGTACAGCGTACAGACTGTACAAAAATTCTTAGGAAAAAAATGAGGAAAACCTGATTTTGTAGAGATAGGGGATCCTAATTCAGGTTGCTGGTGGTTTTTCAAATGAGGGCAGATGGCAGAATAAACAAGCAATAAACAAGCAATGAAAGAGAAAACTCCCTTTCACAGCTTCTTTATTTATTATTGGTTCTTCTATGCTTCCTTTGTTCTGTAAGTATACTCTAAAGAGCTTAAAGAAATCTCCTGGCTTCTGAGCAGGCATAGATCTAAAAGGATAATGCTAACTTTCAGGCAGTTTATTTTTCCCTCAAGTTTTCAAACTTAAGAACTTTTTAAGGAGGCTTTACATTCTGCCAATATGTGTAATTTAACAACAGCTGTATCCAGCCCTTGCTAATTTCTGGGAGCAGAGCCAAGCCACGGAGGATGGTACAAGCTCTAGAGCTCTGACCTAAACATAACTATCCACTATCTGCAAAAGGGCGAACTCCTTTAACTTCAAGGTCAAAATAGGAAGAACACAGGGAATGAAATATCTTAGATGCAATTAAAGGAAAGATACAGGTTTCAGATGAGTTTTTGGAAGCTGAGGAAGATTTAACTCAGTTGTTTGACACTTTCTCCCCAAGGAGTGACAACTGAAAGCCAGCCTGAAACAGATAAATCTATCTTACAGTCAGTCACCACTGAAATTGAGTCTCTTAACATCTTACTTCTCTGTTGTTGTTCCTCCATGGAAATGTTGCTAAACCCAATCTCTGAGACCACAAAACTCCCCATAAATAAAAAAAAAGTGGCCTAGTCCAAAACTATACAAAAAAATTTCAAATTAAAAAAATGTCAAGGTAGCACAAATGTCACATAACTATTTGAAGAATAAGTCTGTAGCTGATGATTTATTACAGCTGGCTTCCTAGGATCAGTCTGAACAACTATAGAAACTATTTTCATCAGCTGTCCCCAGCATAGACCCTAACCCTGGCTCTGCTCCACAAGGAGCTACTCTACCCACAACTTACTATTCATAATCTCAAGTTAACTCTACCCACAGGAGCCTTGAATTAGCTCTCTCTTATCAGCTCTCTGTTATCAACTTCATCCTATCTGCCCTCAAGCCCAGCAACTAGAAAATGAGAGGGAGGGACTGAGTTTATTGCCACTGGCAGTAGCTGCCGGGCTTACAGATATGAAGTTTCCAACACCAAATCGGAATTTGCTGAACACTGATTTTTAGAATAAAGAAGAGCAACAGTCACTATTTAGAGAGAGGAAAGTTGAATTTTGAATTTGAATTTTGAATTACCGTATTTTTCAGAGTATAAGACACACCTTTTTCCTCCCTAAAAGAGGCTGAAAATTTGGGTGCGTCTTATAATCTGAATGTAGCTTTTTCGAAGCTTTTTTCCCAGCCCCTAACGAGGTGCTGGTATCTTCCCAGCTCTTACCAGCTTGCAGGCTCTTTCATTGTTACTCTCTCCGAAGAATGTCTTTCCAGCCCTAAGCCTTTGCAGGCTTTTTTTCACTGCTCTGCTTGCTTCTTTCCAGCCCTAACGAGGTGCTAACAGTCTTCCCAGCTTGTTGGCTCTTTCATTGTTACTCTCTCCTAATAAGGTTTTTTAAAAGCCCTAACCAGGGGATAAAATAATGTGCTGAAGCTGACCAGACTAAGGACGCTAGCCAGATGAATACCTGGTAGGCAGATTCCCCCCCCCCATTTTCCTCCCCAAAAACTAAGGTGCTTCTTATACTCTGAAAAGTTCGGTAATAGCTGTCTATATTGGAAGCATTAACAATGAACTTCCAATTCCAGAAACAACAAACTCTCTAAATCTTCACCAACTTTATTTCAGGCAGACCTATACAAACTGGACTTGGAAAGTAGCTGGCTGGAAAGTGTCTACACAAAATGATTTGGTGAATTTGAGATTATAGCTTTACAAAAAACCTGGCCAGCAGGAGAGGATGACTTAGTACAACTTTCAGTACCTGGTATACCTATGGCCCAAAGTTAAAGAATAAAGAGCAAACCTCTGGGTCTTAAGGAGGAACTGTAATGGCAAACTGAGAAATTATATCATGGGAATAATCTATCTCATATTGGCAATCCCTGACTTATGACTGCTAGTTTAATGATGGTTCCAAGTTATAACAGAAAAAGTGATTTATGACCTGTATTTGTACTTATAATTGTTGCCATAACCATTCCCATGGTTATATGATTGCAATTCAGGGACCTGGAAATTGGCTCACATTTACAACCAATTGCTGCATCTTTTGATCACAATTTGTGAACCTTTTTACCGATTCCAAATTTCCAGCAAAAAATTGCCCATGGATTTACTTAATGACATGACTCACTTAATGACTGTGGTGATTCTCTTAACCAGGGGTGTCAAACTGGATTTCTTCGAGGGCCAGATCACCATTGTAGTTCTCCTCTGCGGACCAGAGGGGGGTGGAGAGAAGACGGCCCGGACGGCCTCCTGAAGCACTTTGCTGGCCAAAACAGGATGCCCACGTGCCCCGTTTTGGTCGGCAAAGTGCTGCAGGATGCCGTTCAGGCCAAAAATGGGCTGAGCAGGGGCTGCACGTGCCCCATGTGCCCCATTTTGGCTGCCAGAGGCACCACGGGCCGGTCCTTTGCTATTTCCAGGCTGGTCTCGCAGGCCAGATTTAAGCACCCTGCGGGCCGGATCTGGAATAATAATATTGGAAGTTTAATGCTAAACTAAACCAATCCTTATATGTTCCCACCAGTTTTTAATTGCTGGCATTTGATAATCTTTACAGATGTTCCAGTGAATCATTTGGGCAGCTGCATGCATCGTATCATTTATAACCAGTTTGCGCAATCTGCTTGCAAAAGCTGGGTGTCATTATTATGGTTCGTTGCATGATCAGTCAGATGTTTAGACAGGATTTGACATTTTTATCTATCTCTCGAGTCCTTCCCAAGGACCTGGAATAGACAGGTGTTTGTTGTATCGTGTGTTAAAGATATGCTAGCTTCAATAGTAGTATTCTACAATATTCAATTCCTTCAGATATTTTTCCAATGATCTTTTTTTGGTCTTCAACTGTCTGGTGTACTTGTAACATTCCACGCTGACCTGTATTCCTTGGTAAATACTCTGTTAATATTACTGCATTGATGAAGAGCATGATTAATTGTCATTATTTTTCTGGCCTTCCTACCCAGAGCTTTTAGTTCTGCTTGAGACTAGTCGACTACTCTAGACTAGTCCACTACCTGGAATTGCACATGTATTAATTGCCTTGATAATGTAACCTCCACTGAATTTAACATCTTCTTTACTCTCATGATACATTCACTTCTAACTTTCTCCTTGTCCTCAGTGTGCTTGATGTTGTCAGCTTGAAGGATGCTTAGGGATCCTTTTCATCCAAACTCTTGGTATTATTTCCTTATGGTATTTTATTTTCCTTCAGTTTTCACTATTTCCCCCCTGTTGAGAAGGGTGGCACATTTGTCCAGTCCAAATTCCATTGCATTTACGGGTAGCATTGAGCAGCAATTCTATTTTCCAAATGGCTTCAGAACATCCATATAAAGGACGTGGGATTGCCTGGCATATGTTTTTGATAGTCATGGCCTGATTTGTTCAGTATTGTTGGCAAAGGAAATAGTGCAATAATAAACAGTGCTGGTGATAATGGACCTCCCTGAAAGATTCCTTTCTTGATATTAACCTCGTCCAGTCTGTCCCCATTCATCAGCAACAGTGTCTTCCATTGTGCCATTGATCTTTGCACAAAACTTCTGATGTTTCTTCTGACTCCTGTTATTTCTAGATACTTGATTATACAATCATGTCTATCATCATCATCATCATCATCATCATCATCAAAAATGTCACGATGTGAATATATTGGCAGTTGAACCTCTCTACTATATTTCTAGATCTACTGTATTTTCTAATCAAGCAGACATGTGACATGTATTGCTGCGCATGTGTGCATTCCAGGAGTCTTGCCTCCTCCCTTTCTCTTCTTCTTCTGCAAGCCTCGCCCGAGGCAGATGTGAATTCTTAGCTGGAACAATGTAGCTTATTTAAGGTTTATGTTTTGTTACTTTTATACTGAAATAAATATTTTGTTAATTAGAATTAAATCTCGGTTTTATTTTCTAAGTAAGAATGACTTCAAGGGAACAAGATCTATACATCGCCTCGATAGGAATAAATTCCTATCCCGTCAAAAAATAAGTTACATTAGTCACATAGTCAGCCAGATGTCAAAACCTGCCAAGCTTTTTTTGAGGGGGGGGGGATACAACAATTCAGCAAGTGGGAATTAAGGGTGTGCATTCATTGAATCAAAAAGGAGACTGGAAAATAATAATGGGATTTGTTTTTATTTAATATAGATCTATTACAATTAGTCAAGTATTTACAATTAAGGTCTAATATTCAAATTCTCTTATGTTTGTAGGGTCATCTCATGAGGGGTCCTTGGTGCTCTCTGAGGTTGGTTGTTTTCTTTCAGACATTTCATTACCTAAACTAGGTAACATTATCAGTGCACTGATGATGTTACCTAGTTTGCAATCAAGCTCAAAGAGCACCAAGGACCTTTCATTTCAGTCCTGAGCTACAGATATTCTCCTTTATTTTACTTTATGCAGAATAGAGAGGGGAATCTTCCAAACCCATACTTCTATGAAATTATAAAAGGCACTAAGTTCAGTTTCCTGCTCAATGCTGGAATCCAAATTACATCATGCATTATAGAAAATCATCCTATTATTTCTGCTAATTTGAAGGGTGATGAGGGAGTGGAAGAGTAACTAAATCCTCCCAAAAATATCCCTTTAAAGGTCAAAGCATAGGCCATTGGGCTTGTCCAAATCCAAATCTACTGTAAGGGATGGAAACCAGGGGTCAAATGCTCCCGGTTCAGGCGGGCCAGTCGGTCGTCGTAGAGCCGATAGAGCCGATAGCGATCGCAATGCGAGCCTTCCCCCACCCGCTTCCCCCACCCGCCTGTACACCACCATTTGGGTTCGTTTACCCTCTGTGCATGCGCAGACCGCTTTGCTCATGCGCAGAGGGTAAAAGAACCCAAATGGTGGCATCCAGGCGGGCAGGGGGAGCGGGTGGGGGAAGGCTCGTGCTGCGATCGCTATCGGCTCTATTGGCTCTACAATGACCAACTGGCCCGCCCGAACCGGGAGCATTTCACCCCTGATGGAAACCCACCATCCATCCAATAGTCCTTGTTTTTTTTGTTTGTTTGTTTGCTTGCTTGCTTCCTTCCTTAAGTCTAGCTATGAACTCTCCATTTTTCAATTCCTAATCTCCTTCATTGTTATTTTGAGATTCCTTTGAAGCTGTTTATCTAAAGAGAAGGCAACAACTAGCTCACTCTCTCTGTGATGTGCTAAGAAGCTGAAATGAAGCTCTGGCCTCCCTGAAGTTTCACTCAAAAAGCTGTTCCCAATGGACAGAAAGGAAATGACTATAGCTCAGAAAGGTATGCTTGAACAGAGATGGAAAATTGGCAGGAGAAGGTTGACAACACAACTGCTGTAAGTCTAGATGGCTTTTCTTTGGAATAGAAGAGGATTGAGAGATTTGTGGCAGGATATTTATGAAGACCTTAAAATGGCTTATGACTTCACCAAATCTTTCTTTTCCTCTGAAAGAAAAGTTGAAAGCATTCTCTCTCCCCCCCCCCCCCCATTTAAGTGAAGGAAGAAAATTGCAGAAGACATTTTCAACAAAGCATTAGTGTTAAAATGTTATAATATTAATATTATATTATTAATAAAGGATTCTGAAACAGCCATCCATAATGCTAGGCCTGTCAAACTGGCGTCCTGTGGGCCGGATATGGTCCATGCGGGCCATGCCCGCCCAGCTCCGCAAAGGCATCCCGATATGTCACGATATAGCACGATAAGGCCCGTGATGCGATCGGGTTTGACACCCCTGCATAATTCATTTACTGACTGCATGTGAGAATTCTGACATAATGTAGCTATCCCTGTCCATCATTATTTTTCCATCTTTGAAAAACCATCACTTAATTTTCTTCAAAGACTTGAACCAAAGGGCAGGACTTCTTGCCCTCTCCAGTTCTTTCAGTACCCAAAGAAATGCCTCATCCCTAACATATTATCATATGTGGTGGGAGTGCCAAAAAACACATGAATACTGGGGGAACATAAGGCAATGGTTGGAAGAAATTTTGGAAATAAAATTAGATCTAAAACCTGAATTATTTTTGTTGGGAATAACTATGGATAAATTTGGAAAAAATACATTATACTTCATGCTACATATTTTGGCCGCTGCAAGGATAACATTTGCTCAAAAATGGAAAAATAAAGACATACCCACGGAGGATGAAATTTTAGATAAAATTTTAATATGTGCAGAAATGGATAGATTAACGCTAGAGTTGAAAGACAAATCGGATACGGAATATTATGAAACCTGGGACAAACTATATGATTACTACCATCACCTAATTTTCTTCAAAGACTTGAACCAAAGGGCAGGACTTCTTGCCCTCTCCAGTTCTTTCAGTACCCATAGAAATGCTCCATCCCTCTTCTCCATAACATGTACTAAAGATACAATTTGAAGAGGGGAGACTTTGCAGCATTTTTCAAGGCTGATTCAGTCTGTCTATGGTGCATTTATGGTATCTATCTACGTTTTCAGAAAGACGGGCCACATACTGAGATTCAATGAATAAGTCATCTTGATGGATGGACCAAAACAGATGTCAAACTAGAGTTATGCTTCTACCAGTCCATCACACAAAACAGCCACCTAAGATGCACAGGCTTTCCTATCAGTAGCACTTTGAGAAGATCCTGGGAATGATAGCTTGTGAGGGGCCCTCAATCCTTCAATCCAAGTATTAATCAAATAGGACCCTGCTTAATTCCCCCCACACTCATCTGTAAAGTTGCTAAACTATCTATCTACACACTATTTTAACTTGCTATAAGTTATTACCACAGCAGAATGAAAAAAAACTTTGCACAACACAAAAGTTCCAGGCTTATTCCATGGAATCTGAAATCCACAATAAAAAGACTACAGCTGACACATAGGGCCATGTGTGCCTGCTTGCTTCACTGTCCTATGTTCCTATACCTAATACTAAACTGGTAACCCCCCCCCCAAAAAAAACCTGACCTTATCTGTTCCAACCATAATTTTCTTTCACTTTTAAATATGCATTATCTCCTTTGCTCAAATAAGAATCACAGAATCCAAATGAACATGACAAGCTTACTAAATCAAACTTTAAATCGCTGTGGCAGACAAGGTGAATTATAATTCTACTCTATCCTCCCCTGCAAGTTTCTTAAAGGAGCACATGCAAGTATATCACACCATATTACATAGCTTATTGTGAAGTTTATTGAACTTACCCTGAGCATGGGTCCGTTCTGGAATACGTGCGGTTCATCACAAACTACACAATATTCATTTAGTACAGGTATCCGCTGCTCAGCAAACTCAATTGTCTGAGAACAACAGAAAAGAGAATAATACAATCTGCTTAAAATAATTAATAAGCAGCTCAGCCTTCTCCAAGTTTGTAAAACTCATCAGGCATGCTGACCTACCTGCACAAGAAAGCCGTGGTCTCTTATTGGAACAAATTTTGCACCATAATTTGGCTGTTTAAAAACAAAAGAAAAAACTAACATCAGGAATGCTGTAATTTGAATATGTATAAGCCTTGATATGATTTAGTATTACCTATAATATAACGATGAAAACTGAATAGTATTCAGTTCCCGGAAGAGATTCAGAACTATTTGCTATTTCACTGGAATTCAGTTGGATCTTTTTAAGTAGTTCTGTACCCAGTGCATTCATGTATCAATGCACTGGGGGGAAAAGTTGAAAATAATTCATTTGGAAGAGAGAGAGAAAAGTGAAAACAATATGTCCTTTTCAAAATGCTACTTCAATATTCATAAATAATAAAACCCCAAGAGAAACTTAAGACCAATACTGATTAGGCTGGTATTTCTGTTGCCTGGTTTCATATTGATATAGAGTTATATAAAAAAAGTCCTATGCTAATACAGTACCTGCTGTGAACTGCTGGATGTATAGCACATGCTTTGAATACATAAGATCCCATTCCATTACTATCATTGTTAATTAAAGAAGCCTTGGATTTATTGAGAGTTTGGAGTTTGGTGATAAGAACCAGTGTCCTAATACATAATAAGTTCCTTTCCTTTCCCCTTTTTTTCCTTCTTTCCTTCTTCTTCTTTCCTTCCTTCCTTCCCTTTTTAGACTGGAAGAACACAACCTGAAATGTCATGGTTTCCTATAGCTCTCTCTCTCTCTATTTCTTTTATTTCTTACTATAATGGAAGGGGTAAAAAGTTAAATATGTGAAAAGTAATCCTATCAGCTGCATGTAATTCAATTAATGTCAGGAAATTAAAGCACCATTTGATTTTGTCTCAGCTTTGCTTACTTTGGGGAGTGAATAAGTGTCACCCTTGGCCCGAAGAAGCTTATTTCTTCAACTGAGGTGAGGCCAGATCCAAAAAGCTTCAAACCAAAAGTCAGCACAAACGTGCAAAGAAGTTCAAAGTCTTGCACACAAGTTATGAATCTGTCTGGAACAGATTCCCAAAGACTCCACAATGAAACTTTATCAAATGAGGTCAATTAGGCTAGGGAACCTTATGAAGCTTGTTCATCTGCTCCCAAAGCACAGAAGTATCTTCAGCTTTCTTCTGTGGATTAATTCTGGGAATCAAAGCTCCGGAGTAGCATAACTCTATATGAGCTGTGAGCAATAGAGCACTCAGACAAAAAAGGAGGAAAAGAAAGGAGGCTATATATTTTTGTGTGTCTTCCTTAACTGTTTGTCCAAAAATGTTTTCTTCCTTGAAAGTGGAGGTTTTGATGAAAAACATCATCTCCTGTAAAAAAAACCCAATCACTTGGATTTATAAATATAAATATCTACTATAGAAACTTTAAAAAATATTATCAATATGCATCATTGCTCCCTACAATAACTCAATTAGGGACTATCAACAGAAATGTAGCCAGAACTGAGAAATAAGATATCAACATGTTTAGAGAAAACCAAATGCAGAAATGATTTCAACATATAAACATGAGGTGTATCCCAATCATCTGAACATGGTCTATAAAATCACTTGGGAATGGGCAGAAGAACCACAAAAGAATTTGTGGAGTGCATTATTAGGATATTCTATCTCCTGTTTGGAAATAGAACACTTTTAAGGTTCTTGTGGTATTCTCTTATTTCAGCTGTTCAAACTAATGAACTATCTCAAGCTTGCTCTTACAATTATTCTGATTTTATGGAATAGTAATACATATACATATTCTTGGGCCACAGCTGGTTAGAAGCTGCCAAGATTCTACTAGGGATACAGAGACAACTATTCCCTGTATATCAACATCTTAGTAGTAATTAGTAGTGATTCTAGTATGGATCACCCAGCAATAATGTATTTCTAGAGAGATCCTTGCATCATAATTGAATACACACTACTGAAGTTCCCTCCAAGGCTAAATTGCTGTCTCTTAGCTGAGTGCCCTTCAGAGCAGTATTTCTCAACCTTAGCAACTTTAAGAGGTCTTAATTTCAACTCCCAGAATCCTGGGAGTTGAAGTCCAGACATTTTAATATTGCTGTGGTTGAGAAACATTGCTCCAGAAGCATTGGGACTATGGGTCGTAGAGTTCCCAGTCAGTATGACCAAGGTTATGCTGTCTGGGAATGCTAGAAACTGCAGAATATCTTTTTCTCAATTGTTGCAGGTAGGGATTATATTGATTTATGTATGCTAATATCACCTACATTTACATATGTTTCCATTCACATAACGTGTACACACTAATTGCCACAAAGAAGTAATAGGTCAGATCATGAGAATTTAAAATTGGATTGTTTAGTGTAAGACATGATACAGATTATTTAATGATCATTTCTGCTTTTACTGTAGGAAAGAAGGTGGGCCATTCTATTTTTAGTACTAAAATGTTCTCATTATATCTTGTGGCATTATTTAGTGTATCTTTTGAGAGCTACTTCCTAGAGTACATTATGTAGGAAACAATGTAATGACTGAAAGAAGATTGGTTATAATAACTCCATTAAATATCGCTATACTGAGAAAATGCCAAAAGTCTTCTGGATGTATGCATTAGTGTATCACACTGATAACATACAGACATTAAATACATACATGTGCACCCACCCACAGCATACGAACACAACTTTCTGAAAAATCCATCCACACAGAATTTATGCAAAGCAGTACTTGTATAGTAGCATTTCCTTTCATTTTTCCTCCTCTAAATCCTTTAAATTATGCCCGCCAATATTTGCTAAGAAGTATAGTTTAATTCATCCAGGTTTATCAGTATAGATCAGGGGTGTCAAACTCAAGGCCAGCGGGCCGCGAGGCTGCCCTGCCTCTGCTAGCGATAATAGAGCTTGGGAGGGCCGCATGCGGCCCACCTGAGCTCCGTTTTCACTGGTAGAATGCTTGGGCCACCAAAGGCGCCCTGACACAAGTGATGTCGAGCTGGCCGTGCCCCCTGACAACACGCCCTGGCTCCTGAGGTCAAACACAACCCTGATGCGGCCCTCAATGAAATTGAGTTTGACACCCTAGTATAGATCAAGGACTGGTAATTCAGGTCAAGTTATCTGTCAATCCTGAAAATAATAATCAAATAATTTTCAATGAAATTAAAATGAAGTTTTAAAATGTGCACAAAACTCATAAACCAGCCTCTCCCATAAAATCTCAGGTCACTCATCGGCAAAGGGAACTGGGCCATCATACTGAATTCTACAGTGATGCTTAAGGCTTGCAATGTTTACCAAGTCTGTGGATATGTAGAAGGAAATTTTCTAAAATGTGGTGAAGTTCCCTGAGCATTAGCGGAATCGGTCCCCACACCAAATTTATGAGCAAAGGCACTTGGACTTCCTCAGATGCTTGTGCATTTAACCATTCTAAAAATATGTGGGAAGAAAAGAAAAAGCTCACAAAAGAAAACCATTTACGCACAGCGGATGGCGATGGCGAAGATGTGGATGGTGTTAAGATACCAATAAGCCCTGAGGTAAGAGAGAGTCTCCTGCCCTCTGTTATTGTGGGTTCTTTGAAAAGTTCCATTTTAGATGATTTGGGGGCACTGGAATAACTCTTGCTGAGTAACTTGTGGTTCTTCAACCCATCTAATTCATCCATCCTAAGATTACTGGAATAAGACCTGCTTAAAAGTTTGTGGGGCTTCAAAGTACTGTTGTGCTCACATCGCATATCCCCAGAGCATGGTCTATTCAGCAGTTTGTGGGACTTTAACGTGATGCCTTCATCCTGCTTGATGGTTGCAGAGCAAGAGTGGTTCAACAGTTTGTGTGACTTAATGGTCATTGTATGTTCAGCCCTAGGATCGCTGGACAGCGAGCGACCAAAGGTTCTGTGAGATTTTGCCACACAGGAGTCCTCAGATTTAACTGTGCTAGAACAAGTCCTCCTCAATAACTTGTGGGTTTTTGAGATACCATCTTGTTCAGGTTTCAGCTTTGATTTGTTTTTCCCACAGCCTGGTGGAGGATAACTCGGCGACCTTAAAGACAACCAGAGAGAAGAATTAATTAGAGTACATGTAGGCCCTAGATCACTATGAGAAACATCAACATGAACATGTTTTTTTCAAGCTTCAAATTGTAGGTTTTTCATATAACCAGTATCACCAATTAAATCAGTGGCCCCCAACCTTTTGGGCATTAGTTTCCTTGACAAGACTTTTGGAAGTGGTTTACCATTACCTTATTCCTTGAGCTGACAAGAGAGAGACTGGCCTAAAGTCACTCAGTTGACTTCAAACCAAAGGCAGGATTGGTCTCCCAGTTTCTAGTTTAGTGCTTTAACCACTACACCAAACTGGCTCTCAAATATTTGATTGTGAGTACTCGCCCAGCCTCCAACTGCAGTTTATTACTTAAACTAATTTATTAAATAATAGAAATGATGTAGTCTTCCCAAGTCAATAACTCATCTCTTCTTTATTAAATCAATGATAATAGAAAGGATAACAGAAAAAAGTTCTATCTGCTCATGTCCTTTGGAAGTTATATTGATTGTTTTGTTCAATGCCTGTTTTCTAAAATTGATGTTGAAACATTGGCTCTACGATATATCTTACATAAACTTAGTGGTGGGATTAGTGCCTTGTGAGAAAACCAAAAAGGATTTAATTGATCAATTAACTATCATGCAGGGATGGAATTTCACCTAAAACACATGCAGTCATACATACAAATTCCACCTGGTCAATCGATTCATAAGACAATTTAAAACAGCCGGATGGCCCTACTCCCCCAAAATAAAATGTTAACAGAATAATAGAAAGCAGAGTTGGAAGGGATCTTGGAGGTCTTCTAGTTCAACCCCCTACTCAAGCAGGAGACCCTATATCATTGCAGACAAGTGGCTGTCGAGTCTCTTCTTACAAGCCTCCAGTGATGGAGCATCCACAACTTCTGAAGGCAAGCCATTTTGCTGGTTAATTGTTCTGTGTTAGGAAATTTCTCCTTAGTTCCTAGTTCTCACCTTGATTGGTTTCCATCCATTGTTTTTTGACTTGCCTTCTGGTGTTTTGGAAAACAGACTGACCTATTTTACAAATTTTAATTTTAATTCTAAATTTGTTAGAGGTGATGAGCTGAAAAAACTAGCTTGTGATGGATCTGTAATGGAATTCTGAGTCTGAGAGTAGATGCTTTTGAAATCTGGCACAACCAGAAGAGATGGGGCGTTGGTCTTACCTGATACGCCTCTTCTCGTAGGGTTGAGATAGCATCCAGGAATGGGTTAACTCTTGCCTTCAGCTGATTGGACCGAGTCTGTTTAGAGCTGAAAAGCCCCCTCCTGTTGCTAGGGCTCCAGCTTTCGGTGAAGAACAAAGTACAGACCCGACGTGCCATTCTCCAGTGCCACCCTCGAAGAAACAGAGTCATGACCGGACAATTCCTAGAGTGGGGCTGGATTCTCAACCCTACGAGAAGAGGCATATCAGGTAAGACCAATGCCCCTTCTCCATAGTGGGTTGAGATAGCATCCAGGAATGGGACATACCAAAGATGGCAATCTAATAGGTGGGTCTATGTCCGGTCCTGGACGACACCCTCCATATGCACCCTTTGAAGAACTCGGTGACCAAAGGCAGCGTCCGCCGACGCAAACTTGTCCAGTTTGTAGTGCCAGATGAAGGGTGATGGAGTTGCCCAGGTAGCGGCTCTGCACACCTCCTCTAGCGACGCTTGCGTAGCCCAGGCTGCTGTCGCTGCCGCACTGCGGGTGGAGTGAGCCATCACTCTGCGTGGTCTGGGGAGTGACCGAAGGTAATATGCCACAGAGATAGTGGCCCGTAACCACCGACCCACTGTCGAGGAAGAAACCTTGAGACCCAAGGTGCCGGGCTGAAATGAAACAAAAAGTGCCTCCATCTTGCGCAATTCAGCCGTATGTTTGATGTAAGTTTGGAGGGCTCTGCAAACGTCCAGTTTATGCCACCACCTCTCAAGTGATGGACTGGCCTTGGACAGAAGTCAGGGAGCACTAGCTCCTGCGCGCAGTGAAACCAGGTATTAATTTTGGGGATGAAGGATTGGTCTAGGCGTAGCACCACCCTGTCTGGGTGAAAAATGCAAAGGTCAGGTCTCACTAACAACACTGCCAGTTCTGGTCGAAGTGATAGCCACCGAAAACACTACTTTGTACGACAGGTGACGGAGGCTGGTCGAAGCCAACGGCTCATATAGGCTATCGATCAAGGAGTTGAGGACTTTGGATAGGTCCCAGGTGGAGTACCGGTGAACCACTGGGGGGATAGATTGGCCCTGAGGCACCCCTGAGGAAACATCGTATGTTTGAGTGTTGCGCCAAGGACTCCAGGGAGCCGCAGGTAAGGACTGAGGACAGGGCTGCCTCCTGATAGTGTTGGGTGAAAGCCCCTTATCCAGGCCATCCTGGAGGAAATCCAGGACTTTGCCAATGCAGACCCATAGAGGGGGAAAAGCCAGCCTTATCGCACCAGTTGCAGTAAGCCTTCCAAGTGGCCTCATATATCCTTTGAGTGGACCGCCTGCACGAGGCCTGGATGGCCCTGGAGGAGATGTTGTCACACCTCAAGGTGCTCCGCTCAAGTGCAGGTGGTCAGTCAGAGCCACCAGCAGTCTGGGTGGACCAACGCCCCCTTTGCTGAGGGAGGCCTCGTGTTGAGAGACCATCCAGGGCGGGGCCACAGACAAGGCCACAAGATCCACAAACCAGGCCCTCCTGGGCCAGGAGAACTACCTCCGCCTTCTGTTCCAGAACCTTCCGGATGACCTTCGGAAGCAAAGTAGCGGGTAGAAGGCATATAGAAGCCTGGGGGGGGGTGGCACTGGCCCACAAGGCATCCACCCCCTCCACGTTCAGACTCCGGAATCTGGAGTAGAATCTCATCAGCTGGGTGTTCTCTGGGGTGGCAAAGAGGTCGACTTCCATACGGCCGAAGTGACTTGTCAGTTGATGGAAAATGTCTGGGTGCAGGCGCCACTCGGCGTGGTCGATGGTGTGCCAACTCAGAAAGTCTGCCTGTACATTGGCCACCCCGGAAATGTGGTCTGCCGAGATTGACAGGAGGTGCTTCTCCCCCCAGAGACCCAGCTTCTTGGCCTCCATCATGAGGGTCCAGGACCTGGTGCCCCCCCGTCTGCTGATATAAGCCTTCGCCAACACGTTGTCGGTAAGCACTAGAACGTGCTTGCCCGACGTTTGAGCCAGGTTCACGGCGTGTAGTTCCCTAGGAGTTGGGCGGCATACAAATCTATTTAAATAAATAAATAAATAAATAAATAAATTACACCGGCTTTTGGCCGGTGACCATTGACCTTGAATTACAGACTGGGACACCGCCCCCAGGCTGGCATCCGTCGTGATCATGAGTCTTTGCAGTTCCTGGAACAGACATCCCTCCTTGCGGGAGACCTCCACCAATGCAGGGAACAAAGGACCTCCCCAGGAACAAAGACCTTGGTTGATGAGTTGCTGCGACCCGTTCTCTGGAATGGCAAGAGAAACCATTGGAGGTCTCGCGAGTGTAGGCATGCCCAGGAAACGATGTTGATCCTGGAAATCATTTTGCACAGGAGCGTGGAGAGCAATGCTAGGGGAACCCTAGGCTGTTGCTGAACTAGGGCCGACAACTCCCTAAGACTGACCTGTCGCTCCTGGGACAAATACACCCTACACTCGAGGGAGTCAATCACCGCGCCTAGGTGTACAATGTGCTGTGATGGAGAGAAGTGACTTTTCCCTATTAATAGAGAACCCAAGTGTCCAAGGGTGTGAACCGTTACATGGAGATAGTCCCTCACTCGATGTAGCAAGGAAGACTGGATTAATATATCATCCAGGTAACATTGGACACGCACGGGAAGAGCCCTAAGGTGAGCCGTAAGGACCACCAGGACTTTAGTGAAAACACGGGGGGCTGAGGAGAGACTGAACAGGAGAGCTCTATACTGGTAATGGAAAAATGCATAATAGATTCTAAGATACTGCCGATGGAGAGGCAGTATCAGGATATGCAAGTACGCCTCCCTAAGGTCGATGGAAGTCGCCCTTCCTGACGCAGCCCAGAATGGAAGCTAATGAGTGCATCTTAAACCGTTGATAGATGACATGATGGTTTAGGCATTTCATGTCGAGAATTGCCCTCCACCCACCTGAGGCATTCGGAACCACGAAGAGAATGGAATAAAATCCCAGCCCTTGCTGGTTCTCTGGTACCTGCTGGATAGCTTTTATCTCCAGCAGGTGCTCAATGGCTGCCTCCATAAGAGCCCTCTTCGTAACATGGTTGGAAACCGGGCAGCGGATGAAGAACCACGGGGGGAGAGAAATTCCAGGGAGAGGCCTGCCCTGACCCAAAGATCAGAGGTAATCTCATCCCACCGGTCAGGGAAGTAGGTTCCCCAATGGGGAAGGGGGATGCACTCTCACTTGGGGTGTCTAAAGGGGTGCCTGTTTCCCCCCGAAAGGGCCGCCTGGCCTGTCTACCTCTGGATTCTCCCCCCTGCTGCCTTTGTCTAGCCCCGTACTGATCTGACTGTCGCGGGAAGTTCGGTCCCTGCTCATGGGGACAAAAGGAAGGGCGGCGGGAGTATGGTTGGGGACGAAACCCGCCCTTCCTGGGCAAGGAAGGAAGCACCTTGCGCTTATCTTTCAATTCCACTAAAATGGGATCTCGAGCCGCCCTGAATAATTGTTGTCCAGAATAGGGGGCAGAGGTGAGGTGCCATTTGTGGTGTGCGTCAGCGTGCCAGTTCCGGAGCCAGAGCATGCGGAGGGCTACAACTGATGAGGCAATGGCCTTTGCCGTGAAGCGTGCTGAATTCAGTGTTGTGTCCGCTGAATATTGGGCCGCTGCAATCAGTTTATTAATGTCCTGATGGTCCCTGGCGTCTGACGGTGGAAGTCTGTCCTGTAGCTGATGCAGCCAAAGGAGCGAAGTGCTGGAAAAAACGAGGCCGATCTGGCGACCTTGACCGCCCACACTGCTGACAGATGGGTTTTGTGCAGTGCCTGCTCAATCCTGTAGTCTTCAGGTCCCAGTAGTTCTTCCAGTTCGCCGGGCATGGCGGCCGACTGGTGTAAAGCGACCACCGGAGCGTCCATTGTAGGAGTCATGAGGACTCCCGCCAGTCCCGGTCCCACATTGTAGTGCTTCATATCCGTTGTTGACGGAGTGGGACCAGCCGCTGGCTCCAACCATTGTTGTTGGACCGCATCTACAAATAGTGGAGGAGCAGGTACGACATCAGCCTGTATGGTGGCCTAAGAGAAAAGAGGGTCTGAAGTCCCTGCATCGTCCCTCTGTAGTTCGGGTAGGTGACTGCCTAAGTTGGCAGACGCAATGGCCTTGTGCAGCAGTGACTTGAACAGGCTGGGTGGGAAAAGGTCCAGAAATTCTCAAAGCTACAACCAGAACTAACAACGAGGGTTGAAATGGCACTCAGGAATGGAGAAATGCACTTGCACATCTGTCCACACTGAGGACCGAGTCGAAAGCTGGAGCCCTAGCAACAGGAGGAGGATTTTCAGCTCTAAACAGACTTGGTCCAATCAGCTGAAGGCGAGAGTTAACCCATTCCTGGATGCTATCTCAACCCACTATGGAGAATAACATTATTTTTAATATGTTCTAAATGGGAAACAACCTTCTCCAAGTCAAGAGACAATTAGGAGGCAGCATGACAGAAAAGAAATTTCTCAACTCTGTAAAATAGAGAGAAGTGATGCAATTTCTAGAACAGTGATGTCTAATCTTTTTGGCACCAAGTGCCGAAACTGAAGCATGTGCCCCAGAGCGCCAGAACCTGGAAGAGAACAGATGGTCGGTGCACATGCATGCAGTGGGCAGCTGCTCTTCCAGGTTCCGTTGCACACATGCGCACCCAACAGCTGGCTGGTACGCATGCATGCACCGGAACCTGGAAGAGCAGCTTCCCCCCACATACATGTGCGCCGGACCGGCTGTGTGCATGCCCACAGAGACGGCTCTGTGTGCCACCTCTGGCATGCGTGCCATAGGTTCACCATCATGGTTCTAGAAGAATACTTTCTATCTGCAGTACTGTTTATCTTTTTAAAAAAAAATCTTTAAAAAAAAAAGAATGGGTTGCCTGATTAATTGAAAACAGTTTTTCAGTTGGATGGTATTCAATTCATTAAACAATTAAATTACACAGCTGCCTTGTTTAAAACAAAAGTTTGTTAAATAAAACGAACAAAAGAGTAGAGACAAGGTGCTTCACCAATTATGCAAATATCTATGTTCAAATATGAACACAGCTTAATTATTATTTCATGGTTCTGTAAATTTTCTCCATCAGGACACTAAGCAGATCAACAACCTCCCTAGCAGTGAGATCTTGCCAGATGTAACTGAAAAATTACAAGTTTATTTTTTGAACTATCTACTATATTTATTGTGCTACTAATAGATCTCTGCAAGGCAGAGGGAAGGAAATTGCATGATGTGGTTCTACGGAAAAAAAACAACCCTGACAAATTTATTTGTTAAGGAGTTATTGAGCTGTTAAGCACATACACAGCGAAATGTGTTGTAGTAATGGTGTTGCAGTTTGATATGAATGCTATTCAGTCAATAAACAGAATATCTTTAGTATGTACAAAATAGTTTTTACTTGAATAGTAGCAAAGTTAAATAGAAAGTTCAAGTCATACATAGTTATTCAGTCAATGCGAAGTTTCTTCTTCTTGCCTATCTTTGTTTTAACTCACAAACAAAGATTACAGCTATCACTTAACTCTATACTATCACAGATAGTTACTTCTTCTCTTCACAGCAATTTTACACAGCCATAAAGTAATCTCAAAGCAGCACAGAGAGTCTTCAATCCGGAACACACCATCAAACACCACTCACTACACCAAACCATCAACCACCAACCATCAACCACATTGAGCATGCTATTTTGCTTGCTTATATAGTAATCATCCACAATGCATTTAAAGCAATACACACATAACAATGATTTGTGGCTTAATCACATATTAACACACCCAACTGTTTGAACAGGGTTCTAACAATATTTCTCATATATTTCTCCTTAGTTGATGTGTCACATCTCTAGACAGTGTGAATTATTCTGGGACACACACACATTGGTGAACACACATTTAAAATAAAGGGAACTACTGAGATATTTTGGACACACAAAGTTGCATATCTTTTGAGACCTGTGAATATTAAAGTCTATTTTAATTGGCCTAGAATTTCTAATAGCATAGGGAATTCCTGTACATGTATACTTTTAAAATCAAAGAGTTAGAATCTAAATAAAATCAGCTACAAAAACTGCATGTAAATCCATTTCTTTGGTCGTAGATTGTGTGTCTTGTGGGTGGGAGATGGCTGGTAAATTTTTTTTAAAAAAATCTGCAATCTCCTCACAGAGTACCGTGTTTCCCCGAAAATAAGACCTGTCCCGAAACTAAGCCCCACAGGGGTTTTTCGGGACATGCCTTTAAATAAGCCCCCCCCCGAAAATAAGCCCCCCCACTACTTCCGGGGGAAAGGGGGGGGGACATGCCGGGAGCCGCTCTTTTTGCGGCGGCACTCTTTTGGCCCCGAAAGAGAGAGAGAGATCTCTCTCAAGAAGTTTCCCTGCAAAGACCTGCTGAAAAGAGAAGCCGCGAACTTCCAGACGCTGGTAAAGTGAGCGCCTCGCAGCCCGGCCCTCCCCTGCATTCCCCCCCAAATTGATTATCTTACCAGCGTCTGGAAGTTCGTGGCTTCTCTTTTCAGCAGGTCTTTGCAGGGAAACTCCTTCAATGTAAAGGAGAAGTTCTCGCGAGTGCAACCAATTAACAACTTTTCGCACTCGCGAGAACTTCTCCTTTACATTGAAGGAGTTTCCCTGCAAAGACCTGCTGAAAAGAGAAGCCACGAACTTCCAGACGCTGGTAAGATAATCAATTTGGGGGGGAATGCAGGGGAGGGCCGGGCTGCGAGGCGCTCACTTTACCAGCGTCTGGAAGTTCGCGGCTTCCCTGTCACCGCCTTCCTCACTCACGTCGTGCCCCGCCCCATCCCCCGCCCGGTGGTCAAAGTCCTTCAAAGCATTTTAAAGGGATCCGTTTTGCCTGCCATGAAGGGAACCAATGTTCCCCGAAGAAAAGGAGGCAAGCATTGGTTCCCTTCATGGCAGGCAAAACGGATCCCTTTAAAATGCTTCGATGGACTTTGAAGCATTTTGAAGGGACACCCTCCTACCTCGATCGCGTTCTTCGATCTTCTCTCCACGGCAGCCCATTCTGAAAGAGAATGCCTCACGAGTTGGAGAACTTTGAAAGCCTCGCGAGGTGTTCTCTTTCAGAATGGGCTGCCGTGGAGGGAAACCCCAGAGCTGTCAAACTCCAGTAAGTGGTGCGTTTCGCGGTTCTGCGGAGTTTGGAGCTTTGGGGCGAAGGATGGGGCGGGGCGGCGAGGCGAGCGAGCGACCGAGGTGGCGGCAGAAGGGGCAGCAGAAGAGCGAGATCCCAGCGGTCAGCAGGAGCCCCGAGTAGAAAGCGCCGGCCGCTGTGCCCAGGCGGAACGGCTCCCCCTTGAGTTCGGAGCCCAGCGAAAAGCACTTGAGACCCACCGGGGCAGCGCTCAGCGCGCAGGCGAGCAGGAGGTAGCTGGAGAGCGCGGCGCAGGCTCCCCGGACACTCCACTTCATCCTCCGCGTCTCCTCCGCCGCCTGCGCCTCCTCCTCCCTGCCTCGCCTCCTCCGCCTCCCTCCGCCTCCCTCCGCCTCCTCCACCTCCTCCCTTCTGTCCTCATCCTCCCGTGTCCTCCTCGGTGTCGGCGGCCCTTGCCGGGGAGGCGGCCGCCGCGTGTTGCGGGAACATAATGCTGGGGACGGCGGTGGCGAGAAGGGAGAGTTCCGAATGCGCCGCCACCTGTGCCGCCGTTGCTCTGGCTGCTACCGGCACAGCGGCCGCCGCTGTCACCGCTGTTTCCTCTCTGCAGGCAGCCGGCAAACACGGCTCACGCACCAGTTTTTTCCTCCCCGCCCTGCTTCCTCCTGCTCTCTCTTATTGAAGCGGCTGCTGCTCTCTTGCTTGCCGCCGCCGCTACTGCTGGGAGCCGATGAATTATTGATGGCAGCAAGTTCGAGGCAAAAGAGGGGCTTGCTGCCATCAATAATTCATCGGCTCCCAGCAGTAGCGGCGGCGGCAAGCAAGAGAGCAGCAGCCGCAGCAGCCGCTTCAATAAGAGAGAGCAGGAGGAAGCAGGGCGGGGAGGAAAAAGCTGGTGCGTGAGCCGTGTTTGCCGGCTGCCTGCAGAGAGGAAGCAGCGGTGACAGCGGCGGCCGCTGTGCCGGTAGCAGCCAGAGCAACGGCGGCACCGGTGGCGGCGCATTCGGAACTCTCCCTTCTCGCCACCGCCGTCCCCAGCATTATGTTCCCGCAACACGCGGCGGCCGCCTCCCCGGCAAGGGCCGCCGACACCGAGGAGGACACGGGAGGATGAGGACAGAAGGGAGGAGGAGGCGGAGGAGGCGGAGGCGGAGGAGGCGAGGCAGGGAGGAGGAGGCGCAGGCGGCGGAGGAGACGCGGAGGATGAAGTGGAGTGTCCGGGGAGCCTGCGCCGCGCTCTCCAGCTACCTCCTGCTCGCCTGCGCGCTGAGCGCCGCCCTGGTGGGTCTCAAGTGCTTTTCGCTGGGCTCCGAACTCAAGGGGGAGCCGTTCCGCCTGGGCACAGCGGCCGGCGCTTTCTACTCGGGGCTCCTGCTGACCGCTGGGATCTCGCTCTTCTGCTGCCCCTTCTGCCGCCACCTCGGTCGCTCGCTCGCCTCGCCGCCCCGCCCCATCCTTCGCCCCAAAGCTCCAAACTCCGCAGAACCGCGAAACGCACCACTTACTGGAGTTTGACAGATCTGGGGTTTCCCTCGGCTAGGGGAAAAAATCTTGCATAGTGCAGAAACTCTTCTCGCTTCGAGAACTTGTTAATTCTCGCGAGAAGAGTTTCTGCACTATGCAAGATTTTTTTCCCCCTAAACAGATTAGCCGAGAGACCACGGAGCTGCCGAACTTCAGTAAGTGGTGCGTCGCGGCCTGCCTGCACCCCAAAAATAATAAGCCATCCCCCCAAAATAAGGCCAGGGGCATTTTTGGGGGGTCAAAAAAATATAAGCCCCTGTCTTATTTTCGGGGAAACACGGTAAATAGGAATGGACAAATGATTACTCTCTGAGTGGCATCAGTTCAGTCTTTAGATATGAATGATTTGCCACTAGAAAGTGGCAAGTGGAAGATACCAAGAAGAATGAGATTTCAGCTGCGACCCCTTGAAATTAGATGAGATAGACGAGAGGACCACTCCAATTTGGGATGCAGAAGTGTGATTACATCAGGCATATTTTTCTAATACTGCTAATATTTATTTTCTTTGGAAACAAAATCCAGAGAAATATTCACCAAATCGGAGAAGAGCAGATGGAGGTGTTTCTTACTTCCCATCCACCCCAAATATACTAGTCTTCTTCATTCTGGAGGCATTTCCCAGGTTTGATCATATGGACATAAACTGTCACATTCTCATATAGCAATTTCAGGATACGTCAAGGAACGAGCCTCTATTTTGCAAAGAGACTGGCAGTGCTTTTATCATATATAAAGAAGAGACCTTTTGGCAATCATCAAAACTGTTCAGAAATGAACACAACTACCAATCACTCCCATTATGCTTTCTTTAAAAAAAAAAATTCAATAGACTAAGTGGACTATATTCCGTTTCTTCACGTGGGGTGTTAGGGGTGAGAATTAATCTCACAGAGGCGGTGATTGATTTTTCTCTCGGAGCTCAGACATTTAGAAATGAAACCGAAGTTAAAAAGTCTTATAAAATATTTATTTCAGTACAAAAACAATAAATTCTGATTGTTTACATTTCTGCTATAAAATGCGACCTTCTCGGTCAAGAACCAAGTTAAGAAGAATAATGGAGAATCAGGAATGCACACATGCGTACAAGAATATTATATCACGTGTTCTGGAATGTACCATTATAATAGATAGGGATGCAGCTCCCTGCATATGCATACAACTGACAATAATCACACCGTAACATGGGGGGCCTTGGGAGCAAAATAAATAAATAAAAATTAATTGCTAGCAGAACCCATGGCAAAAGTTTTTTTTAAAATCCGGAGTTTGTTGGGGGAAAAAAAATAAAGTTAGTCATCATGCTTGTGCTGAAAGTAATGTGACAAGATTTCACTAAACTGTATAGCAAAACTGTCTCTCTTTTTTGACCAAGCAACAAGGTACATGTTTTATCACTTCCTCCTACCTGCGCAATGTAGAAAAGATGTGCAGGGGAGATTTCACTTTCTTTTCTGACAGTTTTTTGTTGTGCGTACTGTTTGATTTTTCTTTGCCATTTTTCCATTGCTGTGTAACAAATGTTTGCATAATTCTGCAAAATATGAAACAAACAACTACTCTGGGAATCTGGGCAGGACAGAACAATCAATCAATCAATCAATCAATCAATCAATCAATCAATCAATCAATCAATCAATCAATCAATGTAGTGCATGCATATCTTACCCAGAATGGAAATTTAAGTCTGAACTGTCAATGGGAGTCCCGGAAATCTATGTTCTGTTTCAAACTGGATTTGGTTGATTGAACTGAAATGCTCTCACGCTTATGCTTTCTTAGCAACAGCTATCTTTAGCTTTTATATTAGAAGCTGGTATAAAAGTCTAGTATATCAGAAACTCTTTTAACACATGTTCTGTATGCTCAAAGCTATCTGCAACTATTTCAGCAGTTGAAAAAAAAAAGAATACAGAAAGGAAGATGCAACATGCATTGTAGTCCATTTAATCACCCTTAATTTATCTTCCATGCTGCTGAATACAATCTATGGATAGCATTCTTGCAAATGATAAGGAATGGATTTTTCATTTTCTAATCTATTCTGCAGAATATCAGTATACTGATATTGCCTACAGCTTTCCATTCAAATCCTCCCAGTTAAAATATCCGAAACCTCCACTCCAAAAAGCAATAGGGTTCCTGTTTTATAAGGCAGGATTCATCAGATTTTATTTTCTGTCTAAAACACGAAATTCATAAATTTATCTCAAAGTGGCCTAAAAGTCTTGGCTTCTTAAATTTTTTCAAGAGACCAACTCTAAGAAATGCAATTCAGGAATTGCTTATTTAGCTTTTGGGTTTGTTCATGTCCAATACATTTATATAAGATTGACCTTAAATATCCATTCATAAATTCTGAGAAAACAAAAAGACAAATTATTTCAATTTGTTATAGTCATGGAAGGCATTGTAATAGTCAAATATAACTATTGTTAATATGGTTTGTCTAAGTAGGGAAAACTGCAAAAAAAGTAATTTTTTATATAGATTATAAAACGAAATGGTAAATCTTGATGAATTTTTAAGGGTCGTCAGAAACATTGCTAGGGTTGTTAATAATTCAGAGTGCATTTGCTAGAAAATACTGTAGCCAGAAACAATACCTTGCAACTAGAAGCAAATACTTATGCATAACACATTCATGTCTCTCTTTGGGAAAACTTACTTCTTTAGCTGATGCCCCAGTCCAAATCTTTCTTTAGTAGAGATCTGAAATACATCAATGGTGGGCACTGTAGAATAAAAGATATTGTTGAAAAAACAGGGGCAAACATATTGTTTAAAGGTCATTATTAATTGTACTTTATGCTATAGTTGGGTAACCAAGGGCTCTAAGATACACGAGGTGCTCCAATTCTCATTCAAAGATACCCAGAGCACTGCAAGATTATAGTTCTAAAATTTGGCAGCAAAAATATATATTTTCAGTGGAATTTTTACTCTTTTTGGGGGGAGAAACAGAGAGAAGAGGAAGTATAAATTAAGTCTCTGCAAGGCAAAACATTCTTTTCCACTCTAAACTCCTGCTGAGCCATCTCCAAATACTGAAAATCTTTCAACCTCGCCCTTCTGATAAAATTGCTATATCATCAGAGACATTTCCCCCATTGCTCCCAGAAGCTGTTAAAAAAGCAGCAGCAGCAGCAGCAACAACAACCCTAAAGCCTCTAATGTTATCCCACTGCTGTTATATGAGCAGAATGAAGTACTAGTTACAATTAAGATAAATGATGTATTAGGGGGAAAAAACACTTAGAGCTGTGCATAACAATGGATTTAAAAAAAGATCCTGTAGCTTCCATGCTAGCAACTTTTTCCAGTGGTAAACACAATACATCTAGACAGCTATGAGTAGTAACCTCTGGAACAGATTTGGAATGGAGTTGCTTAACTGGACTCCATTCAGACAGGTGCTGAATTTCATACCCATTCCAATTACATGAGAAACTACAATTCCCACAATCTTAGTGCTCACAAAGCAATAACTCCTCTTCTCACCACTGCTTCTATCAGTAGGATAAAGCTTAAAACAAGCGATGAGAATAATTTGCAATGATGTGTCCAATTCAAATGTGCTACTGAAACCAACCAGCAACTCTTTAATAGTATTTTAACCTGAGCTTCATATAGGATTGTCCAAGCAGCTTTGTCAATTCACCTTACTGGCTTTTCTCTTCCCACCCTGGAATCAATTTAATTTAATTTGATTTGATTTGATTTATTGTATCTATGCCATCCAACTCCCGAAGGACTCTGGGTGGCTTACAACAGGATATAGAAAATACATTTAAAAACATCATAAAAAATTTAAAAACAGTTAAAAATCACATACATACTTATCATTCAAGGCCAGACCTCGCAAATTGTGAGATCAACGGCCCCAAGCCTGCCGGAAAAGCCAGGTCTTCAATGCTTTCCGGAAGGCCAATAGAGTGGAGGCAGTCCGGATCTCAGGGGGTAGTTGGTTCCAGAGAGCCGGGGCAGCCACAAAGAAGGCCCTTCCCCGCGGGCCCGCCAGCCGACACTGCTTAGCTGACGGGACCTGGAGGAGACCAACTCTCTGGGATCTTACCGGTCGCTGGGAACTATGAAGTAGAAGGCAATCTCGAAGATACCTCTTTTCACTAAAGAGTTTTATTTATTTTGTTGACTATGCCCTTCCCTTTGTACTTGGACAAAACCCTGCCTGTCTTGAGATCTTTGCTAAATAAAGCAGACTTCTGCTTGTATTTCTCCAAAGCCTTTTTCAAGACCATTCCTATTTTACCAATATGGAATTGGGGACAGGGCAATTGCTTTTCGGATCTGTGGCAAGTTGTGGAGAAGGAAAGAAATGGTTAGCCCTTCTTGCGTTTTTCTTGCATCCTCTGAACATTTCTGCAAGATAGAAACTATTTCCTGTTCTCAGCCAATCATAGGGCTTGGAAGAGAGGTGGGAATATTTATTCCCTTGGAGATAAAGTGATATGATACCAACTGAGAAAAAGAGCAGCTTGGTTGGTGAATCAGCCTATTCAGTAATGGCAAGTTAGGCAAGAATGATTTGTATGAATGAGGGCAAATGTACGTGTCTCAATGTTGCAGGATCCAATCTGGGTTGGTCACCAGGACCAAAGGTTTAGTTTTCTGAGCCCATCCTCAGGGAACTTGTCTCTCACCAGAATATGTCACAAATTCTGGTGACAGAAGTTTCCTGAGGATGAGCTCCAGCATGAGTCCGAAACCTCAGAAGACTAAACTTCTGGTTCCGGTGGGATGATCTGTACATCTTACCATTCTGTATTTCAACTCTGCTACTGGATACAATTCAAAATCTGCAGTCATGGGGTGTACAGTATGAAAACATCTGCAAGTTATGTAAAATAATGAAGATTCCAAACATTGGAAGAGGTTCATATTATTTCGCTGAGTAAGGAGTTAAATGAAACAGGAACGCGATGCATGTGGTGACTGCCATTTTTAATAGTTGGCAGGTTTGTACATTTTGTGCCTATCGGATATATCTGACATTGGACCTTGTAGAATTTTATTCAAGCCTTACTTGGCAATAAATGAGTTTGACTTGCAGGGACATTGCCTGAAAACTTAATGTAGCTGCTGGAGAAATGAAAGCAAAGAGAGCAGAGAATATAGAAAGAGAGATAACAATGAATAGAGGCAATGCATAATTTATAAAACAGGCCATCTGAAGCAGAAACTTTCTGCTATCCTTTTATGAGTATTTCATTCCCCATTTATGGTGTGTGCGTGTATTATTAAAATTGGAAAAAGTATTAAAGAGAAAAAGAGCCCCTGGTTTGTTTTTAAGAAAAAGAAGACTCTTCTTTTGGTGGTGATGCACTATTAATACTGCTAGAGAGAATTAGAAATATGGGCTGAAAAGAGACTTAGGAAAGTATAAAGTTTTAGGAAAGTATAAAGTTTATAGCAATAGCAATAGCACTTAGACTTATATACCGCTTCATAGTGCTTTACAGCCCTCTCTAAGCGGTTTACAGAGTCAGCATATTGCCCCCAACAATCTGGGTCCTCATTTTACCGACCTCAGAAGGATGGAAGGCTGAGTCAACCTTGAGCCGGTGAGATTTGAACCGCTGACCTGCTGAACTAGCAGCCAGCTGAAATAGGCTGCAGTGCTGCTTTTAACCACCTCGGCTCCTTTTTCCTTATAAAAGGAAAAAGGTTAAATGAGCTGGTGTTATGAATACTTTTAAGGCTAGTATTGTATTTTTATGCATGTTTTTCAAATTTCTATATTGTGCAATAAAGTATGTTACCGTATGTTCCGGCGTATAAGACGACTGGGCATATAAGACCCCCAACTTTTCCAGTTAAAATATAGAGTTTGGGATATACTCACCGTATAAGACTACCCCTCCTACCATCTTTCTTTTTCTTTCTGTCTTTCTTCCTTCCAAACATCTTTCTTTTTCTTTCTTTCTTTCTTTCTTTCTTTCTTTCTTTCTTTCTTTCTTTCTTTCTTTCTTTCTTTCTTTCTTTCTTTCTTTCTCTTTCTTTCTTCTTTCTTTCTTCTTTCGCTTTCTGTCTTTCTTTGTCTTTCTTTCTGTCTTTCTTTCTTTCTTTCTCTCTTTTTTCTATTTTTCATTCTCTCTCTCTCTCTCTCCCCCTCTCTCTTTCTCCCTGCAAACCAATCCCCACCGTGGCTCCTTTCTCCCTTGCCCAGCCCTCTTCCAAGATGCCAAGTCCTGGAAGAGAAGCCTGGAAGAGCATCACACTTCCAGGTCCCGGCCGGAGGTCGCTTCCGGGGGAACCGTGCCAAGCGAGGTAGGTGGGTGGATTGCTCCCCTCCCCTCGGAGGAGGAAGGAGCCTCTGTCGCCATCTCCCGCAGGGGTCCAGCCACCGACTGAGTCCCCGACCGCGGCACTGCCAGGGTTAATGCGCATGGGAGGGAAGGAGAGCGCGTGCTACCACCGCCGCTGCTATTGCCGCTCTGGCGTGTCCTTCGCACAAGGCGCTGCATGTTCAAAGTCTCCCCGGTCGCTGTGGCTGCACCGGGGAGCCCGCGTCCTGGTCAACGATGGTGATGCTGCATGCACGGGAGGGACCGCGGAGCAGAGGCACCCGGCGAGCGAGGCGAGAGGCACGGGGATGCCAGAAGTGGCAGCATCGGCGGCAGGCTCCTGCCCGCGTCTCCCGACCGCCCGTCTCTCATTCTTTTAAATGCTAAGGCAAGAGGCTCCATGGTCCCTCCCGCACGCACAGCGTCTCCATTGTTGACCAGGATGCAGGCTCCCCGGTGCAGCCATAGCGACCGGGGAGACTTCGCACATGCAGCGCCTTGCGTGAAGGACACGCCGGAGCAGCAATAGCAGCAGCAGCGGAGGTAGCGTGCGCTCTCCTTCCGTCCCATGCGCCACAGCCTTCCCAGCAGGCTGCCAGACAAGACCGAGGAGACCGAGACACAGGGCGGCGTCAGGGCTTCGGGGCTCCTTCAGCCGCTTGGCTGGAGAACGGCGTGGATGCGGCCGCGGCCATTTTTGAGCTCCCCCCACCGTATGTGGCGACCGCAGATTCTCCAGTCCGCCCTATAAGACGACCCCCGACTTTTGAGAAGATTTTCCTGGGTTAAAAAGTCGTCTTATACGCCGGAACATACGGTATATAACAATGGCATATATATATATATATATATATATATATATATATATATATATATATATATATATATATATATATATATATATATATATATATATATATATATATATATATATATATATATATTCTGAGGTTTTCGCGGGTGTTTGTATGTAGGTCTTTGGGTATTCGGGTTTTCTCCCGCGTGGAATTGGAAGTGTCTTGGCGACGTTTCGATGAAGTCTCATTCATCATCTTCAGGCTGGTGTCTTCTGCTTCCTGCTTCCAGGCACGACCACGAACCAGAAGCCAAACAGCAGCAATGCAGTTCACCAGCTCAAATGCCCCTGCAAGTCAGAGTAACCTGAGAACACCCCCAGCCAATCAGAGCACAGCTAACCCCCCAGCCAATCAGAGCACAGCCAAGCCCCCAACCAATCAGAACACACCTCCAACCAATCAGAACACAGCCAAGCTCCCATCCTATCAGTTCAAACCTCCACTGGCAGTTAAAAGGAAGAAACAGCAGCAATCTCACATTGCTCCTGGAAGCAGGAAGCAGAAGACACCAGCCTGAAGATGATGAATGAGACTTCATCAAAACGTCGCCAAGACACTTCCAATTCCACGCGGGAGAAAACCCGAATACCCAAAGACATATATATATATATATATATATATATATATATATATATATATATATATATATATATATATATATATATGTGTGTGTGTGTGTGTGTGTGTGTGTGTGTGTGTGTGTGTGTGTGTGTGTGTGTGTGTGTGTGTGTGTGTGTGTGTGTGTGTGTGTGTGTGTGTGTGTGTGTGTGTGTGTGTATGTATATGTTATATAACTATGTGCATGACCATGGTGATAACAATGAGCTCTTGTCCCTTGAAAAAAGTCTCCAAATTTTGAAAACAAGAGACAGGTTAGATTTATCACAAGAACACAGCTGATTTCTGTAATACAAAGCGGTTTTGTTTGGAAATCATAACTACATACTTTTAGAGAAGCTCAGCATTGAATCAGCACGATATAAACAAAACCAACCTTCAGGGTTACATTTCAAAAGTACTTGCATTAGTATAATTAGATACTGTAAATTATAACAGCTGGTTTAGAAAATTTTTAAAAAATGAAAATTATTAAAAGCAGAAGGAACCATTTTATGAAGTCACAGAACCAATTATGATACTGAAATTTTGGTTTACTGCAATTAAAATAAAAGCCTATCAAAATGTAAAACTGATTGAATAACAGTCCCCTATAAAAGGCATATAATGACTTTTATCTCAGCAAATATTTAAAGTGTTGCTTAATTGGACCTAGTTTACTGAATCTCTAATTCCATATGTTGCTATTAATAAACAACTATAATTTTCTCTATTCTTTTTTTCTCCCTTGCAGTATTAATATTTATAAATATATTTGTATACAAGCATTATTTGCATTCTTAATTGCTTGGCTACAATCCAAATCACCATAACAGCAACTGGAATAATCATATAAGAAAAGAAAATACTAGGTGGTTACATGCAACCTTTCTGAAGTTTTGTTGTTGTTGTTGTTAAGGAGCAGTATCAAAAAACACAATAATTTTTGCTTGAATATCTAGTGATTAACTCTAATTTCTGCCTCAAGTAATCATACTGTATTAATTGGACAAATTATTTGCAGCCTCAGATGATCTAATGTTATAAATTAACTTGCAATAATTTAATATATACCATCGTAAGTGAATTATTTAGTAAAAATGAAAATGATTAGTCAAATCTATATAACCAATTCCCAAATTGACTCATGGCAATAGACTAATAGACGTCCTTGAGACAAGTTGACTTCTAATTACTGTATCCATGTAGTTCTCTTGGCAGGATCCATTTGCTGTCTTCAGGGAGGGTTTGCTTTTGTTTTAGTTTCCAAATCTAAATCCACTGCTCTAAAATTTTCATCCAAGCACTAACCAGGGTCAATCTTTATTATCTTCCAAGATCAGTGAAGGTCTGTAAAGATCTTACTTAGGAGGAAGACTACCAGAAAATATCAGGCAGTTGATTAGACTGAGAAAATGAAATATGTCTTGGAAACAGTCAACCACCTTTGTATGAACATGCCATGTAGTCCTACCGATGAGGTCCACTCTACAGTACCGGTAGCGGCCAGCAGATGGCACTATTTGTGCGCAACAGCTCTGGTGCCGTCTTCGCCGATCTGTCGCGTGGCACCATCTTTTTTGGGAATTTTTGGGCTGATTTTGCTTACTGCGCATGCGCGGAAGCAAAATCTTGCGAGGGGACGCGTGAAAGCAAAAAAAGTGCTGAAATTGCATGCGCGTGTGCGTCCCCTCATAAGATTTTGCTTCTGTGCATGCGCAGGAAGCGAAATTGCACGAGGGCGCAGGCGCGCGTAGCAAGCAAGCTAGCGTCAAAACATGGCGATGCGCGAGCAGCGCACCGTTATCGCGAAGAAACAGCAACCTGCCCCAGATGTAGTCCCCAGAACTTACAGTACTTATTTAGTTACCGGTACTTAGTTTATTTACATGCCACTCTAATCCAAAAAGTGGTTTACATTCCCCTCTTACAATAGGCTAAAAGTCAAAGAAACAAAACAATTTACATTTGGAACTGGAACTGCATCTATGGACCAAGCTTCAAACAAAACTCCTTAGTCTGGCATGCTAGTGTTCCCATATAGCAGTCTGCCCAGCTCCCAATTTCTAGAGATCAAATCTATTTCAAAATCTTTAGTCTCCAAAATAGTATGTGTGCTGGCAGATATATTTAATTGTGGCAGCAGCAGGACTCAGACAAACTGGGAAACCTAAATCTCTTGGACATAACCTGCTGCCAAAGATATTCCAAGGCCTGATACCATCTGGCAGAAGGCCACCCTGTCCATTTTTGCAAATCTCTCTTGTCCTCTGGCTGCTGCAAATCTGTTGACAAGCTCTTTGCTAGTTCCTGGAATGTCTTCATCTAAGCTGGATGGCCAATGCACTGCTGCTAATTCAGGCTGCTACTTGTGTTGCCCAAGTTCTTGACAACATATCATGGACATCTAATACCATCACCCATCCAGTCCATGGCTTCAAGCATTTTCCATACTTCACATGGTCCAGATCTCAATCAATCTTCTCCTCTTTTCTCTCTTCTCTTCTTCTGCCATCCAATATACACCAAGCTCTCAAAAATCCCTACCTCATAGCTTCTTCATTTCCCATTGCATCCAATCTGATCCAGTAACTTTTACTGTACTTCCATTTCCCTTACAATAATTTTCACTATTCTGTTTTGTCTAGCTTCCCCTTCCAACACTCCTTACTATTGAGGTCAAAGAATATTTTACTTTTAGATACGCACTATATTTCAGCATCTTTGTATTACTAAGAAATATTGGATATCACTTAAGCTGAAGTTATGTATAATGGAAAGCACAGCTTGCATTCACATCAGCACCCTGATTATTATTTTGTTTTTTATCTTCTCTTCTAGGATGGTGTAAAGTTTAAAGAAAAGGACTTGGATGGGAGAGAGACATAGGTTCGATTTATGTAACTCCTGGACCACTTTCACTTTCAGCCAACCTACTTCACAGGCTACCATTGTGGGGATAATACAGTATATGGAGAGAACCTATGGAAAGCTTCTTAAGCTCTTATAGGAATGGAGGGATATTAATAAAATATTTATGTACTGGCTGTACATTCATACCAATATTTACTTTAAAAGCGAGCAAATGGTAATGATCAGAAAGACACTCCTGCATCAAATAAGATAATCCTTGACTTACAATCGTTGCTTTAGTGACCATTCAAAGTTACGGCACTGAAAAAAGGAGCTTATGACCGTTTTTCACACTTATGACCATTGCAGCATCCCCGTGGCCATGTGATCAAAATTCAGACTCTTGGCAACTGATTCATATTTATGACAGTTGCAATGTCCAGGGTCATGTGATCAGTCAATGGGGAAGACAGATTAACTTAACAACTGTGTTGCTAACTTAACAACTGGGAGTTATTCACCTAACAACTATGGCAAGAAAGGTCATAAAATAGGGCAAAACTCATGCTTAGCAACAGAAATTTTGGGGTCAATTGTGGTCGTAAGTCGAGGACTTCCTGTAATGATCAAAAAAGAGAATAAAACCTGCAAGTTTTTTAAAACAAAGAAGCAATAATTTAGGCAGCTGATATAATCAAGGCAAATAAATACATTAACATTCCTCCAAAAGCTCTTCAGCATGAGGATCTACTTATTTAGTCACTTATCTGAGATGGTATAGGTCAGTGATGGCGAACCTATGGCACGTGTGCCACAGGTGGCATGCAGAACCATATCTGAGGGCACGCGAGGCGTTGCCCTGTGTCAGCTCCAGCGCGCATGTGCGCGCTGACGAGCTGATTTTCAGCCTTCTTTTTGGCCGTTTTCACTCTCCCCAGGCTTCAGGAGGCTTTCCTGAACCCTGGGGAGAGCGAAAAACAGCCCAACAGGCCTACCGGAAGTCCGGAGGCTTCGGTGAAGCCTGTGTGCATGCGTGGGGGGGGGGCAGCACGGGGGGTTGTGTGCATGCGCGGGGGGGCATTGCATTACGTGTGGGCGCGCGCATGCACATGCGCACGCAATAGCACATGCGCTTACCCTTTTGGCACCTGAGCTGAAAAAGGTTTGCCATCACTGGTATAAGTTCTCCTGCTTGAGCAGGGGGTTGGACTAGAAGACCTCCAAGGTCCCTTTATTTTGTTTTGGTTCTGGTTCTGGTTCTGGTTCCTGTTCTATTCTATTTTCTATTCCTATTCCTATTATCTGACAGCATTACACAAAAGCATTCAAATGATATTTCCAGGATTCCTAGAGCTGTCATGCCATCTTCAGGGACAATAATGAAGAAAATCCTTCCCTGACTCTTATTTAGTTCGTTTCTATAGCCACCCATCTCAGCCTGTTGACTCTGGGAGGCGAAAATTCTAAAATTTGAAATATCAAATTAGAATTCTTACTGCGAATGGGGAACATGCTATTGCCCATAATTCATGGCTCCACTGACCTTAGAAAAACACACAAGCTTGTAAAGTTCGGAGCAAAACAAACAAACACCAGTGGAGCTTTTGAACTTTCATTAACCACTCTTGCTAGAGGAAGCCAAACAGGGGGCAATGTCCCTTCCAACTCTGTTATTTTGAGATATATAGGCAACCAACAGCTAAGTCTTTAATGTCCCCTGCATGACTCAACCATCCCCAAAATGACAAATTAAAATAGAAAAGGCCTTCCGGAGGGTCAGAAGTTAGAAATTGTTTGTCCCATTATTTTATATAGGAAGACAATGTGGTGAAGGGGAAAACACCAGCTTCCTTCTAAGTAAGCCACAATTCCTGACTGTAAGTCCCTGCAGACTCAGGGATAGCTAAGTGTAAAGGCTGCTGTGTAAAAAGGGCTTGTGTGTGGGCTGGAGAAGAAGGTTGAAGAAACAGCAGATACCTGAAAACAACCACCACCACATGCAAGCCTGTGGAGGAAGCACCAGCTGGAATTATTGCTATCAAGGCCTATATAAACAGACTTGCTTACCTTTCTATGCTGTCTGGCTGAGATCCAGCTCATTTCACGGGCACATAATAGAACTGGTTCCTCATATTAGAAAGCATTATTTAAAAGGAAGGAGTCAGACGAGCTTTTTTGACTTTTGAGCATAGAGGAAGTCTTGAAATATTTTTTTAGGCCTCAAGGAACCCCTGCACCTTCAGGCTCAAATTTAGGCCCAAAATTACAAAAGTATGTATAAGTAAAAACAAACAACTTTTTTCTTACCCTCATTTTCTTACACTCTTCCCCCTGGCCTTTGTGAGCCACCACTGGTGCCCAAGCCAGGCAAACCCTGTATCTCCTGTGCCCACATTGGACATGAAGCCCCTATGCTGCACCGGAGAGTCCCAGCACGGAGGCCCTGTGGTGTCTTTCTCCAATGCAGTCTCTCACTACCTGCTACTCATCTCTCCTTTCCTCCTCAGCTCGTGCACACTCCGGCAGGCCTCCGGAGCTTGGAGGGTTTTGTTTGGTTTCTACTTTTTAAAAAAATAAATCATCATCTTCCAGTGAATCTCTAGTGACCTCTTATTGAAGCCCAGGATTCCATGAAACCTGAGTTGAGAAACCCTGGGCTAGAGCCTTCCACTGAAGCAATTAAATTAAATTTAATTTAATTAAATCGCCTTCGGCACAACCTAAGCATAGCTCATAAAATTATCTGCTACAACGTCCATCCTGTCAACGACTACTTCAGCTTCAACCACAACAATACACGAGCACACAACAGATACAAACTCAAAGTGAACCACTCCAAACTTGACTGTAGAAAATACGACTTTAGCAACAGAGTGGTTATTGCCTGGAACTCACTACCTGACATTGTGGTTTCGTCACCAAACCCCCAAAAGTTTACCCTTAGACTGTCCACTGTTGACTTCACCCGATTCCTAAGAGGTCAGTAAGGGGCGTGCATAAGTGCACCAGCGTGCCTACCGTCCCTGTCCTAATGTTCCCTCTTATCAGTACTCATTTTATGTATATAAACAATGTTATATCTATGTATATTACCAACACGTACTTGACAAAAATAAATAAATAAAATAAATAAATAAATAAATTCAATGCCTTTATGCCAAGGGTTGAATGCCCATTGAATCTGTTGGTGTGTAAAAGGAGTATAACAAGCCTCAAACTGCTGCATTTTCTTTTTGGTATGTTTTCTTTCTTTTTTAAAAAAATGAATTTACTTTTGAGTTGTTGGTTAGGATTGCTGACACTCCAAAGAGTCTGCCTTGTTTTCAACCCCAACATTGAATTCTTAAGGCTCTCGGGAGAATAAACTATAGCTCTACATCTTTGCAAAGACCACTGTTTGTTTTCTTTCACTAACAAGACAGCTCCACACTTCCTTCTCTACAAGGGACTTCCAATGACAAGGGACTGCCATTGAAATTTAATTAGAAGACAGCACAAAATAATGACGTTGCCACTTTTCTTTATTAACAATATGTTCTGATCGTTAACTATCTACACTGATTGGTTTTGGAGTATTGCAATCTACCCATACTAGTTCTACATAGTGCTCACCTGTATTAAATAATTCTTCACAATTCAATATATATTTTCAAATTATGTACCACCTTAGTGAAGAAAGCTCATCAAAAACACATAGAAGTTGTCATGGAGATATTATACAGGAAAAAGACAAATGTAACTTACCAGGTCCATTTAAGTATTGTGTGAGTGAACAGTGCAAACGCACAATTATAGGCTCTGTGCGGATTACATCCCAGGCCACTGCAATCTCTTCCTGAATGAAGAACACGACAGAACCTGTTAGCAGCAAATTTACACTGGACATTTTTTTTTTTTTCATAGCTGGCAAAGGAAGGTGCTCACCTAAGTTCTTTTCTAAACTGATTGGCCAAGACAAATGTTGTATCAGCTGCTATCTAATATATAAAAGGTCAGTAGTAGAACTAAAATGGGACTTGAACAGGAACTAGCTCTATAAGAGGAAAGAATTGCCAAATTTGCATAGTTGTAATAGCATATAAACTGTGTTCTGGAAGATTTGGTTCTCTCAGTTTCCAGAAATGAAACTCAACAACCATCTTTTACACTTGGGAAGACGTAATCTTTACAGATATTCATTGGTATATACATCTGTTAAGATAGGAGAATAAATCATAGAGGTGACGAATCTTTCCTTTTGAAACCAATTCTTGATAAAACAAAACGCGTATATAAAAGTCTAAATAACAAGATATTTATTTCGGTACAAAGGAATATAAAAACACTAAATCTTAATAATTACATCTTGACAATCTAGAAGGACCTCCTTCCAGGGAGGCTAGCAGCAAGAAGAATAGAGGATGAGAGAATGGAATGTAACATCTGCGCAGTCCACACTCCACGTGACTGCTCTACTTGTTAAGAACCTCTGGGTCATAATGTCTGACATATGAATACATAAGAGCACAGCTGACAATCAAAAATCACCCCGTGACATCATTTGCATGTAATGGGTTCCAAGTTATTTTTTATGTATCCCCAAATTGGGCTGGAAAAAAACGGCATGCTTGTGACAGTATAAATCACTGTAAACTGGGAGTGTGCAACTTTTCTGAACCAGTAGTAACTTAATACTTGGGAGGTAATAGAAGAACATCCAACCACACCTAGGGATTTCATTTTCCTCTGGGAAAAGAATTGTTTAAATGTTATGTTTAGTCTATCTGAAGGCCTTAGTATAGTTTGTGTATACTTTCCACTTGGCTATGTTGAGAGTACAGGATCCTACCACAGCTCTTTAGCCATCACCTTCAGAGGTGGGTCTGAGGGCCACAAAATTTGGGGTCAGGGACTGCACTAGAGATTGGCCACCTGTGGTGTAAGTAGCTGAGGAGATCATTAGTCTAATTTAGATAATACAACTTCCATCAGGAATGTTTGAATCAGTACAAATCCAATCTGTTTTGAAGTCCATGTTTTCATTTGCATAGAGTTTTTGTACAAAATTTTGCCTAGTGTAGCATTTTTAAAATCAATTGTCTACTATATCTTCTTAATAAGGATAATGCAGAATTGTTATTCTTTATTATATACATTATCCAAGTAGGTTTTTCTTCTCAAGAACACAACTATCCTGTTTTTGTATAGAATGTTCTTTTTCAGACACAACTGGGAAAAATTTTTTATCCAATGAAATTAAGTTTATTGTAATTCAAAGTGTGTCGCATAGAGCTTAATTTAGGCAGATCTCACAAATGTGATTCCAAAGAAATCTAGGGCATATTGCTTTTATAGGCATTTATCTTTGGAAACCATTCTGCAAATATTTCCACTGAAAACAGAAACACATTCTCTCCCATGCAACTTGCTGTGAACAACTGACTTCATATCCTGTTGAAAGACAGAGACAGTTGCTTTTCAAACTTCATTATTCAACCTTGTTATTAGATTACTTACATCAAGAAAGCTAACATCAATATGCAGATCAATATCTACATCATCAATGGCTCCATATTCCCTGAAAGGAAAGAACATTACATTATATCTAAGTCTGATATTTTTGATCATCTTTCCCAAGCTATCTGGCTATATGAAAAGCAGTTTAAGCAGAAAAACTATGCTCTGATAGTGAAACAGTTTTGATTTGCCAATGGATTAGGATACATAATTCTTTAGTGACAGAATGAATGTCCCCTATTCATAGTTCAGCAAAACCTTGAAGAGTGCATGATAGTGAAAATAGACAGGATTTCACTGGATGAACAAATAGTCAACACTAAAGTACGCAAAGAATGAATGAGCTAAAATAATAGCATCTCTTCCAATAAATAAGCTTTTAAAAAATTATGGCCAATGAGTAGTATTTGGAAATGTGATTTCCCTGAATTCAATATTTGCTTAATAATAAAACAATATTTGTAGCTCAGGGTTGAACTGTTTGGTCCTGCTGCTCTGTGCAGAAATTTCATTTCTAAACTAGGTAATATTATCAGTGCAATGATGATGTTACCTAGTTTGGTAATGAAAGGTTAATAATAAACATCAAGCAAATGTAATTATTTTTTCAAGCTCATCAATTATAAACATTGTTTAAGCTCATCTGAAGAATCAACACTGTATTACCACAGACTTTTCATATATAAGAAAACCATACTTCAGAATTTAAGAGGAATCAAAGAGAAAAAAGAATAAAAATATTTTGGTTCCAATGCATGCTTAATGATAACAAGAATTTATCTTCTAGAATGAATCTGGGTGGAACCAACAGTTTTGTTATTCCTTCAAGAGAAAGAAATATTAAGTTTTCTAACTTCCTTGACAACAATTTTACCTATCATTTTCTAGGAGAAAGGTATTCTCCAATGGACGCCGTCTAGTATTCGACAATTGGTATAATACCTATCTTTTATATGTAAGAAAAAGCTCAGGCTCTGGATAAAAATCCATATAACAGTAATTAGGCTGCAAACTTCTTAAGCTGCTAAATTCATTTAGAATAACAAATGTGCAGCAAACACATTCTTTTTTCATCTACATCTTATGAAAGAGACACTGCTTTTGAAATTTCATTTCAAGAAGGAAGGAAGTTTGGTAAAATTTCATGGGTGGTCTTCTTCCACTTATTGTAGTTTCAAAGTGTGTGTGTGTGTGTGTGTGTGTGTGTGTGTGTGTGAGAGAGAGAGAGAGAGAGAGAGAGAGAGAGAGAGAGAGAGAGAGAGAGAGAGAGAGAGAGAGAGAGAGAGAGAGAGAATATATTTAAGTGTCAAATTGATCTTTCTGCAATCATCCATCTGGCAAGCTAGGAGCCGAGGTGGCACAGTGGTTAAAAGCAGCACTGCAACCTACTTCAGCTGACTGCTAGTTCAGCAGTTCAAATCTCACCAGGCTCAAGGTTGATTCAGCCTTCCATCCTTCCGAGGTGGGTAAAATGAGGACCCAGATTGTTGGGGGCAATATGCTGAACTCTGTAAACCGCTTAGAGAGGGCTGTAAAGCACTATGAAGCGGTATATAAGTCTAAGTGCTATTGCTATAAGCTGCAGCCTTCCAGGCTTCCTCATGTTCACTCAAGCTCCCCCCAAATAAGGTAGAAAAACAGACACCCCCATAAACTTTTGAAAAGTTGCAGGGCAGTTTTTAGCACAGTATTCATTTTTGAATCTTCTTAGTTTGTTACAGGAATTTCCGAAAACATACCAATAAAAAAATGGCTCACCTATTCCCAAATATCCTCCCCAGTTACAAAATATTCATGAACCAAAACTAGCTAAGCAGAGAGCATACACTATCATATCCTCCCAAGAATTTTCCTTATTACCTCAGATTACTTTGGTTTTCTAAACCTAACTTCCAAATCAATCTCTGACTGTCAAAGAAGACTCTATAGCCCATGTAGTGTCCAGAGTCATTCTTGTAAATACAGGTAGTCCTCGACTTTAGGACCACAATTGATCCCAAAAGTTATGCTGCCAAGTGAAACATTTGTGAAGTGAGTTTTGCCCACTTTACGGCTTTTCTTGCCACAATTGTTAAGTGAATCACTGCAACTGGTAAGTTAGCAGCACAGTCGTTAAATGAATCTGGTTTCCTCATTGATTATGCTTGTTAGAAGGCCATGAAAAATAATCACATGACCCCGGGACTCTGCAACTGTCATAAATATGAGTCAGTTTATTTATTTATTTATTTATTTATTTATTTATTTATTTATTTATTTATTTATTTATTTATTTATTTATTTATTTATTTATTTATTTATTTATTTATTTATTTATTTATTTATTTATGTATGTATGTATGTATGTATGTATGTTTTCTTATATGCCGCCCTGCTCCCGAGGGACTCAGGGCGGCGTACAGCAAAAAAGATACAAGAATCCAGCAGTTGCCAAGCATCTGAATTTTGACCACGTGACCAAGGTGATAGTTGCAGTAGTCCTAAGTGTGAAAAATGATCAGAAGTTCACTTTTTACAGTACCACTGTAACTTTGAACGGTCACTAAATGAACTGTTGTAAATCAAGGACTAGCTAGAAACTGGCTTTTTGTGTTTTGCAACATTTCAGCTTCTCATTTATTTCTTGCAATAATAAAAGAAGCCCAGTAGTGCAGAGAGTCTGAGAAGCCTCCAGAAAAAAGCAGTCACTTGCCCATCTCTTGTCTAAATATAAATATCTTTATGTTACAGGGCTGTGTCATGGCAGCTTGAAAAAGCACTGCATGTTATTGATTGATGAGTTGGAATGGAAAGTGGGAACGAGGATTCCTATGAAGGTGACCCTGGTTTAATTTACAGTGATGTCCCAGTTGCCAGACTAGGTTATGGAAGTTGGAGACTAGCCATAAAGCTGAGAATAAAAATCAATCAGTATTCAAGGGAGCATTTTTTTTTTGACCACCAAGGAAGTTAAAACACACTCAACAGTTTGCACACAAGATATGGCTTTAAAAAGAAAAGAAAAAGAAAGTGATGCTTCCTCATTTATTTGTTCCAAGCCAGAAGCAGCCAGTTTCTTAATGAATTGAGTCTCAAAAGACATTGAAGCAGATACTAGAGAAATTAAGCGTGGTGTTTTGTTTTGTTTTAATAAAAAAGTTAAATTTACTTTCATAACTGCAAACCCAAAGGCAGCTTATTATGAAGCTATGTACAGTTTTTCAACCATAGCAGTTATCAGGATATGCAATTAAATGATTATCTTATTCATTTCCTCCTTGGACTTTAATCTCCAACATTCTGTATACTCAATGAATTTCCATTTAATTCAAACAGCATGTAATGGGGAAAAAAATTCCTATACATATTGTCTAAGGGACTGGAATGTACACTCGCAATTCAATTTGCAAATGAAACAAATGAATGTTAAGGTAACTTTTGGTCCACTGAGGATCTGGATAACTGGAGTGAGTGCCAATTAGAAGATTATGTTCAAAAACTGACAAATCATTCAGATTAAGATAAAGATAAAGGCCACAATCTGCAATGATGTTATACAATATATATCTGAACCCTGATGAGGACTAGTCCATTGTAAAGTACACTGTAACCCTGATCCATAAAGATTAAGTGCCACATAAAGCAAGTGGAAGAAGTAGGATGGGCATTATTCAAGGGAATTTTGGCAATTACAGTGACCATTTTTTCCTCTGGCAGTGATTTATTTATTTTGTTTGATTCATGTGGAATACAAGTGTGCAATTCAGTTTATGAATAAATAAATGTATTGTACTATCAAGATTCTGGACCAGCCTATACAAGAGAATTACCAATAGCTGCAATCATGTGAAATAACACTTGGTTAAAGGAAGAAAGCCAGTAATATATAAGTCTATTGACAGCATACTGTCAATAGACATTAGGCAGGAACTAGAACTGAAGGTGCAATCCTAGCCATGCATATTACAGGGTGTTTTTTTTGTAATTTTAAAACTCTCTATATTTGTGATATTTGAACTACAGCCTCTAATAGGTTCAGGAAATATTACCAGTTTCATGAAATGCTGGTCAGCATTATTTACAGGAACAAAACTTCCCTTTCTATCTAAATCTATTTAGGATTGTGGCTTTAAGACAGTCATTTAACTGCTGTTAGTATATTTAGAAGTAATGAACTGACTCACCTAAGTTGGCAGTGAAGTTAAAAACCACATTTTAAGTCTAGATAGCCTTAACAATTACAATTTAAAAAGTTTACAACACTCATCACCTAATTCAACTTTTGCTTTTTAAATAATCTCATCACTCCAGTAAATAATTCAAGGCATGTCTCTGAAGAACAGATTTCTCATAGAAGACTAGAGTCAGCAATTAGGACTTTTGTGTAGCTTTCATTTAAAAAAAATGAAGAAAAACTCCAATGTTCTAAGCAGCAATGAGTATCTAAATCAGAGGTCTTCAAACTTGGCAACTTTAAGACTTGTGGACTTCAACTCCCAGAATTCTCCAGCCAGCAGAACTGGCTGGAGAATTCTGGGAGTTGAAGTCCACAAGTCTTAAAGTTGCCAAGTTTGGGGACCCCTGATCTAAATCTTGTTACTATAATTGCTTCCCATAATGCCTTCATGCACGAACAGTTTGAGGCATTGTGGGACATTTAAATGGATTTTAGAAATGTTTTGACTTTTGCACAGAATTTCTTCAGGCCTGCAACCAATTCTGCCTATATTGATTTGATTATTTTCCATTACTATGGCCAAATAGAAAACATTCTGTTTGAATGACTGCCTGCTTCAATTCCAGTGTAACTTAAAAGATAATCAGGGCTTTGAAATGTGTCTCGAGACAGCATTTAGATCACCTAGTTAGAATTTTTGCTATGAAGTAAAGAGAATTATATTCCTATTTAATTATAATTACATTTCTTTCTTTCTTTTTCTTTTGGTTATTTAATACAAATGGCTGCCTATCTCATAGCTAGATTTGTATGTTCATTCTTTAGTTCTCATCAGATTTCTGATGAAATACTTTCCCTTCTTTGTTAAAATGTAATTGGTTATCCACAAAAATTTACTTCTCCTTGCTTACATAGATATGATCAAAAGAAAAAATGAAAAAGAGCAAACATTTAACACCCTGAATTGATTGAAGTCATTTAATAAAGGAAACCAAAGGACTGAACTCATTAGTCAAACTGATTATGCTTGAATTTATTGTGCTTGATTGGGACAACACAGCATATGTACCAATATTTTAATGATTTAAACTAGCCCAAATTGAATCAAGTTTGGAGATTCGGACATAATTGATTCAGATTTCTGAACCAGAAGAATTTTGGGGATTCTTCTGAATCAATTTAAACAAACCAATTTGGATACTCCCGATAGGAATATAGGTAATTCATTGGATAGGTCAGTGATGCCGAACCTATGGCACACGTGCCACAGGTGGCACACAGTGCCCTCTTTGTGGGCACACGAGCCATCACCATAGTTCAGCTCCACCGTGCATATGTGCGCACCTCTTGCCAGCAAGTTGGTCATCAGGTCTTCTCTGGTATGCACAGGGGATGGGACACGCAAGGGGGGGCGTGCATACATGTATGGGGCACATGCGGGGACGCATGCATGCGCAGGGGTGGGGCGCGTGCACAGGCCATGTGCGCGTGGTATGTGCACATGCACGGGGGGCATGCGGGGGGCACGTGCCTGTGCATGTGCGGGGAGCATGTGTGGGGGCCGCGCGCGCATTGCATTTTGGGGGTTTAGGGGCACTCAGAGCGGAAAAGATTAGCCATCACTGGGATAGGTGATGAAATAGGGAAACAGACAGACCAACCTGAGAGATACTGCATTTAGCCCATAGATTTCTCTTACTGCTGCCAAGTCAGCTTCCAGCTGTGGATGTTTGTGAAGTTCTCCATCATAACTAACCTGTAGAGGAGTGGGGAATAAGAAAGATTGTCTTTTAAGGTATCACAAATTGAGTAGCAAAGCTTTCCTTCTCCAATGTCTCATTTTCCTTTTCAGTGCCGAGTCCAAACAAAAGTTGCTCTTTAAGAGAAGACAATTAATTCTGCTGAATGTACCCTTCTCCATTGGGAACTCATTTTGCTATATGGTGTCTTGGAATTCTGCTCCTAAGTTCTGCCCTGGGAAACCCCACTGGATTCCTTAGTAGATGGAGCCAAAATGTTAATTGTTTCCATCAGCACTTAGCAGGAAGAGTATAAAATGAACATCCCTGTCAACATGGCCATTGTGCTTAGTCCTCATGATAAACAAGGATATCTAATCTTTGATTGACTATCTTCATGTAATAGGTGTAAGCCAAGATAGCATTTAAGTACTCATTGTTAAAAAAAATAATCCTACATGGAGGTGCTATATAAATGTTTCAAAAAAAGTATTTTTTTCATTAAAAGGCCAGAGCGGAAAAGATTGGTACCAGAAAGATAATATTAAGAATATTTTTAGTTATTATTGTTTCATTCAGCACTGAGCATGCATAACACTGTTATAAATTGTTCGTCAGCTAGGCACAGTGGATTCTTTTCATTTGTATTAACTGAATTACTACATCTATGTTACTAAATTTGTTTATACTTGTGAAAAATATTGGAAGTCACTTCTTTAAGCATTTCTTTATTATACTCTTCTTTTTCTTTTATTCTTTTATTCTTTTTTTCTATTCTCTTTTGTCTCTAAGTTTAGTTTTTATTCATTTTGCTATTATAATCAAAAAATTTAATAAAACTTGTATTTAGAAAAAGCTTAGTGTTAACAAATTGCATAATCCATAACAAGCTGTCATACAACAACAATATCCCAGGCAGTCATTCATACTTCTACTTTGTGTAATATTACTTATATCTAATAAATTTATTTCAAAAATATGCTGTTAGCCAGTGGTAAATTAGCATTCATGATTTCATCTTATTGTTGACATTCAAGATGTATGATGCCAAGAAAACCTTGAATAAGGTTTCTTTAAATACCAACATATTGGCATCTGAGTAGGAGACCTATATGATATTATAAATGGCCCTGATTGAAGGCAAAGACTGCTGAAGTTGTTATATAATGGTAGAAATAAGCATTAGCACTGTGCTGGTCCACTTTTTCCCTAGATAGAGACCAGAGGTGGGTTCCTGCCGGTACGCTCTTACCTGTTGGTCGCCGCAGAACCGAAGAAGCCGGTGGCGTTTGCGGAATGGGGCTTCCCCCGCCCGCTTTCCCCCACCCGCCTAGATGCCGCCATTTGCGTTCTTTTGCCCTCTGCACATGCGCAAAGCGTTCTGCTTATGCAGAGGGCAAAAGAACGCAAATGGCGGTGTCCAGGCAGGTGGGGGAAAGCGGGCGGGGGAAGCGCCGCGCCGCGAACGCCACCGGCTTCTTCGGCTCTGCGGCGACCAACAGGTAAGAGCATACCGGCAGGAACCCACCTCTGATAGAGACCATTTCTTCCCATTTACTCCATAGCAACATTAAAAAATTGCATTGATTTTATTGGAGTCTGAATGTTTAGCTTTTAGATTCATTAGCAAATTCCTTTAGGCTTTGTTGAAGCACTAGGTATAATGAAAGAACTATACAGTTGAATGGTAATTTGCAACACTGCAGACCGAAATGGTAACAGTTTGTGAGAGAGAGCTAGCAAGCTATCTGAAGAATTAAATAGTTGTGAACACCTGACAGCTGTCAACAACACTGCAGTATTATATTTTACAAAGGAACTCGATTTACTCAAGGCCATGGAACTCAAGAGAATGCATCCGTCCAAGTAAAAGATTTCTCTATAAGTATAGCTTATCTAGTTTTATTCACATTGAATTTTGATTCCCAAGGACACCTGCACAGAAGGATATATTATCAGATTTCAATATATTTCCCTCCCTATTTGTGTTTGAATAATTGTTTCTGTTGAATGCGTCTAATTTTTATACTTTGGCTTTCCATGAATTCAAGATGGTATGTCTAACAATCTGCACATTTCCTCTCTCCCCCTCCCAAAAAAGGGTGGGGAGGAACAACCCAGCGGTGGGTTGCGCTCGGTTCGGCGAACCATCAGTGGGAGCAGCGGGAGGCTCCCCTCACCCACCTGGGATGCTTCTGCGCATACGCAGCAGCATCACACGCGCGCACGAGTGAACCGGTAGCGACGGGATTTACAACCCACTACTGGAATAACCTTATAGAAAAGACGGCAGAGAAAACAATTAACTCAAAGTGTCTGTGGAGATTCTCAATCATCCAGCTATTACCCTGTTTCCCCGAAAATAAGACATCCCCTGATAATAAACCCAATTGGGCTTTTGAGTGCATGACAATAAGGCCAAGCGTTTATTTCAGGGTTTAAAAATATATAAGACAGGGTCTTATTTTCAGGGAAACATGGTAGTTGTCCCAAAGATGCTTTTCCAAAAGGTAACTGGACTATCTTGGGTTTTTTTTTTCTTTGAAAACGTTTCACTGAAATGTTCTTTCAAGGAAAAAAAAAACCAAGAAAGTCCAGTTGCCTTTTGGAAAAGCACCTTAGGGGAAATTGTCCCAAAGTCATCTAATAGGTTTCTATGACTAAAAATGAACCTGAATCTGAGTCTCCCGGTTCTAGTTCCACATCTAATATACTGCACATCTCTGTACTGTAGTGTGTGAATGGAAGAAGAGATCTGTTGCATTCAAAAGATGGAAGAAAAATGCATGGTTTCTTATCAAAGCCATGTCAGAATCTTTCTGACATAACAATTCAACTGTGTAAAAGTGCAGCAGGACCAATGCAATGCTAGCAAACGCTAAACAGAATGCAATAGCAGCAACTTGAATGATGGATTCCTACATCTATTCTTAGACAGATCTAAAGAGAGGCACAACAATAATGTTAACATTATTATTTTTTGTCTGGGCAAATGCAGTTTTGCTTTCATTTCCAGAAACATTATCATAATGAAAAGTGAAGTACTCAAAAAGATAAAAGGTGTCTCTTTTTTGTGGCTGAAAAAATTGTACTTAAAAGTGATGAGCCATTAAATTGAGACATGATATAGATTTCTGGTTGTCGTTTGTGAAGAACAAAGCATTTTTCTCTGTAAAACTCTGTACAGGTGTCTAGCAGGAGAAACAAAACGATCAAAGCTCAAAGCTCTTTTCTTTTTTACCATCTCTGCCTTCTAATCTTTCAACTGATCACAACCATTCATCTCTGATTATTCAGTTCCATTAACTAAAAGCACAACACTTATTTAGTAAGAAAGATTGATGGATACATTTATTTCTGTTCCTTATCACTTTTACTTGGCTTTGTTCTTAGATCCATTTAAACCCATTTCTACATTAATTACAATTTTTAGAATATGTTTAAATTCATGATGATTTATGTCCATTGGTCAATACATTTCACAGAATGCAATAGTATAAAGGTTACCAGAATGATTATAAAAATCATATTACAGGAATTAATTTGAAAGGTGGGCCTAGAAAGTTATTTGGCAGGATTCTGATTGAAAGGGCACAAGAGGTGATAGTAAAATATTGGAAATGCGATCGGGCTTTATTCTGTGAAATGCAGACAAGAATTTGCATTTTTGCATTTTAGTGGGTCACTGAGGAATGTATGAATATGAGAAAATATACTGAACATTTGCTGAATAGAACAAAATGCATGATAAACTTGATAGCCTTGGAGTACTGAATGTTTCATGTGAATAAAGAATTGAAATTTCTATCTGAATTCAATAAGAGCAATGGAGGATGTGTGTTTACAAATTAAATGTTTAGCAAATGTTTCACATAGAACATAAAATAATCCAAAGCTGTCTGATGTCCCTTTAGTTCAGTGTTTCTCAAATAGTGGGGTGAGCCCGTCTGGGGGGGGGGTGCAGAGCAATGCCAGGGGGGGGGCGTGTGACCCCGGGGAACATGCGTGGTCCTTCTCGATCGATTCCCCCAGACGGGGAGTGTTTTCCCAGTTGCACACTGCTCCAAGCCTGGAAGAGAAGGTGGCCAGGCGGGGCGGCTGCGTGGGTTCTTTTTGTTCTTGGCGGGCGCTGCGGTAGCCATGAACGGTTTGGCGAACCTGCTGCTGGACAAGGAAGAGCATCCTCTGCAGCTGGGCGAAAGCTTCGAACGGCACCCTAAAGCCTCCCTCCACACCATTTGCTTTGAGTGCCCGGCAGAGGCGGCGCTTATGGGCCAGGCCGGCGACCCCAAAACATCGGCTTGATTAAGCTGGCCTTGCCCCATGTCAAAAGAGGGCCCTAACCACGGTATCCTATGCTTGCCTAACCGAAAACAGGCTCCACTGAGTTCAGTGTGACTTACTCCAATGTAAGTGGGTAGAGCAACCTTCCCCAGCCAATAGTTTGCTTGCAGCTTATAATAAGTAAAATAATAAATATTAACACTAAAATTCCATTGGGGCCCAGATCGGAGAGTTGGGGGGGGTGCAAAATGTTTACTTCTTCCTAGGGGGGAAGAAGTAAACTTTTTATTTAACAGAAAACAATTGAGAAGCACTGCTTTATTTATTTATTTATTATTTATTTATTTTGTGAGATTTATATACCGCCTCACAGTGCAAGCACTCTCTAAGCGGTTTACACCATTAAGCAATGTATATATTTACATTGCCCCCAACAATCTGGGTCCTCATTTTACCTACCTCGGAAGGATGGAAGGCTGAGTCAACCTTGAGCCGGTGAGATTTGAACAGCTGAACTCAAATGATCACATTCAGCTAAAGTAGCCTGCAGTACTGCTCTCTAACCGCTGCGCCATCTCGGCTCTTAGTTGGTTATGAATGGGTAAATGTGTAAGGGATATTTTTGTAAGGGATTGTATTTGTAATCTGCATTTGTAATTTGTATTAGATGTATGTTGGTTGGGGACTTGAATGAGTATGTACTTTTATATACAAATTATGACATGTTGCATGAAAATATGATTTGTTTTGCGCTGAATGTTAAGACTATATGACACTATGAGCAATATGGGTCTAGAAATGAACATATAAAATACCAAGGTAGTTATGACTGCAAGGAAAAATGGAGTGAACATTATGGGGGGAATAAACAAGATCAAGTAAGTAAGTTTTACGTGCTTTGATAAAATGGTTACAAAGGTGGATAATCGAATAGACTAATAGACTGTCTTGTGAAGAATGATAGCTATGCGTAAGACTGTACTTTATTAAATGGAAGTGAAAATTTGGTGTGCCAGGAGAAATTTAAATGCAGCAGGAAGTGGTTATTTTAGAAGTGTGTGTGATAGGGGATGAAGAGGTAGGGCCAAGAATGAATAAAATGATAAATGAAGGGGGATCAAATACAAAAATATGTGATCAGTTTGAAAGAAGTACTCTGAGGTGGTTTGGTCACAGAGGCAAAATGAATTATGATCAGATTTTAAAAGTAAATATATGACGAACAATGAATGGCATGAAAATGGCATAAGAAGACTAAGAAAATTGTGGTTTGATTAAGTTGTAAAACTGTGATAAATTTAAGGACAAAGGCATGGTAGAAAAATCCAGGATGATTTGCAAGGATAGAAAGGTATAGAGAGAGCTATAACGAATGATCTTGGTGTAAATTAGATTTAACCATATTTCCTTTCCTTTTATTACATTAATTACATTAATTAATTTTGCTCATTACTTCTTACGGTTTTTCTGGATTTTATGTAACATTGCTCAACCTGAAAAGGAATAGCATGACTATGCAGGCAAGTATCTGTCTAATCAAGAATCTTACTGAATTTAATGAAACTAACTTCCACATAAGTAAATATTTCTGTTCTGTAAATGTATTTTACTATTAATAATATAATATTTATTTGGTAATATAATGGAGCAGGATTTCTACAACAGACACTGTTTGAAAATAGACACTTCTAAGTTACATACTTATAAAATGCACATATGACATCACCATTTTGGGAAAGCTGAGGAGCCCAAAGGAATATTATGTATATTTTTATTTTATTATATTCCATTTGCATACAATCCTGAGAGGATTAAATTCAATTAATGCATACAAAAATTCCTCAAGCATTATTAGAGATGAACATACATTTAATTTTCTTTCTTTCTTTTGGCAATTGTTTTGTTCTTTTAATCTTAATTTTTTTTAACTGTTGAACTACCTTGGTGGGTAAGTTCGTTAATAAACTACCGTGTTTCCTTGAAAATAAGACCCTGTCTTATATTTTTTTGAACCCTGAAATAAGTGCTTGGCCTTATTGCCATGCACTCAAAAGCCCGATTGGGCTTATTATCAGGGGATGTCTTATTTTGGAGGAAACAGGTTATGCATACCACAACTTTCCCAAAAGTATCCCTAAATAGAATTAGCAGAAAGGTAGGCTCAAAAAGCAGCCTACTAAGAAAAAAAATCTATCAAAATATTGTTTCAATTAACTTCTGAAGACTTTGGGGTAAGATTGAAATGGGCAAAGTCTTCGCTATTTAATTCCACTATTGAAAAGTATCTTTACAAACATGTACATGCAAAGTACAAGACAGAACAGATTTCCTTCTAGAAAATCTAATATATTCAGGAATTTGTAGGACTAGGGGTACTCCTGGAGATACCCATGTCCCTAAAGTCACGGAGCAATGGACTCTGAATAATGCTTCTCTCAATGTTATTTTGTCATTCTGCGATTCTTTGCATGCTACTTTCACTTATGAACATCTATATATACTGTTCAAATTTTTTCCTAAACTGAAGTGTGATGGTTAATATATCAATTATCAGACATGTATACCAGTAGTGGGTTCCACTTACCTTTGCTACCGGTTCGGGGATGGAAGCGTGCAGGCGCACGCTTTGCGCGCGTGCAACGCTTCTGCGCAGAGCGTTTTTTATGAGGTCCGGGCGGGTGGGCAGAGCCTCCCGCAGCCACCGCTACCGGTTCACCAAACTGGTGTGAACCAGTAGCAACCCACCACTGATGTATACTGACATTTTAAGATTGTCAGAATGAAAGATAAGAAGATAAAACACCTTTGGCTGACTTTTGATGAATAAATATTATTTAAACAGAAAGTAGGCTTCCCTAATTTTGAATCATGTACATAGTTAAATTCCTAACATGCACATATTTTAACAGTAAAGATCAAAAGCACTCTAAAGCGTAAATATCACAACAGGAATCCAATTCACACTATCAACACTCTACCCCAGTGATGGCGAACCTATGGCATGGGTGCCACAGGTGGCACGCAGAGCCATATCTGCCGGCACGCGAGCCGTTGCCCTAGCTCAGCTCCAGCGCGCATGTGTGTGCCTGCCAGCTGATTTTTGGCTCGAGCGGAGGCTCTGGGAGGGTGATTTCAGCCTCCAGAGGGCCTCCGGGGTGGCGGGGGGAGCGTTTTCGCCCTCCCCAAGCTCCAAGAAAGCGTCTGGAACCTGGGGAGGGCAAAAAACGGGCCTACCGGGCCCACTGGAAGTTGGGAAATGGGGGAATGGGGGAGGGTCGAGCATGCATGTGCAGGGGGGTGGGGCGAGTAGGGAGCTTTGAATTATGGGTGTGGGCACGCACATGCGTGCGATAGCGTGTGCACGCACTATTTCGGCACCCAAGGAAAAAAAGGTTCGCCATCACTGCTCTACCCTTTAGAAAGCAACTTGAGGACCAGCAAGTGTCTGGGATGGTAGCTGGCTGAAGTTGTACTATAAAATCTTTGGTTGGAAATAGATTTTCTTTCACTGCCCTAAGCAAACATACACAAAAAATATGAAATAAAAATATAAATATGAACTAAGAACCTAGTTTATAACAAAACCAAGACTACAGGTTTTTTGTACAACTGCATAGGCCCCATTAGTGATGAACAATAACGATCTGAATATTGCAGTGATGCAATCAACTTTAAACGATAATTGAAATCTAACTTGGATTCCCTATAAGTTGATATTTACCATATAGCTGATTTGGGGAATTTTTCTTATGGCCACAAAACTACTGTTGCTTTTCATATTTGAAGACAATCTCTAACAGCTGGAAAGTCTAATAAATTGCGAGCTGTTTTCAGAAACACTTTCTAATATAAATGCTTCTTTCTAAAGCAGGAATAAGCAATGCCTATTCATTGGAATTATGAATCTGAACGGTTCTGAAGTGGTAGAATATTGTGAGCTATTATGGAAGTTAAGAGTCCACCTTCATTGGGAAGATTACAGGAGGGAAAAAAGAGAACTGCAGAGTAGGATATGAAGACTATTATGTGTAGATTCGATATTCTTTTTAAATTTCATCTAGGTGACTGATAACTCTTGTTTACCTGCCCTCCATAGTAAAACTCTTCTGAGTCATTGTCTCCTTCTGAATCTTCTTCAACCACAGTACCATGTCTTGATTCCTGATTAGGAAAAAAGAAGATGAACTCAGAGGGTTTTTCTTTGATTAAATGTGTGTTATACCAGGCTACAGAATATTCCAGTTTCAAAAAGAGGGTTTTTCTTTGATTAATATGTGTTATACCAGGCTACAGAATACTCCAGTTTCAAAAAGAGGGTTTTTCTTTGATTAAATATGTGTTATACCAGGCTACAGAATACTCCAGTTTCCCCCCCCCCCCAAAAAAAATTAGAGTTTGCAGTTATAGCCCTTAAATCAAACATATTTTCCTCCAGAATTGCATAGCAGGTAGGCAGTGACAAAAGAAAAGACAAAGATAGTGGTACATAATTCTAAATCAAAGTTTGTTCATGAGTTTTACACCCAATTAAAAGTAAAAATTTATAACTTCCCCCAGAGTCACCAGTCACATGATCCAATCAGCACAAGGTCTAATTGTTGGGTGACTTCAGTCTCCACCTTCCGAACAAGCAATGTCCTTGATTCCCAGGGGAAAGAATTTTATTTTGGCTACAGCAACCCAGTTATCTCTACACTCCCCCCTTCCCTGCCCCTCAGCTCCAGGCTGTGTCAAGCCTGAAGCCATGTGACAAAAAAACCATATAGAAAAGGCTACAGAAAAGAAAAAGGCCACAGCCATTTTTAGGGTTGACAACTATACTTGACTGGCAATAATCCAGTCATTCAGATGGCTATGTGTGATGTATATAGGAAATACTTTTGAGGAACGAGGTGGAAGAGATGCTACCTAGGGATTGAATAGACAAGGAGGGAAAGAGTCTGCAGTTGCTTAATGGTCAGAGAAAGAAACTTAAGGAGGACCCCACCCTATTTAATCAGGCTGTAAGATTCTTTTAATGTAGCCCTACATTAAAGTAGAATTGGCTTATCTGGTTATGTTATTTTATCTGGTTTACCTGGAAGGCTGATACTATGGGTCAATTCTTTGAACTGTTTAGATCAGGAGTTATAAATTGTTTATGGCAACGCAAGAACAATTGAGCATTGTTCGGTTATGAGGTGACATCATTAAATGAGAAGCTTGATAGGTATGGAATTGTGGGACTGCACTTTATAAAGGTGATAATAGATATTATAAGACTCAACATGTTCATTTGGACCAGTTATGCTGGCAAAATTGGATATTTACTACTTTTAACTAAGCAATCTAAGAAGAGTCTGGGACATGCAAATAAAGTACTTGCAGCCACATACAGTGTGTTCCATGGATTACCCACTCCTTGTTTAAATGCCCCCACCTGTCAAGCAGTTGAGATTAAGCAGTATGTCCCATCAAAAACCTGTCTGGATTACTGCACACCAACACCAAGTGTATTTTAATGTAGGAGAAATAGGGAAAACATTTGTGTTGGGAAAAAAATCAAAGATCTTCATATCCATTACTTGATAGGGCAGTTTGGATCTAAAGACTAAAACGAATGGCTATGAAATCCAGATTAAACCAAAACTCTTAACATACTAAGGGTTTTGCCTTGCAGGAATTGTCTCAATGTACTGAGGAATACAGTCATTGCAAACCTTTTGCTGTAGTTCCTGGATCAGTTTCAAAACTTGTGCCCAAATTATAAATTTTAATGTTAAGAATCATGAGATCATTAAATATATGAAGACATTGATATAATTCAATTTGAATTAATTTAAGACAGATTTAATATTTGTCCGGAGACTCTGGCAACTTTCTTGAATACTGTGACCAGCATGAAAGCGACAAAGACTCAAAGTAAATTTTTTACCAGGATAGAAGAAAAATCTGTAAATCAGGGTTGAATTGTGAAGTCCTTAGTGCACTCTGAACTTGGTTGTTTCCTTGTGGCTGCTTTGTTACTTGAATAGGTAACATCAGCAGCACAAACACCCTTGATTTGATTTTAACTATATTTGCTTTTAATGAAATTTAAATTCAATTATCCTGTTTGCACACATTTTTTTTCCAGAATGGGGCCTTGGCAATTTATTCAAAGGTCAAATCCAAAAAGAGTTGGGAATCTCTCTCCTAGAATGACTTTTGGAAAACATTCTTTATACCAGGGGTCTCCAACCTTGGCAACTTTAAGACTTGTGGACTCCACAAGTCTTAAAATTGCCAAGGTTGGAGATCCCTGCACTGGCTATTAAATTAGAAAGCAACATATTCTGGGTCTACAATGTTCCTTCCATCAAGGAATATATGTGGAGGAAATGCTTATCTCCTGGTGTCCATGAACACAACTAACATGAGACAGCTATAAAAAGCTGTATTGCAAAAAATGTGAGCAATCACATTTCTTCTGAAACTCTTTGGTGGGAATAAAATACAATGTTTGTAACCACAGGCCTTCAAAAAAAGCTTTAAGGCTCATTTATTTTCCATGGCCTTCTGCTAAGTTGTGCTTTTTATAGAATTGTTAATGGTTGTGACTGCAACATTTTGGCATCTTAAAATATTTTAGGCATGACAAGTTTGTTTTCTTGTTACATCTGTATTTTTATTAACTCTAATCTTCATATTTGCATAGTTTTTATCTTTCGAGGGCTTTTTTTAATCACAAGAGATGGATTAATTCTAATAAATTAAAACTTATAAAATTAAAATAGTCAAGTAAAATATTTTGCATACTTAATGGGAAAATCGTGGAAGGAAAATATGTTTTTATTTATTTCTATTGAAATAATTAGCCTGTTTTCAGATTCTTCCAGATGAAGTGACTGTTACACCCTACCAAATAATATGCAAGGCAATTAAATTTGCTGGCAGAGGTTGGTGATGGCCACCAGTACAAATTCTTTTGGAAATAAATTTAATGAATCTGTGCAGAAATGTTTAAGCAAGCAATGACTGTTGGTCACAACGACCAATTTCTACACTCAAGATCACAGATGCCTTTCATTACCAGTGGATAGGGAACAAGACATATGAACTTGTCTGTAGCGGATAGGTCTTTTGCAGGCACCTAGTTGAGTCTAGGCCTTTGATGTACAATTTCAATGACTTTGTAACACCATTTCCATTTATTTTTGGATCATGCAGCCTTACTTACAACAGTCAAGCATGGATGTACTCGGATAGAGTTAATGATGACTTGTGTGGCATCACATCATCATGCAAATGATGTGACTTATGTAGCAGATGTGTGTCCATCAGTACATAATAAATCTCATACTGTAATTCAGGCATCATTGTAATTTCTTACAAATGAGACTATTATCAGGATTTCTTAGTCATATGAATTAGGGCACATACAGATTCTAACAAGCATAAAAGTAGTCTGTTCACATCAGAGAAGTAGCTTGTATATGATTAAAGTAGTCCCTGACTGATGATGGTAATAGAGCCTGCCTTAAATCATGACTTTCATAAAGCAGATCACTCATGTGACCAAACCTGATTTACTACCTTTATTTTGCAGCAGTCATTAAGCAAACCACAATGGTCATTAAACGAATCTGTAGTTCTTAAAGAAACCCATTGTTCGCAATTGGGGGGGTTACCGAAAACCAGAAGTAAATGACAGTTTTCAGCAAAAAAATATCGTAAATTGTGGTCACATGACCAGGGCACGATGCAAACAATCATAAATTCAGGATGCTTACCAAGTCCCCCAAAATGTGGTCATGTGACTAGGAGGTGCGGGGGGGGGGGGAGGGAGACACCAATACTTTGAAACCAGATTTAAGTTCCTTTAGGGAAGTGCCTTTTGGGGGAGGGAGTCTGCCAGAACTTTAAACGGATACTAAGTGAGTAATCGTAAATTGAGGATCACCTGTATCTTGGAAGAACATTTCCCCAGTGTTGATTTCCTTTTTGACCTGGCACTGGAAACAAGTATTACTATTTTAAAAAAATATATACTGTACCTCTCCATTTTCTCTTTGTAACTTTGACTTTATAAACAAACAACAGTTGACATCATTGGTTTTTCGCAATTCTAAAGAAAAGTAAGAGAAATGATAAAATTAGCAGGTGAAGGCATTTTTGAAATGTATGTAAGATACTTGTTATCCGTGAGAAGCTTTACATTCTTTGCCCTGGAGCTGTCAGAAATTTGGGACATTAGGCACATTGTGGGACTAATGATGATCTGTGTGACAGTGTATTCAAAATGTCACAACAAAGAAGGTTCCAATTATCTAGCCAGCTAATATTTTCAAAAGCATTTTCATCAGACATGTACGTCAGTTGCCCTAACAAAAATTTTCATCTTGTATTTTTGCAAATCTCTCCTTTTGTTTGCCCACCAGTTTCTGCTAACAGAAAAAAAATACTTCTAAGAAAAGTTGCCATCTCGTCTGAGTTGCATATTTTAACTCCCATTCATGTAAGAGTTAAATTAAACAAATGTAACATGACCTTTTATTTATGAGCAAAATACTGGTTATTTATTTACTTGTATCCCATTATTTTTCACAAAAAGTCAAGGCAGAGAACATATCCAAAACAGCTTCCTTCTCCTATTTCACTACAATAACCTTGTGAGGCAAGTTGGGCTGAGGCATCCAGCTGCCTTTCATGGGCTAAGGCAGGTCTTGAACTCATCAGCTCTTGCTTTCTAGCATGATGCCGTAACCACTGGATCACCCTTGATAAGAAGTCCAAATAAAACAAATAAGCTTGCATATAGAGAGCACAGTCTATGTTTACTGGGGATAGACTGAGTCTTCTGAAATCATTTAGCATCATTTAGCATCTGTAAGTAAGTGATCAAAGGACCACTCTACTATAAGGATGCTGCATTTCTATGAAGTCATTATCTTGAAAGAGGAAGAGGAAGACTAAATGTACGCTTACATATGGATAACTAAAAAAGCTACTTCTCAACAATCCAGTCAAGGTTTGATGTTTTAGTGCCTTACATTCTTAAATTTGTTTTTTGTTTGTTTTAATTTGTTTACCAGGAGCATAAGTACGGCTTAGTTGAGGGAGAGGAAACAATGAGGAAGATCGTGCCATCAAGAGCTGAGGTGGCGCAGCGGTTAGAGGCAGTACTGCAGGCCACTTTAGCTGACTGTGATCTGCAGGTCAGCTGTTCAAATCTCACCGGCTCAAGGTTGACTCAGCCTTCCATCCTTCCGAGGTAGGTGAAATGAGGACCCAGATTGTTGGGGGCAATGTAAATATACATTGCTTACTGGTGTAAACCGCTTAGAGAGTGCTTGCACTGTGAGGCGGTATATAAATCTCACAAATAAATAAAATAAATAAAATTTGTTTTCCCCACTGTGCCAGTCCTACATCCTGTGAAGGTTTCCCCCTCCCTCTCCTTGGGCACCCAAAGAATCTCTGTCCCACTCCATCTTGAACTTCTGCACCCATCCATCTTCCTCAGAAAATTCCCTGTTTCTTAGCAGCACTGGAAGAAAAAACAGCTCCAGCTCATATAATGATCATTTGGACTTTTCAGCTTGGGTATGATGTGCCTCTTCTTGACCCCTCATTCCTCTACAAGCTAAAAGGAAGATGTGAAAGGACAAAAAGAATGTCCAGTTATGGTCTCTGGGGAAACCTTCAGAACCTCTGAAGCCTCTGCTTCTATTGCATATTGTTGCCACTTCTGATTACAGCCCACAGAAGCACCCCTTGGGAATTACCAAATAATGGTTGGCTTTAAAAGGGAGGAGAAACTACTACAACATCAACAACTACTACCACCAACAAAAAACTAGTGCTAAGTTCGGCAAGCTTAGAGAAGAAAACAAGTGAAAAACTATGCCTACATCCTGGCCAAAAAGATAAGAAAAATTACCCCACATTTCCATCCTTAACCCGACCATGTTTACATAACATATGTAATGTTGTTGTCTGTAAAAAATTTAAAATGTGTAATTTTAGCCATTAAAATACTAGTCATCTTTTCAGGTAGTCCATTCCATACAGATCATAAAATGTTCTAAAAGTCAAGGTTCCAAGTAATAGATCCATTGCAAGCAAAAACTCTGAGGCAGTTGAATTCCTCAAAGAATAGCTTTATTGGAAATATCATATTGGCACATATCTAGTGAAAACAACTCTGAGGGGCCCCTTGGGTTTCACCTAATTAAAAGTTTTTCCCTCAACCCCAATCAATCAGTCACATGGCCCAATCATGGCAGTGTCCGCAGGTCTGGTGACATCACTCCTCCTTCCTTCGGCCAGGTGTGTGAGAACGTCCTTGGTTCCCAGGGAAAAGTATTTTATTTTACTACACAACCCCAGCTATCTCTAATCCCCCCTCCCTATCCCTCAGCTCTAGTGTGGCAGCACTGAAGTTCCAAAATGGTTTCGGCCAGATCAGCTTCAGGGTTGACACTAAGGAGTCTAGAAGAATGTGAGATCCTACTGACCATTTTCTGTTTCCAGTTGTTCTATTTATTCTTAAGCTTTTTTCTAAGCCACACCTGCCAATAGCTACCCCGTGCCTTGCTACAGCATAGGAATACATAAATTCAGTCTTTTTTGTAAATCATACAAACCAATGGGTAGAAACAATAGTTACCATGCTTTCCCCAATCTGGTTTCCTCCAGACCTATTAAGATTACAACTCTGAGGTCTCTTAGCATTGCTGAGAGCTGAAGGGAAACAAAGGGTTGTTGACAGTTTTGTAGTTTAACAATCCATTTTTACTGTGGCATTAGGGGTGCTCTCTCCTGCACTGATCAGCCTTAAGAAATATTCAACATAACTTCCTTGGCTTCAGAAACGTCTGTTGGTGAAATCGGGTGTAGTCCAGCTGTAGGAGAAATACACTACATTCTGCCCAGTGTAATAAATTAAATGATATAAAACATCACCTGTAGAAATTCGGTGGAAAATTACTGGAATTGGCTCTGTGGTAACTAGTACATCTTCATCATTATCTGAGCTGGACACATAGGTGTTATCTGCAATAAGGCAAAGGAAACACTATATTTAACTTACACAGAAGCCTCTAAATCTTAAGAGAGACAAGATGCAAAATGCAAGCAAGCAACAAATATCAATATTCACAGGTCTCATGGACATCAGATTGTGGCACAGCATTAATAAGCCAGAGTCAAAAGGGCAAGTGTTGCTTTGCCTCTGATGAATTAATGATAAAAATGTACCCAATAATTAGTTTTATGGGTCTAGGCTGTAATCCATAACCCACTTAGTCAAGGCCTTAAACTATTTTTTTAACTGCTCATTGATTTTCAGTCCTATTTGGAAACTTGAACATGCTTTTTCCTAACCTATTTCTCTTTCATTTGGCAACCATTGATTTGCTTAACCCTTCAGCAGGCTTTTAGAAAAAGAAACCAAAGATGGTGATTACCTTTTATTTACTTTATCTCATCTCCATGAGGTCGTGACCAGTATGGGCAAGTGGCCATTATTAATCATTTGAACCCGGTTGTTGAAGAAGAAAGTTGTATCCACTTCCACCCAAACAAGGAGCTGATCAATCAGGGCTTCCTTGTGGGAGGTAGAAAACTGAGTAGCTTTGTTGTAACTCCCTGTTTCTCAAACTTTGTAACTTTAAGATGTGTAGACTTCAACTCCCAGAATTCCCCAGCCAGCAATGCTGGCTGGGGAATTCTGGGAATTGAAATCAGCACTCCTTTAAAGTTCTCAAATTTGAGAAGCACTGTTCTCCTTTGTAACTCAGTAAGCTCAGACTATTTATTGGCTAGCCATTACTTCATGCTGTTACTCATTGGAACATACTCCTTAAACTATAATGTCTCCTAAAGGAGTCGTTGTGTTGTGTATTGTATTGATTCCCAGTAATGGAACTTTTAATCTTTGCACTGTGTATTGGAAAGCTTTATAACTTTTTTTTTTAGAACATTGGCTTCTTTATCAAACATATATTCAGTCAAGGGATGCAATAAGAATTCTGGAATATGCCTGCAGTGTGTATTGAAAGAAGGGGTTGGTGGCTGTAGAAATGACTCAAAAGCCATTTCAATGCAAGCTTTGCCAGAAAAACCCTTCAAGGGAGGATAAAGCAAAGTGACTCCCATTCGCAGAAATCACTCTCATTAAACAGAGATAAGCAATCGCCGTGCCTCAATTTTTAGCAGAGGCAGAGAGCTTTATTATCATCATCATCATTTTGCAATCTACCCTGACTATATTCACAGACAACAGACAACACACATGCATTTTACATAGATGTATAGAACACATGTTCCCTATTTTTACCTGCAGTGATAATGATATAGATCAGTGGTCCCCAATCTTTGCAGCTTGGCGGGCCAGCTGGGGAGCAGAGGGGAACCGGGCTGTGCGAGCAGCAGGCCGGCACGCATGTGTGTGTGTGTGCAGCTCAACTTCTGCGAGCGGTGGACCGGTGCACATGCACATGCACCAACAGCTAGACTGCAAGTTGAGGTGCATGCATGTAGACGCTGCACGTGCAAGTTGAGCTGCAAGCATGCACGAGTGCACGCTGACCCACCACTCACACAGCCTGGTTGTGAATAGGTTGCAGCCCGTTAGTGGGGACGTAGATGGTATGTGATCTAAGGATATGGTTATTTTAGCTATATATTTATTTGAATGATTTATAGAGCTGTCCATCACAAAATCATTGGTTATCATTTCCCCATCTGCAGCATCAAGAAAATCCAAATTTGGTGCATATTATTTGAATGTGTAGGCATTTGCTTGTTGTTCACTCATTTATTCTTCTTCTAGGGTATAATTCTCAGCTGATTGTAAACACTTGGGAAAACTCCAAATACTACATCTTTTTCTATTTAGTATGTTTTCTAAAGCCTATCCTTGATAAATCAGTATTCCTGCTCTAGTAAAGCTGTCATTTGGGGACAATTATTGATCTATTGAGCTGCTTAATATGATCAGTTAGCTTTTGGCTAAATATTTATTGAGGGACTAGACTGAACAGGAGAACCATTTGGCAGGAGATGTTGGATTTAGGAAGGCTCACATTACCACATATCTGTTCTTGGTGCCATAATATCTGAGATTTAATCTCTATTTGCACAAGTTCATCTTGTTCACCAGTTGCGTCCTTTCTTGGACCGGGAGGCACTACTTACAGTCACTCATGCCCTTGTTACCTCATGTCTTGACTATTGCAATGCACTCTACATGGGGCTACCCTTGAAGAACGTTCGGAGATTGCAGCTATTGCAGAATGCGGCGGCGCGTGTGGTGATGGGTGTCCCTAGATACACCCATGTGACACCCATCCTTCGCGAACTGCACTGGCTGACTATAGGTCTCCAAGCGCAATTCAAGGTGTTGGTGATTATCTTTAAAGCCCTACATGGCTTAGGACCAGTTTACCTCCGAGACCGCCTTCTCCAACATACCTCCCTAAGACCAATTAGAGCCCACAGAGTTGGTCTGCTGGTAGTCCCGTCAGCCAAACAATGTTGGCTGGCGGGACCACGAACGAGGGCCTCTCTGTGGCAGCACCGGCTCTCTGGAATACACTACCCCCCCGAGATCCGCATAATTCCCACCCTGCCAGCCTTCAGAAAAGCAGTAAAAACATGGCTTTGTCGACAGGCCTGGGGCCAATGATTTTAATACAACACGATCACTCTTGACCCCATGAATGATTTATTGTATGGATTTTTAAATTGTGGTTTTTAATGTTTTTTAATGTTTTAATATCTATTGTTTTTAATGCTTTTTATATTTGTTGTTGCATGTGAATTTTTACTGTTGTGAGCCGCCCAGAGTCTCTGTGGAGTGGGCGGCATACAAATGCAACTAATAAATAAATAAATAAATAATTTATGGTAACTACACTTTTTCATGTACCTATCAAAAGAAAACCAAGCACAATGACCTCTTAGTTCCACTGTTATTTAATCATTATGTAAACAATTAGGTAAACTATTTAAATAATCTGAACTCTCCCCCTCCTAAAGGAAGGAAAGACGAAGGATAAATTTGCTAACATCTTATTATACACAGATCATGCAGCTATCCTGCATCCTGTAGGTCTCAGAACAGCCTTCAGGACCCTCATGTAGTTCTTACAAAGAAGGAAGTTGGAAATTAATTATCAAAACCCAAAAAATTATGAAATTTAGAAGACCTAAATTTCATGCTGGTAAATATATGGGCATAATTGGACAGGTGACATGTTTAATGTAACTGGGAGTAATGTTTCATTCATCTGGCAGCAGGTCAATGTATACTATATGTTCTGTTCATAACGTCCACATTCACTGCTCTCATGCTTTTTATGAACCAAAGATGGTAATTACATTCCTGTTGCCACAAGATTTTTCATGTAAAAACATTCCCGTGCATGCGCCAAGGACATACTTATTATTTGTTTGGTTGTGTGCTGGTTTTCCTGGTGTGTATATGCTGCTTTAATATGGAAGGACTTTGAAGGTTTATATTTCCCCCTTTCAGTAAGAAGATTGAAAATAAAATGAAAAGTAGAGCAACACAATAACCATTAGCAATTACGACAGCCTATAAATTAGATCCTATTCTTGATTTTAATCTAGCAGAACAGGTTCAGGCCACATTTCTAAGAGGAGACTCTAGGTCCCATGCAGTATTAGAAATGCTTTCTTGTATTTTGAGATTTTTATGGTAAAAGTAGAACTGAAACCAGGGATAGTTTTATTTAAATACTGGTTACAATTATCTTACCTCCAGGTGGGTTTATCCCCTCTAACTTTTGAGGCGGTTTCCAATTACGAGGGTGAGTCAAAACGTAATGCCATTTTCTTTAGGACAGGTATAATTACCAACACAGGAACATGTAGCATACATCAAAATGAAGCTGGTCCTCTGTGGATCACATCCCTACTTCTCAACATAGTCACCGTTTCTCTCAATAGCAATGTTCCACCTTCGAATGAGAGCATGTATCCCTGCCTCGTAAAATTTTGTTGACTGTTCTTTGAGCCACTTCTTCTCTGCAGTTTTCACTTCCTTGTCACTGGAATAACATTTGCCTCTCAAACCCTCTTTCATGGGGCCGAAGAGATGATGGTGAAATGCAAACATTATTCCAGTGACGAGGAAGTGAAAACTGCAGTGAAGAAGTTGCTCAAAGAACAGTCAACACAATTTTACGAGGCAGTGATACATGCTCTCATTCGAAGATGGAACATTGCTATTGAGAGGAACGGTGACTATGTTGAGAAGTAGGGATGTGATATATAGAGGACCAGCTTCATTTTGATGTATGCTACATGTTCCTGTGTTGGTAATTATACCTGTCCTAAAGAAAATGGCATTACTTTTTGACTCACTCTCGTAGTATGGAAGAAAGAGCCGATTATAATGAAACTGATACATTTAGGGCTAATGTCCTAGTGACAATAACACAAATACACATGTACACATGGAGGGGAGATCTGCACAAAAGACTTGAAATGGACAGGCTTCCTTCTTGATGTCAAGCCTTTGGCCCATGAACCTTCAGATGGTGCTGGACAGAATAATTATCCTGCATTGTTTCCCCATCCATTTTCATTCAATTAGATGGAAATTGCTACATACATTTCTGTCTCAAAAAAAGAGACTTTGATCAAAATTCTGATGGGAGGAGTGTAATGTTCTTGTGTTCTTTTACAAAAGTCCAGGTAAGTCCTGGACTGCATTATGTCCTTTGTCTTTCCTTGGATATGGAATAGGACAACTTGCCATGGCCAACTTTCCGCAGCCAACTCACTGCTGCCAATTGCCGCAGGACAATTCAACCATTTTATTTAATTATTTAAAATAATTACATTCTTTTATTTTCTGTTGTTCACGTTTCATTTTATCCTTGCTTTTGCATCCTTTCTTTAATGATTTTATTCCACCATTTCTTCAATAGTATGTAACTTTTGTCCCATGACAAGTTTTCCTGTGGCGAGTTGGCTGTGCCGAGTTGGCCACTATGAGTTGGCTGTGGGGAGCAATGTTCCCTCTAAGCTGCGCAGCCGCGCACGTGATAAGAAAATGCCGCACGGCAGTTTCCAACTGCCACGTGGCGTTTTTTAATGTCAGAGGGAACATTGAAGCGCGGCTGTGCACGTGATAAGAAAACGCTGCGCAGCAATTTCCAACTGCCACGCGCCGTTTTCGAATGTCAGAGGGAACATTGGTGGGGAGTTGTCCTAGACCCCCTTGGATAACCATTTGCCAATTCAATTCAATTTCAAGGGATTGTTTCAAAGAAATTTCTTCCAATGAGCTATTTCAGCCCAGAAAACAAGGGATGGAGTGAGGAAGAAATCTCTCAACAACAAAAACAAACAAACCCCAATGTTACTAGGAAGAGCATCCTTTACCATCTCTAACAAGGAAGGAATCTCAAAAACAAAAGCAAATGGGGGTTAAGGGATCAGACTCTTAATCACTCTCAGAAAGAAGGCAGAAAAAACACACCCTCTCTTGCAAGGCAAGAAAACTTCTAAGAAATTGCAAGGCCATTTTCAACACATTTTTATTTTTAACAATCCATGAAGATGAGAATTTCCCTCTTCTTCAAAGACCACATTGCTTTAGTTACAGTTAGCACATTATCCCATCAGCAAAAGCTGAAAGCCAAGAACATCTTTTTGGGTTGGTTTTCCCCCTCCTCCCTTTTGCCTCTGTGTGGTTTTATATATCCATATAAAACCCTGATTCACATCTATAGCTATTTATATAAAAGCCTTTTTAAAAACAACAATCCAGGCAAACCGCATTCTTTCCCAGATGCACTGAATTCTTACATTCTCACCCTGCTTAAGAGGGGAAGGCTTAAAAAAGAGAAAATAAAGGGTGCAAATGAGGTGGCTAATGAAATGTGATTATCATGGAGGTGATCCCAGGGCACAGTAATGGAACACCAAACCTCTTTTACTGTCAGCAGCATAGAAAGTCACACTTTACCTGGGTAATCCTCAGAGACGTGCACCGAATAGGATATGCTGTTAAAAAGAAGAAAAGGATAAAGAATAACATAAGAGAAGCAGAAGAATAATTGCGTTGCCTACATTCATTTACCGATTTTTGACAATCCAACAAAGCAGTCACTTTACCAGATTTTAAAGGGTCTAGTGCAAAAATAATAATAATAACACAACATAACAGGAAAGCTCTTCCAGATTTCCCCTCTACTCAAAGAAGTACCTCTGTAATATAAAATTGCATTTTGGGAGGGGAGAAACAGGAAAAATGAGAATCAACACTGCTCAAACGTCCAATTTTTGCAGCATTGCTTCTGTCCCCATTTCTATTCTGAAAGGAAAACATAATACATCTGCAATGTACAAATCACTTAACAAATTCTCTTAAGACTATTTAAGAAGTTCTTTAGGGTTACACCCCTGCAATTTAGAAGATGGGGTTTGCCTACTGCAGACTTTGGTAGAAAGACTGCAATCCATTTTATGAAAGAATAATTTGTTCTATTGCTGATAATGTCAGCTGCTTAGCACTTTTCAAGGTATTATTATTATTTTGACCAAATGAAGAAGCTATTTTGAAATGTGCATGGGATCATTAAAAAAAAAAAGATTCTCACCAGTTCTTTATGTAAAAGAGTTCATCTATGATCTTAGTCTTCTCTAATCATTTCAGGAATAGCCATAAAACAGAGAACCTCCTCAACTTTGGAACAGTTACAACAATCTTGGAAAAGATGCTTTACCACTCACCCAGATGCCATGCCTCCACAGCTCACACAATTGCATTTCAGATGCATGGCAACTGAGTCACATTTACGACTGGCTGCGCAGTGGCCTGCAGTCTCTTGACCATGGTTTGTGATGTTTTTTGCTAATTTTAATTTAATTTAATTTAATTGAACATTCTTATATGCCGCCCCACTCCCTTGGGACGCAGGGCGGTGTAGAACACATAGAAGAACAATTCATAAAAACAATCATAAAAAAACAACATAACAATTAAAATATTATAAAAAAGTTGAATCATCCATCATTCATACCAGGGGGGGGACCAAAGACCAAAATTTTGAGTGTTTTTTGCCAGTTTCCACCCCCAAAAAAATCCATTCAGGAGAACAGATTTGTATTTACAACCACGTAATTCACTTAAAGGCCACCATAAAAACTGTAATAAAATCTGGTGCAGTCACATCAGTACCTCGACTTAGTAAGTCGGTAGTAAGTCAAGGACTACTTGTATTTGCAAAAGTATAAACTGTATACTTATGTCCCAAAGGTGCTTTTTCAGGAGGCAACTGGACTTTCTTGTTTTTTCTTTTGAAGACATTTCGCTCCTCATCTGAAGTGAAGCGCCAATTCTAATTTTCTTCTAGCTTTGTTTTGTATTTAGTGGGGCTAAGGTGGAAATGGAAGTGGGGGGCCTCTGGGATGCAAACCACTATCCCTTGATAACCATAATCCTTCTCCCCTGCATTCAGACAATAACCATAAACCAGGTGTGAGGAGATGGGAATCTTGTCAGGTTATAGGGGTGGGAATGGAGGTTATTTACTTCCCAGAACACTTGGTTCCATCGCCACTTATAATTTGTTGTCAAAATGTGGTTTTGAAAACTGACCATTTTGTAGCCAAATTTTGTCAAAATGATCACGGAGTTCACAGACTACACGATCTTGATCTAAATCAATATGTTCAGAGCACCCTTATCAAAAAGTTTGGGAAAGGCCATTGAGGTCATTACGCTCACTGCAGGAACCCCATTTAAAGCCTTCCAAGCCAATGTTTATTCATTTTTTGTTTGAAGATAAGTTAGTGAAGCCCATCAATTTGCTAGACAATTAGTATGCTATCAAAGTATTCTTACAGTTAGGTCATTTTTCCATAGATTTAACTAGAATTTGTTTTCCTGTTCCTTAAAAATTCTTCTTCTGCACTCTAAGATGGTAGAAACAGGGCCTGGTTCTCTTTAATGCAGTGCTTCTCAAATAGTGGGGCGGGTCCCCCTGAAGGGATGCGGATCAATGCAGGGGGGGGGGCACATGATCCCGGGGAATGTACTTTTTTTGCCGGAGGGAGTAGGGGTTTTTTGCACCAAACAATAGCACACAGCACAGAGCAGGAGATATGAAGTGCAGATAACAAACCCTTAAGAGACACCATGGAAAAATATTTAACAGGGATGAAAAGAAAGGAGGAGAGAGACGGAGATAATGAGACAAACGTAAGTCTCCTGAAAGCTAAGACGAGGAAATATGACGAAGCTTATGTAGCGCTTGGCTTCACTGTGACTACGGTGGGAGATGAGGAAAGACCGGTATGTTTACTGGGTCTAAAAATGTTGGCAGCGGAAAGCATGAAGCCAAATAAATTAAGGCGTCACTTAAACACATTACACCCCAATCACGCTGATAAGCCGCTTGAGTTTTTTCAGCGAAAACGTGACGAATATTGCAAACAATCGTCCCGGCGGAGAGTTGGGGGGCGCGCAAAATGTTTACTTCTTCCTGGGGGGGGGGGGGGGCGTAACAGAAAATAGTTGAGAAGCACTGCTTTAATGTGACACATCTTTAGGCAGGTGAAGACTGAGACAGTATCTCACGTTCATTCTCTTTTCTCAAGAGTAAATAGACATTCTAGTTCTCCCAATCTCCATTAATAGGTCTTAGTTTCAAGAATATAATGGTGAAAAGAGCTGCACTTCAAACGGCTCTTTATGTAAGAATCAATATGTTTATTCCCCTAGTTGACACTCTGGAATAATTCATTAATAACAGTAATGAAAATAAATATTCCTAATCTATTAAAATCGATTTGCTCAGTGAGAATTTTCAAAGATACAGACGATGTTAAATCAAGAATTGCAAAAAAAAAAATTTGCTAAAATTTGCAATAGCTTTTCTAAATAACACAAATTATATGGACTGTAAAATTGATGATACCCATTCTGTTTGGCCTAAACTGCTGATTCTTTCTGCATGGGTTCTTATACAGCTGCTGGGTGCCACAGTTTCCTATTTTTGCTGTTGTTCAGACTTGTAATTGCTTAGTTGGAACATTGTGCTTACTCTGTGTGTTTATAGAGATCCCACTGAATTCTATATGTTAAATATCAAGAAAATCCATTGTGCTCCCCTTCTCATGAAAGTAAACATTACTATTTCAGTACCTTAATCTCATCTATGCTTACAAAAATGAAAGTTACTTGTATTGATCACTTTAAAGAGGTTTTTCTTCTTCTATTAATAATATTCTGATTCAATAATGAAATACAGAAGCCCCAAAGTAGAACATAACCATCTTTCTGGCTCGGTTCCCAACGAAAGTCATATCGCTTCCAATATTAAAAGCCATCAGTACTAGAAAGCACGGGTAGGTTTATTTTCCATCAATAGCAATAGCACTTAGACTTATATACCGCTTCATAGTACTTTACAGCCCTCTCTAAGCAGTTTACAGAGTCAGCATATTGCCCCCAACAATCTGGGTCCTCATTTTACCCACCTCGGAAGGATGGAAGGCTGAGTCAACCTTGAGCCAGTGAGATTTGAACAGCTGAACTGCAGCTAGCAGTCAGCTGAAGTAGCCTGCAGTGCTGCACTCTAACCACTGCACCACCTCGGCTCATCAAACGGTTTAACCAATTCATTCAGATATAAAATTGGGAAATCACTCCATTTTCTAGGGGAAAAAATTCATTGCTCATTCTGCCCTATGTGAATAATGCTTGAAACAATTTTCAAAATCTCTTTGGATACACTTGGACATCAGCTAAACACATAAGCTATGTTGCTTGCAAAGGATTCCAATTTAGTGCAAAGAGCCAGTCAAGATGATCAGGCTTTAAATGGGACAATTCTACAGATAGTCCTTGACTTACGACCAAAGTTGAGCCCAAAATTTCTGTTCCTAAGTGAGACATTTGTTAAGTGAATTTTGCTCCATTTTACGACCTCTCTTCCCACAGTTGTTAAAGTGAATCACTGGAGTTGTTAAGTTAGTGACATTGTTATTAAGTGAATCTGGCTTCACTTAACTTTGCTTGTCAGAAAGTCACAAAAGGTGATCACATGACCCCGGGATGCTGCAAGAACCATAAATATGAGTCCGTTGTTAAACCTCTGAATTTTGATCACATGACCATGGAGATGCTGCAACGGCCATCTCTTTTCACATAAGTGTGAAAAGAGATCATCAGTCACTTTTTTCAGTTCTATTGTAACTTTGAACAGTCACTTAATGAACTGTTGTAAATTGAGGACTTCCTGTATTTCTTTTCTTGATAAAGAACTCAGTATCAACATCAGTAAACAAATACTGTATGGAAATTTTCCTAAATAGGAAAAAAATCCTTTGTAACTACTGTATTTTTCGGAGTATAAGACGCACCTTAGTTTTGGGGGAGGAAAATAGGGAAAAAAATCTACCTACCAGGTATTCATCTGCCTAGCGTCCTTAGTCTGGTCAGCTTCAGCACATTATTTTATCCCCTGGTTAATTTAATTTAATTTAATTTAAAGTTCTTATAGGCCGATGGCTGAAAAAACCTTTTTCGGAGGGAGTAGCAATGAAAACAAGCCTGCAAAGACTCAGGGCTGGAAAAAACTTCTTCAGAGGGAGTAGCAATGAAAACAAGCCTGCAAGCCAGGAAGAGGTTAGTACCTCGTTAGGGCTGGAAAAAAAGCTTCGAAAAGCTACATTTGGAGTATAAGACACACTCAAATTCTCAGCCTCTTTTAGGGGGGGAAGGTGCGTCTTATACTCCAAAAAATACAGTAATGATATTGAGAGTTAATGGTTGAGCCAGTAAAATCTCTCATAAAGTATCATAGAGTTTATTTATAGTCCAACTTACTTCATAGTGAAAGCGTATCAACAGCATGAGGTCTCACAAATTTGACATCATAGCTCTAGTACAGGGTTGTCAAATTCACGGACTGTGGGCCGGATGCATCACGTGCTGGCCACGCCCACCCCATTTTAGCAAAGGGGGGGAAGTCACGATTATGTCACATAACAATGCGAGTTTGACACCCCTACTCTAGTACAAGGAGTTGATTAAATCCTTGTTTTGAGATGTCACAGAGTGAAAAATATAGCATATTATGCTATTCAAAAGAAATACTTCGGCTTGACTGATTGACTGATGAACTGAAAGAAGATGGTATAAAATATATGAACAATCAGTCATGCACCGAAGAGTGCACATCTTCATCTTTCTTGCAGATTTCTGAGCGACGCTTGGGTGCTGAGTCAAAGGCAATAAATATTTGCATTTTTCACTAAGAATAATTCTCACAGCTAGCTCATCCATGTGACTTGACCACAAATGAGCTAAACAGCAAATATCGTTTGTAAATTGATGCTTGAATTAGCTTGCTATGCAAACAAAGTGGTGGCAAGACTTTGCAATACTGTCACCTATGCTTTGCAAAGTTTCCATTTCAAAACTATCTCATAGTAGATTTTCTTTTACCATGCTATATATATTATATTGCATTCCTAAGTCATCCATTCAGATACCTGTCAAATCAGAAAGTCTTACGAATGCACTTGAGTTGGCCACAATGGTAGAAAAAGACAAACGTCTAAAAATCCTGCACTGCAGGTGATGACCTTGAAAAAAAGTTAGTGCTAGGTCAGGTATTGTTGCATGGCTCTAAACTTCAATACATTCCACCTCTGTAAAATATTTAAACATCACTTATAACTTGCTTTTCTACTAACTATATCTAAACAAAGATACGTTACAGTATAACTAGCAAGAATAAATTTCTAGAAAATAATAATACAGACAAAATAGAATGGTGGAAACACCTTCAAAGCCACCAGAGCCTGGCCAATCCTGTGACAAGATACACTGCTGATACAAGAGGCAAGTTGAACTGGACAATTTGGACCAAAAAAGATGAAAACTAATGTCTATTCACTAGGCCCGTGGTGGCGAACCCGTGGTGGCGAACACAGGTGGCACGCGGAGCCATAGCGGCCGGCACGCGAGAGTTCCCACTGGCAAACCGGAAGTGTGGAAAAACGCACTTCCGGTTTGCCGGTGAGCTGTTTTTTGCACTCCGGAGGGTTCAGGGAAGCTCCCTGAAGCTCTGGAATGCAAAAAACTACAAAACGGACAAACCGGAAGCGCACTTTTCCGCACTTCCGGTTTGTCCGTTTTGTAGTTTTTTGCATTCCGGAGCTTCAGGGAGCTTCTCTGAACCCTCCGGAGTGCAAAAAACAGCTCACCGGCAAACCGGAAGTGCGTTTTTCCGCACTTCCGGTTTGCCGGTTTAGTCGTCCCAGGCTCCGGTAATGCCTTTGCGCAGGGGTGGGGAGGTGTGCGCATGCGCAGGGGGCAGCATGGTGGTGGTGGTGTTGTGCGCATGTGTGGGGGGGGAGGGAACGGGTGTGGGCACGCGAGCGCACGCGAGCACGCCCCCCCCCCTTTTGGGCACGCGAGCCTAAAAGGGTTCGCCACCACTGCACTAGGCATTACATTCCAGTAGTGATATTGATTGATTATACAGAAATAGAGGCAGAGGTTTACTTCACGTCAAATTGTCAACAGAAGAAAAGCATGCATTGAATGATTATGTCAAAGATAGCCAAGAGGAAGCACTGATACCAGTTAAAAATTGGATTTATTGAATGTATTGGAAACAAAATATGAATATTGAAATAATGAAATAAAAACATGAAAAAAATGCTGGCAAGCAAAAGCATTACATGGTCAATTTCTACAAAAGATCAAGGACAAAATAGATAAAGATTATCAGAGTTTGCTGCAGATAATTAATTTCCAGAAGCACACACAGATGACTGATTCAGCTGGATTCATTAACTTCTTTATAAACATAGTAATATATATACACAATACCACAAATAGATTATTTCTTCAAGTAAACACAAGCAGGAGAATGAGTTTCATTTCAGCAGAGCAGACAAGCACAGGTTGAGAGTACAGAGAGGACTGGAGAACAGAGTGGACTGAGCCACAACCAGCCTTAAGCTTAAGTTTTCAGTTTCGATTCTCTGCACAGACTCAGAAGTGTTTAGCTCCTATTGGCTGACTTAGTTGATATGCCTATTCAGTGGCTAACCTTGTTAACATGGCTCTCCCAGTTCATGAATATCTTAACAAAGATAAAACCTAGCAATGGCTTACAATGGAACAAATAAACTGAAAGCTTGATTTTGGCTGGTAAAGAGCCAAATTAATTCAAATTAATTAATTTGAATTAATGCAATCAAGGCCAGAACTGAAAAAATATCAAATGATTCAAAATACAGATTGTACAAAGAAGCAGAAGAAACAGAACTTATGTTTAGTTCATGCAAGATCACAGAAACTGATTACAAATCAGTGGTGGGATTCAGCCGGTTCTGGCCAGTTCAGGCGAACCAGTAGTTAAATTGCTGGCTAGTCCCACCCCTTCCTATCCCGCCCCTCTCAGGAGCCCCACACGCTCCATTTTGGCGTGGAGGCCACCTAGGCCCAAAATTGGGCACAGGACCCCCTGGTGGCTTGTTTTCGCTTCCCAGGAGGTTTCAGGGAGGCTCCTTAGGTCCGTTTTCACTTCCCAGGAGGCTTCAGGGAGGCTTCCTAGGCCCTTTTTCACTTCCCAGGAGGCTTCAGGGAGGCTTCCTAGGCCCATTTTCGCTTCCCAGGAGGCTTCAGGGAGGCTTCCTAGGCCTGTTTTCGCTTCCCAGAAGGCTTCAGGGAGGCTTCCTAGGCCGTTTTCGCTTCCCAGGAGGCTTTAGGGAAGCTTCCTAGGCCGTTTTCACTTCCCAGGAGGCTTCAGGGAGGCGTTCTAGGCCCGTTTTGTTTCCTAGGAGGCTTCAGGGAGGCCTCCTAGGCCCATTTTCACTTCCCAGGAGGCTTCAGGGAGATGGCATAGGGCCAAAATGGGGTGCAGGGGTGGTGCGGTGCATCCATCCCCCCCTGTGGCCCATTTTTGCTCCCAGGGGGGTGCAAGAGGCCGAGTGCTGCCTGTCACACCCCCTGGCCACGCCCACCATGGCTACGTCCATCCACATTACCACCATGCCCATCAAGCCACGCCCACAGAACCAGTAGTAAAAAAAATTTGAATCCCACCATTGTTACAAATGACATAACATAGCTGCCAAAATGATTCACTGAACATCTGTAAAAAAAATTATCCTGTGCCAGAACTGTAATAAAAAATTGGTAGGAACATTTAATTGGAAAATGAGTAGGTTAAAATATTGTGGGATTTCCAAATGCAGACTGATAAAAAGTCTTTATATATAACTGTGATTGAACAGAAGAAAGTGTGGATAATTGAGATGCAATACCAGAGGAAAGTGGAATAGAAGAATTGGAGAAGATCACATCTGAAAACCAAAGTTGAAAGATTATGGCATAAACCAGGTGCAGTTTTCCCAGTGGTTACTGGCACACTTGGGTTTTGTACTAAGAAAATTATTGGCCAGTCTATGCCAGGCCTGTCAAACTGGCGGCCCGCAGGCCAGATAGGTCACACACAGGCCATGCCTACCCCAGCTCCGCAAAGACAAAAAACTTCACAATATGTCACAATCCAGCCCCTGACACAATCGAGTTTGACACCTGTGGTCTATGCATTGCAATCTGTGCATTGACAAAATTTCCAACTGTCAACATTAACAACAACCTAGATTCTTGGGAAGAGCTCAAAGACCAACACTGGCTAAATAACTAGCAGTTGTGATTTCACTTTGTTGTGTATATAACAATAATAAGGCATTCAACTGCCATCGTATGATTGGATAATTAAGTCCCCAGAAATAACAGGAGTTAGTAGAAACATCAGGAGCTTTGTACAAAAGTCAATGGCACAATGACATAATGAGTTGCTGGTTAATGGCAGTAAACCTGGAGAGATTAATATCACAAGAGGAATCTTTACAGAAGACTCATTATCACCCCTATTGTTTATCATTGTATTGAGTCTTCTGTCAACAATCCTGAACAAGTTAGGCCATTATTATCAAACATCAAAAACATCTGCCAGGCTATTGTACCTCCTTTTTATGGAAGCTAAAGCTGTATGGAAAAACACTGTCTGAAATAGAATCCCTGCTTAACACTGTCCATATATAAAGGAAAATCATTGCAATGGAATTTGGTCTGGTCAAATACGCCACGCTTAGCATCAACAGAGGAAAAGGATTGAAAACTGAAGGGATCAAGATGCCCTGTGGAAATAACACCAACAATCTGGATGAAGAAAATCACTACAAACCCCTCAGCATCCTTCAAGCTGACTACTTCAAGCACACTGAAGACAAGAAGAAGCTTAGGAGTGAATGTATGATGAGAGTGAAGAAGAACTTAAAGTCCAAACTTAAAGGAAGAAATATCATTGGCAACTAACTCCTGGGCCATTCCACTCATTAAATATGCAGCTGGAATAATGGACTGGACTCAAACAGAACTTTTTATGTGACCGTTGCGATCACATTACAAGTGACTGCGTTCTCTTCGCCGATGATGTAAAACTCTTCAACACCACTGACAACACTGCTATCCTCCAAAAAGACCTAGACTTTGTGTCAGAATGGTCAAACATCTGGCAACTCCAAATCTCAACCAACAAATGCTCTGTCCTACACATTGGCAAAAAAAATCAGAACACCAAATATAAGCTGAACAGACATGACCTTGCAGACGACCCCCACCCTGTCAAAGACCTTGGAATACTCATATCAAATGACCTAAGTGCCAAAGCCCACTGCAACAACATCGCCAAAAAGGCTTCAAGAACTGTTAACCTAATCTTACGTAGCTTCTTCCCCAGTAATATCACACTACTAACCAGAGCATACAAAACATTCGCCAGACCAATCCTTGAATACAGCTCATCTGTCTGGAACCCACACCACATATCGGACATAAATACATTAGAAAGTGTCCAGAGATACTTTACAAGAAGAGTCCTCCACTCCTCTACTCGCAACGGAATACCTTACGCAACCAGACTTGAAATCCTGGGCTTAGAAAGCTTAGAACTACGTCGTCTTCGGCACGACCTAAGCATAGCTCATAACATTATCTGCTACAACGTCCTTCTTGTCAACGACTACTTCAGCTTCAACCACAACAATACACGAGCACACAACAGATACAAACTCAAAGTGAACCGCTCCAAACCTGACTGTAGAAAATATGACTTTAGCAACAGAGTGGTAAATGCCTGGAACTCACTACCTGACTCTGTGGTTTCGTCACCAAACCCCCAAAACTTTGCCCTAAGACTGTCCACTGTTGACCTCACCCGTTTCCTAAGAGGTCAGTAAGGGGCATGCATAAGTGCACCAGTGTGCCTACCGTCCCTGTCCTAATGTTCCCTCTTATCAGTACCCATGTTATGTATATAAAGAATGTTATATCTATGTATATTACCAACACGTACTTGACAAAAATAAATAAAATAAATAAATAAATAAATAAATAAATAAAAGGCGAAAGCCGGACCATCTCGGTCATAACGGGAAGAGGCAGATATGGCGGGAGCAGAGGGGTGGGCCGCTCTCGGGGAATAAGACCTCGCTGTTTACAAGCGATCCCTTGTTCCGGCCCCTCCGATCCGGTTCCATCGTGCTCAACCCGGATACCTGGCAACCAGGGTTTTCAGGGCCCTGGGCTCAGGATGCTGCTGCTTAACGCCAGGTCAATCGTCAACAAAGCCCCCTTGATACGTGACTTAATCACAGAGGAGGGGGCTGACCTGGTGTGTGTTACCGAGACCTGGCTGGGGCAGGAGGGGGGAGTAGCTCTCTCCGAGATATGCCCAGCCGGTTTCTCGGTGCAGCACCATTCTCGACCCCAGGGAAGGGGGGGAGGAGTGGCAATAATAACGCGTGGAAATCTGCATCCTCGTAGGATCCCTGCCCCGGAGATTGTTGGGTGTGAGACGCTCCTTTTGAAGTTGGACTTAGGGGTACAGGTGGGCCTTTTCTTAACGTACCTGCCTCCCAGCTGCGTAAGCAAGGCCCTGCCTGAGCTGCTCGAGGCAGTAGCCGGCTTGGCAGTTGAGTTCCCCAGGCTTATGGTGCTGGGGGACTTCAACTTGCCATCTGCTGGCGAAACCTCTGGGGCGGCCCAGGAGTTCATGGATTCCATGACAACCATGGACCTGTCCCAAGTAATCCAGGGTCCGACTCATGAGGGTGGTCACACGCTCGACCTAGTGTTTCTTTCGGGGCAGTGGAGAGATGATCTGAAGATAAGGGACTTAGTCATCACCCCACTGTCATGGTCAGATCATTTCCTACTGAGGCTGGATTTCGCAGCCCCATTCCTCCCCCGCAGGGAGGCGGGACCGACTAAGTGGTTCCGCCCCAGGCGCCTAATGGAACCGGAAGGATTCCAGAGGGAACTTGGGGAAATACCTGAAACCCTGGTACACAATTCGGCTGACTCCCTGGTGGCTGCTTGGAACACCGCAGCATCAGGGGCTCTAGACCGAATTGCGCCTAAGCGACCTCTCTATGGCAGTGGATTCCGGAAAGCTCCCTGGTTTACCGAGGAGCTCCGGGAGATGAAACGCCAGAAGAGACGTCTGGAGCGCCGCTGGAGGGCCAGAAAAACCGAGTCTGATCGAACACTATTAAGAATTTACATCAGATCTTATTTAGTGGCGATAAGGGCGGCAAAACGATCCTATTTTTCCGCTCTTATTGCGTCCGCAGATTCTCGCCCAGCCGCCTTGTTTAGGGTGACTCACTCCCTCCTTGCAAAAGGGGGGAGCGAGGAACACTTACAAGGCAGAGCTGAGGAATTCGCTGAGTTTCTGTCGGATAAAGTCGCTCAGATTCGGTCAAATCTGGACTCCGGCTGGGCAGAGTCCATTGAGTTGACAGGGGCTAGTCTTAGTCCATCATTATGGGAAGAGTTTGGGCCTGTTTCTCCCGAGGATGTGGACAGGGCTGTGGGAGCGATGGGTACCTCCACCTGTTTATTGGACCCGTGCCCCTCCTGGCTGGTTTCGGCTAGCAGAGAGGTAGCACGCGGCTGGATCCAGGCGGTGGTCACCGCTTCTTTGAGAGAGGGATCCGTACCGCAGTCGTTAAAAGCTGCGGTGGTGCGACCCCTCCTGAAGAAGCCTTCCCTGGATCCAGCTGACTTGAAGAACTATCGTCCGGTCTCCAACTTACCTTTTTTAGGGAAAGTTGTGGAGAAGGTGGTGGTTACTCAACTTCTGCAGCTCCTGGATGAAACAGATCATCTAGACCCTTACCAGTCGGGTTTCAGGCGCGGCTACAGTACAGAAACTGCCTTGGTCGCTCTGATGGATGATCTCTGGCGGGCCCGGGATGGGGGGAATTCCTCCATCCTGGTGCTACTTGACCTCTCAGCGGCTTTCGATACCATCGACCATGGTATCCTTCTGCATCGTCTCAGCGAGTTGGGAGTGGGAGGCACCGTTCTGCGGTGGTTCTCCTCTTATCTCGCTGATAGGATGCAGTCGGTGCTGGCAGGGGGGCAGAGATCGTCCCCTAGGCCCCTATTATGTGGGGTGCCTCAGGGGTCGGTTCTCTCGCCCATCCTGTTCAACATCTACATGAAACCGCTGGGGGAGATCATTCGCAGACATGGGGTGTGTTTCCATCAGTACGCTGATGACACCCAGCTGTACATCACCACCCCGTCTGACTTCAGTGAGGCAGTCGATGTGATGTGCCGGTGCCTGGACAACGTCAGGATCTGGATGGGGAGGAACAGACTCAGACTTAATCCCGACAAGACTGAGTGGCTGTGGATATTGCCTCCTAAGGACTACGACAACTGTCCCTCCGTGGTCCTTGAGGGAGCGAAACTGACTCCCTCGGACCAGGTCCGCAACTTGGGGGTCCTTCTAGATCCACAGCTAAAATTGGACCATCATCTTTCAGCTGTGGCTAGAGGGGCCTTTGCACAGGTTCGCCTGGTGCACCAGTTGCGGCCATATTTGGAGAAGGAGGCTCTACTCACGGTCACTCATGCCCTTGTCACCTCTCGCTTGGACTACTGCAATGCGCTCTACATGGGGCTACCCTTGAAGAGTATCCGGAGACTTCAGTTGGTGCAAAATGCGGCTGCGCGTGCTGTGGTGGGTGTGCCAAGGTACACCCACGTGACATCGATACTCCGCCAGCTGCATTGGTTGCCCATCGGTCTCCGGGTCCAATTCAAGGTGCTGATCACCATCTTTAAAGCCCTTCATGGCTTGGGACCAGGTTATCTACGGGACCGCATTCTGCCTCATACTTCCCTTCGACCGGTTAGGGCCCACAGAGTGGGCCTCCTCCAGGTCCCGTCGGCCAAACAATGCCGGCTGGCGGGCCCAAGGGGGAGAGCCTTCTCTGTGGCTGGCCCTGTGCTCTGGAACCAACTTCCACCAGAGACCCGAACTATCCCCACTCTGCTGGCCTTCCGGAAAGCTGTTAAGACATGGCTTTTCCTGCAGGCGGGGGGTAGAGCTTAATTCATTCGAGCCCACCCCCCAAGTATGTATGATGTTGAATGGTTGGTGATGATTCTTTTTATATTGTGTTTTAATTTTTATATTTGCTTTTAATTAACTTTTTAGATTTTGGTTATTCTTGTATTTTCTCACTGTTGTACGCCGCCCTGAGTCCTTAGGGAGTTGGGCGGCATATAAGAATTCCAAAATAAATAAATAAATAAATAAAAGTCCTGAATAGGAAAACCAGAAAAACAATGACAATGAACCAATGCCCTTTATCCACATAGCAATGTTGATAGTCTACTTACCAAGGCAAATAGTTGGGCGTGGAATGCTGCAACTATACCAAACAGTTAAAGAAGAAAAAAGGCCATTGGAAAAATATATAAAGGACAGTGAAGATGCACTGAAGCTAAAAGACAGAAACAGACAGCAAATGTTGCCTGTGCAAAGAAACTGAAGGCAGTCCTAACCAGCATACCACTTAATTAGCTATTGCAAGAAGCTTGCACAAACTATCTACAAACAATGGCATAACAAAATGGCACCAATGGTGCATTGGAATTTATGCAAGAAATACCATTTATTTGCAAGCAAGAACGAGTGAGACCACAAAATAAGTAATACAAAATGAAGACGCTAAAATGCTCTGGGACTTTAGAATTCAAACAGACAGGAACCTGCCACAACACTCCAAACTTAACAACTGTCAATAAGAAAGACAAAAAAACTCTGGATAAATGGATGTGGCAGTACCTGGAGACAGCAAAAGAGAAGAGAAAGAACTGGAGATAAATCACAAAATACAGAGACCTAGAAACAGACTTAGAATGGCTGTGGCAAAAGGAAGCAAAGGTGGTACCAATAGTATTAGAAGCCTCGCATGCAATCCCAAAACAACTGGGGCACCACTTGAAAACCATCAGCATTGACAAAAAAATCACCATCGGACAACTGCAAAAGGCAGCTTTACTTGAAACATTCTGCGATAGTACCTTTAACACAATCAAAGAACAACATCTGCCTAACCCAGGTTTTGGGAACGACTAGATAGCTGGATAAAAATGCCAAATCCAGTCTAAACATCGGGATGACTGTGTGACCAACTTTAATATACAGTAGGTTTTGCAGTCCTGTGGATTTAAGGGGAAAAGGTGCTTTGTAATATTCATGCAGTAGCTGTCGCAACTCCTTAAACTAAATGCATACTTTCCCGGGATCACATGGATCATTACCTTCGGGACCGCATCCTGCCGCATACCTCCCTACGACCGGTCAGGGCCCACAGAGTTGGCCTCCTCCAGGTCCCATCGACCAAGCAATGTCGGTTGGCGGGGCCGAGGGGGAGAGCCTTCTCTGTGGGAGCTCCCTCCCTGTGGAACCAGCTTCCCCCGGAGATCAGGACCATCCCCACCCTACTGGCCTTCCGTAAAGCAATAAAAACTTGGCTCTTCCGGCAGGCGGGGTGAAAGTGAGACCAACTAGACTAGATATGGGTCTCCCCCCTTGATTGTGAATGTGAGATACTCTTTTTAATTTTTGTACTTTTTAATTTTTGTATTTTTTTATACTGTAGAATGGATTCAGATATGTTGTGAGCCGCCCAGAGTCCCCCGGGAGTTGGGCAGCATAGAAATCCATTTAAATAAATAAATAAATAAATCATGTAATCTGAGGAAAACACACTGCTGTTATAAAGAATTGCAGACCCTTGTTATGTGAGTGCTCTCCTAAGGATCCGTTGCAGCGTTTTCCCTTTGAATCTGAAGGGCTGCTACTATTAAATGCCAACACTAAAACAAAGACATTAAAGCAGAAGTGTGGGGGGGGGAGAAGAAAGGTCACAATCATAGTGGCATCATTGGAAGATAGAAAGCCGTTTCCTACTTTGATCATTTGTCATCTTAGGTCGGATGACAGACAACCCTGACAGACAGCAGTTCTCCAAAGAGTTTGTCTTTTGTAGAAAAGCCAAGAATTAAAACTGCGATCTCCTGCTAGCTCATATATACATGATATATGGCTTGTATATACTTTTAACACAGACCTAATATATGGCTAATATAAGGCTCTGACTTAATCTCAGCATGGACTTGAAAGCCAATTGATTCTGAAAATATTTCATCTTTAGCAATTTGGAGCTGCTAAAAAACTAGGAAGTGTCCCTTCTCTCCTCCTTTGGACTCTAATTTTTGTTCATAAAGCCATTGTCTTCTGTCTCCCAAATTTATTTTACATATCATTTCACAAGATCAATATTATTGGGCCCCAGTATATCCATTTTCTCCATATATTGATGCTAGGACTATATGCTGTTGCCATTCTGAGATAAGTCATTTGAGACCCAAATTCACTATACTACAGAGCCAGAATCAAAGAAGTGGATGGAGGGTGGTGTGAAGAGAATCCTGGTATGTCTCGTTAATAACTTTTAAATAATTTTTACTATACTCTGCCTTTCTGATAGTACATCCTGAGGATCCCCACTCTGGAATGATTTACTTCCTAAAGTTGTGACACAACCACTGTTAGAGCCCTTGAGAGGCATATTAAACTAATTCTCATGGGAGCTCATGTATCCTACCCCTGGCTGTTGAGTGTTGCATGACTGCAGTCATCCAAAGGCAAATAAAAAGTAAAAGGGATTTACAAGTTTCTGGTTTGTTAAAGCATAAATAGGTCAGTCTGCAGCAGGAGCATATGAATTCTGCAACTGCGCCACAGAATTGTACAATACAACACTGCACAAAAGGAAGCAACTTAAGAATCTCAGAAGAATTTAGCACTCGGCTCTAAAGATAGGCTTTCAAAATGCCACAGACAAAAAAAAACAAAACCCAAGTTGGATGTTTTGAAAATGTAATAGCACCAGTTTTCCCAAACTTTGATCCATTAAAACTTAATACACAAAAGTGCACAGGGACAATTATGCAGAACCTTCTTTGCACTAATGAGCAGTGCTAATGAGGGTTTCTATGAAAATTTACCCAGATGGACTTTAAAAAATGCCAGTATGATCATATGGAGACTTTACAATTATATTCATTCAGAAAACATTCTGCACATGCGGAAATGAGCAGAACCTATATTCTTGTGTACATACATATGGAATGTGATCAGCTACTTAGTACTATGATCTTATTCCTTTCATATATTTTCAGCATTGTGTTAAGTATGATGAATGTTACCGTAACTCTTGCTGTATCTGATAGGATATAAACAACAGAACAGTTAGTCCTCATTTGGTGACTGTCTTGATTAGTGACCATTTGCAATTACAAAGGAGATGAAAAAGTAATTTTGTAACGAAACTTCAAGTTATCACCTTTGCAGGTCTGTAAAGCAAAGAAAAGATGAAGTTTCACTTAGTGATTGTTTCACTTAACAAATGAGTTGCCAGCCCTAACAGTGCTCACTAAACAAGGACTATCCATATGTTGACTTAAAAGACTGCCCTCAAAAAGCAATAAATGCAGGTGGGTTGTTGATAAAAAGGTCAAATTACCCAAAAGATGTAGATGGAGTAACTATAAAATATTACAATGTAGGTATGGTTTGCTTGTTGAGCACGGGTGTCAAACTCGTAACATCACGTATTGTGATTTTTCCCCACTTCGCTAAACCAGGGGTGGACATGGCCAGCGTGTGACGGATCCGGCCCACAGGCCACCAGTTTGACACCCCTGTTGTAGAGTGACTGCATGGTTTTTTTCCAATGCATGTGTGAAGACTGATGATTGAAATACCATTGCTTCCGTTTATAATGAGAAAGTTAATAAGAATGAAAGCAAAACCACAGAAAGCAAAATTACAGTCGAGTTATGTGCCTGGAAAGACGTTTGGTAGAATTCTAACTGGAAAAAATAAATGAGGCAATTATTAGCAAAATTTGGGAAATGTAGATTGTGTCATGCAACAAAGTATGGGTCTGAAAATTAATGTACCAAACATTAAGGAACTCATGCTTCACATAGAAATGCTGATAGAAACACAATAATACATTATTAGGAATAGACAAACATTAGTCAAAAGAAGCAAAAGTTGCTACACACACAAGGAACTTGTTTCTGCCCGCTTTGTTATATGGAAATGAGAGTTGGGAACACAAGAGGAAATTTGAATTCAGTGGAAATGTGTTGCTTAAGACACATATGTGATAAAGTTAGAAGTATTTGAATCAAGAATGAACAAGCACTGAAAATACATGGATTGAAGACAAAAGTGGGTAACCAGCACAAAATAAGTTACGCTGGTGTGGTTTGGTTATTTAGAAAGAATGAGGATCAAATCACAGGACAAAATTATGAAGAAAGAGTAAATGGGTTGAGAGAAACATGGTAGACTAAAAAAGCCAGGGTTAGAGTTGTTGGAAAAGAAAAAAAAGGAGAGAAGTTAAATTATAATTTTGTTTTGTTTTGCTTAGTATTTTTCACTCCTATGAGGCATTCTGCAGTGTTGCTCACGTCAAAAGGGATAATATTGTAATACTGTTGTACAACTTCCTGTATAATAATTTCAAGCCTACAGCCCTAAGAAAAAAAAAATCACTCAGGGATGGAAGGAAGGAAGGAATACTTCCGCCTAAGACTAATGCAGATTAGTGTGGACATAAATAGCATAATGGAGATCACTGGATAAAATAACTCCCTGTAGTGACAGAATAAAGCTAGTGTTCCAAACGATGCTATTCTCTATTATGACAAAATCTAAATAAACTGTGCAAGTCAAGAGATGAACTTTATAGAAAAATATTTTTTTCTTCTAAAACTCAGGTTAACAAACTTGGTTCTATAGTTGGGTTCAAGCCTGGTTTGGAGTCAACAACTCCTGCTAGTTTGGCAGGTGGAAACTCTTAAGTAGACCAACAGTAGCCCAACTTCAGCTCATGCACCAGTTGCAATCTTACCTGGAACAAGAGGCTTTTGCTACAAAAACCAATACTTATTGGTTATTACCACTCAATTTACTCTTCTGCAATGCCCTTTATAAGCCTTGAAAGCTACAGTTTGCCTTGAAAGCTACAGTTAGAGCCTGTGTGCTAACTAGTTCCTACTGTTGGAAACATATTACATTTACAATGTGGTTCCTGCAGTGGCTTTCTGGCTGCAAATTTGAAGTTCTGATCTTGACTTATAAAGTCCTTTTGTTGGTACCTGAATACCTATAGGACCACCTGCTTCACCCTAAACCAGTCCAGCCCATTAGCCTCGCTAGAGAAAAGAGAAACAACTTTTACTGCCCTACCAACAGAAAATATAAAGGAAAATGAAACAAGAAAGCCAGTTCAGTGTAGTGGTTAAGACACTGAGCTAGAAATTGGGAGACCTCTTTAAACACAAAGCCAGCTGGGTGACCTTTGGCCAGTCACTCTCTCTCATCCCTAGGGAGCAGGTAATGGCAAACTACTTCTGAAGATTCTGCCTATTTAAAGATTCTGGCTGCAACACAAAGTCCCTTAGAACGCCAAGCTTCTTTCATGCAGCATGCAGCCAAAAGGTTCCTTGTCCCTCTGCTGTGTCTTACGTGCACTCTCCCCCCCCCCCGCCGCCTGAGAGGTTTGGTCACCGGCTGCTTCTGCTTGGCGGGAACGGCTGAGGCGCTGAGGGTGTTGCTGCTGCCCTCGCTGCTGCCACCTACGGAGGCCCCAGCCGGCCCCCTGCAGGCCAAGCTCAACTATGGGCAGGGAGCACTGGCCATGGCTGGGCCAGCCAAGTTGTGTCTGTTGGGCCTGCCCTCGGCGTGGCTGCCCAGAGTCTCGCTGCCGGGTGCCTGGGAAGAATAAGTGGTGCCTGCGGGAGGAAGAGAGTGCAGGCAAGGGTCCTGCGAGGCTCCCCTCCCCAGGAAGGGTGTGGCTCAATTGTCGTCCCGTCTGGTGACTCCCAAGGCGGAGGGGCTTCCCAGGCATGCCGGCAGGTCCTCCGGTTAGTCAGCGCTCAGGTGGGGGGACCGTGGGGATATTGGAGTGAGAGGAGCAGGGGGGAAGGGGATGCCTCCAATGACCATCACCAAAGAGCGGGAAGCGCACTCGCAGAGCAGCCACTGCCCTGGCTTGGGTTTGGGAGCTGCAGAGCCGGAGTTTGTGGGAGAGAAAGAAAGACTTCTGCTGCTTTCCTTGCGTGCAGCCAAAAGCAGAAGCAGCAGAAGTCTTTCTTTCTCTCCCCCAAACTCCAGCTCTGCAGCTTCCAAACCCCAGCCAGGGCAGCAGCCGCTCTGCAAGTGCGCTTCCCGCTCTATAGTGACAGCTGGAGCTGGAACTAAACAGACCGGCCGAGAGACGCCACGGAGCTGCCAGATTCCAGTAAGATGCACGTCTCGTGGCCCGGCCCACCTCCTGCACCCCGAAAATAGTAAGTCCCCCCGATAATAAAGCCAAGGCCTTATTTTGGGGGTCAAAAAATATAGGACCCTGTCTTATTTTTGGGGAAACAGTATTACTAATTTATTATTAAAGGCAGAACAACATTCAAAATTCAGATCTGTCACCGCAGTCTGAAGGGTACAGTTCAATAATCTTGCTCCCTACTTCAATTGGCATGCATATAGTAATTAAGGGGGGAGAAGCAAGTGATAATTGTTTCCCTATTCGTACTAAGAGTAAGCATTTTATAATAACATTATGCACACCTCATACTACTTTGGCATCTCCTGATATAAAACTTGCTAATAAAATAAGCAAATCAATTACAGCTCTTTGGCTTATGATCTATTTGTTATGTGGGATTAAGTGATGAACAAATTTGCCAACCTTGATATGAATATCAGGAAAGATTTAGCATATTTACCAGATGCCCTAAAGGATAAATTAAAGGTAAGCATAATAGATCTGATGGGAGCCATCAGGGGATGGAAAATAGCTTTCCCAAGAGAAAAGGTAGAAGTGGCATCATTCAATCACATTAAAACTGCAAATGGAAAATGCTCTTCAGAATAATTAGTGAACTAACTCAGCACAAGTAGAGTCCATGAACCAGGATGATTCCCATCACTAATTCTTAGGATGCTCCTTTCGGAAACACTGCAAGAAATTAAGAGACAAAAAGTGCCACTTTAATTGTTCTGGAACCAAAATCTTAAAAGGAGAATAAAAACAGACCTTTCAGCAATACCTCAGCAATAGACGGAGTATCATTGGGGCTCTGATAATATTATTAATAATACTTGGCAGATGTAGGTGGATGAGTGGCAGAACCTGGGGGCGGAGTCAAAGAAGGAATCAGCCTAGAACCACTGCATAGCCACAAATGGACTAGATTCAAGCTCTTTGATTCTGCTGACCTTTATCTAGCACCAAAATGTTGCTGTTAATTGTGTATATTCCTGAGTGTGTATAAGCATGAGAAATAGTAAATCAGGGTAATTGGAACTTGGCTCTAGTCTTCCATGCTTTATACATAAGAGCTAAGGGAGTGGGAACACAGCAGAAGCTACACGGTTTTCAAAGAAAATTCTCAGCCTTTGAGTACTGCAAGAGAATGGAAGTTTTGTGGTGACAAAAGCATAAATTCACCTTTTACAGAATCTGATTGCCTCAATATAAGTACATTTAATTGATAGCCTTTTAGAGTTGGCTTTTTATTTTATATATTTTAATGTAAGAGTTATGCTACCAAACACTGACAAGTTGCTGCCAGGTTTTGGTAGCATAATCTTTTTTAAAAGGCTTCTGACGCTTCAGGGATGGTGATTGAGGGCCATAAGCGATAATAGACAAAATGATACAATTCTTCAATCTTGTCATACATGTTGTTTCAATCTTGTCATACATGTTGTTTTACTTTGCAATCAATTGTGCCAAAACAAAGGGGAGAAGTGGGGAAAGTAGATGCTTCTCATTCAATATCTCTACCATTTGCAATATATCTTTATTTCAATATTTGACCAAGTAAAGTAAAAAAGTAAAGTAAAAAAGGCAATTAAATGAACAACTATAACATAAAAACAGCCTGTGCCTGAAAAGTGTAAGGACAGTAACTATAAAATTGCCATCAGACTGCTATAAAATTGAGATTTGTACTACATCAAATCTAAAAAATTAAAAGAAATGGCTACAGCAATAAAAATAAAAAAGTTGAATAAATGGCGGTTAATAACAATAGTGTAAGAGGCATGAATTGGGTTAAACCTCATTGGTTCTAGCTGGCAGTCAATAACCAGAAGAGTTTGGATGCTGCTGCTCAGAACCTGGCACCATTATAGGGTATGGGTGCTGGTACCATGTTTTCCCCAAAATAAGACCTATCCCAAAAATAAGCCCTAGCTTGATTTTTATGTATGCACCTAATATAAGCGATACCCCCAAAATAAGCCCCAGTGAAGACCTCACCCATTCTGTCCCACCGTCTGGTTGCATGAGATGGGGCAAGGCGCATGCGTAAAAATGGGCCATGGCAACATCCAGTGATCACGTGATTACAATTTATTAGCTTTCCTGTTGGCTTCTCATAAGCAATGGGGAAGTCAATGGGGGAGCTGCAGCAAGTCTGGTCACATTGAGATCCTCACTTTCATGACAGCAACTGAGACTGCTGGAACTGCCATTAGTAAGCGGCATGGTCATGTGGTGTTTTTTTTTAATCCATGACCATGTTTGCTTAATGATTGAGTTTCTGGTTCCAATTATCATCATTAAATGAGGACCACCTATAGTCTGTATGGCCTGGGTATTTGGTAAATTATTTAGAGAATATGAATATTGCAATGTCTCTTCAGGAAGGATGACCCATAGTAGTAGCTACATTCTCACCTTCAGATTACTGAAGCAAAGCTTGGACTTTGAAGAAGCAGGCTAGAAAGATAATATATTGATGCTCATCAACTCTGATTTTGGAGAAGACTCCTGAGAATATCATATCCACCCCACCCCCCCTCTCTCTAAGCTGACGAAAGCTTAGGGTAATAAATTTTTTAAAGTCCTGGAGATCGTGATATCTGTCGTTTCTTCTTCTATAACTACACCTGGAACTCGCATTTTTTTCTCTATATATTTTACACACACACACACACACACACACACACACACACACACACACACACACTCTCTATATGTATATAATATATACTATTGGAAGATCTGAAGAACCAAGTTAGGGGCTGACGGGATAGGAATTTATTCCTACCGAGGCGATGTATAGATCTTGTTCCCTTGAAGTCATTCTTACTTAGAAAATAAAACCGAGATTTAATTCTAATTAACAAAATATTTATTTCAGTATAAAAGTAACAAAACATAAACCTTAATAAGCTACATTGTCTCAGTTAAGAATTCATATCTGCCTCGGGCGAGGCTTGCAGGAGAAGAAGGAAGGAGGGAGGAGACAAACTCCTGGAATGCACACATGCGTAGAAAAGAAACACATATCACATGTCTGCTTGATCAGAAAATACAGTAGATCTAGAAATATAGTAGAGAGGCTCAACTGACAATATATTCACATCGTGACAGGGGCACATCTGCAGTGATTGATAACAGTCAATTATGATAGCACATAAGTATAGTCACATTTAAACCTATTCAATACCAGCTCAGATCCTGTTCACCAACTACTGTTACCATTTCTATACTACAAAAATCCATGTTACCAAGCTTTCAAAAGGAGTATAGCACTTGATTTATGGCACCTGATTTTTTTTAAAAAAAACAATCCCATTCTTTCTTTAATCAGTATATCCCAGTACCAAAGTCTATTACTGAGTTTTTGCTCATTGTGTAGATGTTAAGGACACAAGAAGCCTGCATGAACAAAGTAACACTCCCATCACTCTTTAAAGTGATTAAAAAAAACAGGTGGAAAATTTTCAACCTTTCTCTTACAATGTATAATGATCATTTGCATGATAGTTCATTCCTGTTGATTAGTTGTTCTGGTTCTGTAATATTTACACTCCTTTTATTGCTAGAGGTTGAACTGCAATTTACTGTTCTTACTGTTGTTTGTCAACTATTCTTCCCTAAAAGTAATACATAAAATATTCTAAATAAAAAATAAAATTTATTTTGAAGTAAAGAAATAAAGACAAGAAACCACAGAAACAAAAACATCCAAATCTGATTTTTTTCAAGGTTTTCCCACCTATAAATAAAGATTTCATTTTTGCCTTAGCTGGGCCAAATAGTCTGGTGGAAAATTATAGTTAAGCAATAAAAGGAAATAAACAATGACATAAAACCAGTGGAGCTTATTTGCTGTCTCATGTATCAGTCTCATTTTGGACAAAGAACTATTAGAAAAGGTTTAAAAAAAAGGAGTTCCATAATCATGTTCCTTGGATTGAGCCATTGTGGTGCAATAATTAGAAAGCAGTATTGCAGGCTAACTCTGCCCACTGCCAGGAGTTCGATCCTGACCGGCTCCAGGTTGACTCAGCCTTCTGAGTCAACCTTCTGAGGTTGGTAAAATGAGGACCCAGATTGTTGGGGGCAAAATGCTGACTCTGTAAACTACTTAGAGAGGGCTATAAAGCACTACGAAGTGGTATAGAAGTCTAAGTGCTATTGCTATTGTTGAGCATTTTCATTTTCTCAGCAAGAAACTTGCATTTTCTTTCTGAAAAATGACCCTAGCCCCTAAGAGATTATTTTGCTGCATTGATTGTTCTAATAATCAGAAATACTTTCTGCCTATCCTCCTCTATTCCTAAACTACATCTTGCATTTTGGCTTGTGAGCAGTGATACAGCTAAGACTGCATATACTTGAGAATACATGAATACACATATGTTTTACTTGGTCATAAAATATAATGGAGTTGCAGTGTTTGGAGCTTCCTATTTCTTTTCTTTCTTTTCTACCTTTACTTTAAAAAAACAAAAAAAAAACAATTTTGGTTGATGCTTTCTGCACAACCTTCTTGAACCTGAAATGAAGCTTGGCCGGAAATTTGAGTCTGCTATGCACTGCTGGTTGTTGGCTTGCTATCTCAAGATGTTCACAGTGTGGTAGACATAACACACTCCAAGAGCTGGATATGCGTAAATGTGCAGATGTGTTGAAATAATGAGCAAAGTCATTTCATGGTATTTGTGTTAAACAGGGATCTAGCTATCAGAAATCTGTATAAACATCATTACTTATTAGCATGCATACACACACACACACCATAAACAATCCATTTGCTGGCTCAAATAACAGCATTGCCAGTTCACTTGAAGGTATACAGCTTTCAAATTAGTTTCCCAGCTGCACTTCCTTTAAGGTCACAAATATCCATAATACAATCAACATCAACTGACTAAGCATTTTGCTTACTGGAGAACTGGGGCTTTTTTCGCAAAGTTTTCCACATATATAGTATTCTCTGCTCTCAATCATTTCTGTAATTTCCCAGGCCCACCACAACACCCTCACCTGACGTGATCTCCCCATCAAGAGACCTACTGACCACACAAAGCCCTTAGAGCAGAAGAACACCGACACGGACATTCCCTAAACTCCACTGAAGATGTTACAAAACCAAATCACAAGCTCAGAGAATGAACCTCCGCCATCATTTCCCAGTGTGTTCTCAGTGTATAGCTTAACAATGGTCAAGAGGATGGCTGTAGGAGTGCAACTGAAGCCATTTTAATGCACATAAAAATAGGTGTAGGTTGATCTTTATTGTGGTTACCATGGGGGGGGGGGAAGGGGTGTGTGTGTGTGTGTGTGTGTGTGTGTGTGTGTGTGTGTGTGTGTGTGTGTGTGTGTGTAAGGAAGGAGGTTGAGGTCTAAAGCCTGCAATTCTAATGAGGATGCTACTTACAGGAAATGGTTCTGAATACAAGTGTCATACAATGGTTCTGCATACAAGTGTTGCAAGTTTGCAACAGGAAAACATGCAGAATCTGTCCCAGAAATGCTGTATTGATTCTTTTTAGTCATCCTAATTGCACAACCCGAAACAGGACTTCATGGGGAAATGATAGAAAAGCACCAAGTGTTTGTTGGCATTCAGCCTCAAGTTTTGTTCTGGTAAGATGTATTCCCAAAGCCATTGTAACTGTTTCTTTTTCAATCTAGCATACCTGATACGAAACTTGACATAATGAATTTATGTTAATGAAAATCATATAGATTAGCATCTGCTGACTGGCATATGGGTAATAGGGTAAAAAAAGAGAAAAACTTTAAGTCATTATTCTTAAGGCTGGAAATGAATTTTTTTACCCCGATGTTTGTAATAATCTCTTCTCTTACTCATCTAAGGAAGATTCTGGATGGGTCTAAATGTGGAAACAACTAATTTTTTGCATTTTAAGAAAACCAGACCAAATCTCTTTAGTGTATCCAAATCCAGAAGTGGCAAATATCTGACAATAGTGCCAAGGATTAAAAAGTGAAATACAGGATCCAACACTATATCTCAAATCGCATATACACATAGGAGAGGCTTATGCTACATATAAAGGTATTTTATTGCTAGCCATGGAGTTAACAAAGAAAGTAAAATAATGGTTCAATGGCTTTCCGTAATCAGTCCAGTATCAATCCAAGGTGAATTCAAAAGCAGATCTAAGAAAAATAAAAGAGTATTGGGATCAAAGAATTGTGGGAGGTTTTTCTGAGGGAGGGTCCCTACTTATTTTAGAGCCTTGGATTTCTTAGTTTAAACTACTGCATAGCTTATTTTAAAGTTTAAAGCAGGGGAGTCAAACTCAAGGCCCGTGGGCAAGATCCAGCCTGCACGCTGCTTAGATCTGACCCATGAGGCCGCCCTGGAAACAGCGAAGGACCAGTCCACGGTGCCTTTGCCAGTGAAAACGGCGCTCAGGAGGGCCACAGGCAGCCCTCCCGAGCTCCATTTTCACTGCCAAAGGTTGCAGGAGGCCAGCGCAGCCGAAAATGGAGCTCGGGAGCCCATTTTCGCTGGCAGAGCACTCGGGCCACCAGAGGCTCCCCCAACACGAGTGACATCGAGCAGGCCGTGCCCAACCTGGCCACGCCCACCCCAGCTCCCATGAGGTCAAGCACAACCCTGATGCGGCCCTCAGTGAAATCAAGTTTGACACCCCTGGTTTAAATAATAGATAGCAGGCTTCATTTGTTTCTCACTTCAAGGAAGGCGTATTTCTGATGATAATGCAGGTGAATGGATTCTAAAGAATAAAATAGGGGCTGAATTGCGCCTTTGACATTGGGCTATCAACCCCTACTTAACCCGCATTGAAGATATACCCTAGGTCAGTGATGGTGAACCTTTTTTTCCTCGGGTGCCGAAATAGTGTGTGCGCGCGCTATCGCATGCACGTGCGTGCCCACACACATAATTCAAAGCCCCCCACTTGCCCCACCCCCATGCACATGTGTGCACGACCCCCCCACTCCCCCATTTCCCGACTTCTAGTGGGCCCGGTAGGCTCATTTTTCACCCTCCTCAGGCTCCAGAGGCTTTCTTGGAGCTTGGGGAGTGCAAAAATGCTCCCCCGCCACCCTGGAGGCCCTCCGGGGACCGAAATCACCCTCCCAGAGCCTGTGCGCAAGCCAAAAATCAGCTGGTGGGCACGCACATGCGCACTGGAGCTTAGCTAGGGCAACGGCTCACGTGCCAGCAGATATGGCTCCGCGTGCCACCTGTGGCACCCGTGCCATAGGTTCGCCATCACTGCCCTAGGTCCTGCTGCTCCTGCTTTATAATACTGTACAGGGGATACATATTACCTATTGAAAAAACACTATTAAAACTGAAGTAATACTTTAAAGATTCCAACAATGGAGTGATTTTGGAGTTAAAACTTTCCAGTAACTTATATCTACCTACTCTCAAACATTTTCAGAGACTGAATTGCCCAATAATAGGTTTTTTTTTGGTCCAGTTAACCTTAGGATTATCTTAGGGTTGGTTTTCATTCTGACTGGGGGGTGGGGTGGTCAAAGTTCCCTGTTTGGCATTCTGCTTTAAAAAGGTCACTATAACCCCTCATCATCCAATAGTATCATTAAACTCAGGAGAGATAGAAATAAAATGTCTGGAATTGCTGCCTGGGGTAAAATGAAACAGTAAAATAGTTCTCACTTTTTTTGCACAGGGAAAATCAAGGTGAGAAATACACCTTTTCCATGCAATCTTATGGATAGCAAAAGCCCCCCCCCCAAAAAAGTTCCCTGCTTTCTTAAAAAATCTCTTTTTCTACATAATGAACTGCTTAGTTAGAAGTCCAGCTAGATTTCAGAAGGACTGATACTTTTTTTCACCTTAAAGTATGATTCATTATTTACTTACGTATTCATCAAATAATACTTTTTCTACATCAAATGCAACAGTCCACATATTCTCAATTACGCTTTATGCTCTCAATATTTATTATGTTTAACATATACTGTGACAGCTCAGTGCTTCACTGAATGTGATTGGAGTTAGTCACGCAGACTATAAACGTTTGCTAAACCATAAAAATTTCAGAATCAGTTCATAAAATTAATATCCATTGATCTGCTGTGTACAGAACCAACTTGTAGTGATAAAACTACTAGAACCTTAGAGAATCAGGTTTTAAGTTCAACTGAACTTATGGGCTAACTCCCACCTTTCAGCATAACAAGGTTTGTTAAGGGAAGAATTCCCCGTAGAGGCGATATTGGATCTTTTACCTGGAATTCAAATACTTAGAAATGAAACCGAGATTAAATGTCTAATAGAAAATATTTATTTCAGTGCAAAACAATATAAAAACAATAAATCCTGAATAAATTACATCTTTGCTACGCAACACGACCTTCCAGGTGGGAAGGCGTAACAGAAGTGATTAATGGTGGATAGGAATGTAGACATGCGTAGAACATCATATCACGTGTTCTGCTTGTATTGGAAAGTTCCATAGTATTTATAATGGGGGTGTATCACCCTGCATAGACTCACAACTGACAATATTCACATCGTGACACGGTTGTACCCCCCCCAAAAAAACCACCCCAACACAAAATATGGAAAGAAGGAGGTGTCAAGCATAAGTAACCAGGAACATGAGTTGAGCCCAGTCTTGGCACTGCCAAGTGCCACAATCCAGGATAGCCTAGATTGGGGGTGGGAGAGATACAGAATTGTTTCTTTTTTGTTCGGGGTGGCAGGTTTGGCATATCAGCAGTCAAACTAGGAATTTTTTGAAGTTTTGACACTCCGAACCCAAAAGGTTAACTCTCCCTGCTGTGCATCCTTCAAAGGCCACATATGGTCTATTTGGAAAAGGTACTCCATCCCTCTCTGTTGAATAGGGATGTATCCTCCATCTAAATGTAAAAAAAGGACCCTTTGTATGATCAGCTTTGTATGAAAAGCAAGATTCCCAACTATGTAGTACTTTCTGCACCCATTCCAGGTAAAAGAGCAAGCTAATCTCCCAATTCACTATAAGAGAGGTGGGGACAGGATAAACTGAGTCTTTATAAAGACTCAGTTGCTGAAGACTGGGTTCTTTTTTCTCTTTTCTTTTATAAATTAAAATAAAAATAAAAATAAACCACATCTCATAACCTGAAATCTGGCTTGTGATCAAAATAATTTCCAGCAATTTGTGTTGCCACTTGCTTTCCTCTGAGCCAGGCCAATAATGGCCTTCTGTTTTTCCGAAGGTCTGGGATTAAATTTGGGAGGTAGGGAGATCAGAATGCTTATGGGTAGGAATATGAGAATTTCATGTTCCTGAGATACAGTTTGTCTTCCCCCCCCCATCTTTTTTAAAGAGTACAGCAAATTCACTATACGGTTTCATTGCAAGACCTTCTCCTTTTGCATAAAAATGGCTTTGGCAATGTATATGCAACTACTAGAACTGCTAGAAGTGGCTTCTGGATATATAAGTACGCTGACGACACCCAGCTGTACATCACCACCCCGTCTGACTTCAGGGAGGCAGTTGATGTAATGTGCCGATGCCTGGACGACGTTAGGATCTGGATGGGGAGGAACAGACTTAGACTTAATCCCGACAAGACCGAGTGGCTGTGGATATTGCCTCCTAAGGACCATGATAACTGTCCCTCCTTGGTCTTTGAGGGTGCGAAACTGACTCCCTCAGACCAGGTCCGCAACTTGGGGGTCCTCCTAGATCCACAGCTAAAATTAGATCTTCACCTTTCTGCTGTGGCTAGGGGGACCTTTGCACAGGTTCGCCTGGTGCACCAGCTGCGGCCATATCTGGAGAAAGAGGCGTTACTCACGGTCACTCATGCCCTTGTCACCTCGCGTTTGGACTACTGCAATGCGCTCTACATGGGGCTACCCTTGAAGAGTATCCGGAGACTTCAGTTGGTGCAAAATGCGGCTGCGCGTGCTGTGGTGGGTGTGCCGAGGTACACCCACGTGACACCGATTCTCCGCCAGCTGCATTGGTTGCCCATCGGTCTCCGGGTCCAATTCAAGGTGTTGATCACCATCTTTAAAGCCCTTCATGGCTTAGGACCAGGATATCTCCGGGACCGCATTCTGCCTCACACTTCCCTCCGACCGGTTAGGGCCCACAGAGTTGGCCTCCTCCGGGTCCCGTCGGCCAAGCAATGCCGGCTGGCGGGCCCCAGGGGGAGGGCCTTCTCTGTGGCTGGCCCCGTGCTCTGGAACCAACTCCCCCCAGAGACCCGAACCATCCCCACTCTGCTGGCCTTCCGAAAGGCCGTTAAGACATGGCTCTTCCTGCAGGTGGGGGGGACAGCTTAATCCATCTGAGCTTACCCCCCAAGTATTTATGTGGTTGAATGGATGGATGTTGTTGCTGCTTTTATACTGTTTTTTTTAAATTTTGTACTGTTTTTAAATTGTTTGAAATTTTGTCTATTCTTGTATTTCTTATGTTGTACGCCGCCCTGAGTCCTTCGGGAGTTGGGCGGCATATAAGAATAACAAAATAAATAAATAAATAAATAAATAAAAGTGCCAAAGGAGATTTCCAGACAATATAAAATGGCTTGAATGGGACAGCTTTTGACCTTATGAAGGGAACTACTTACCGTATTTTTCAGACTATAAGACGCATCGGTTTATAAAATGCACCAAGATTTCGAAGAGGTAAGAAAAAAAAGTTTTTGTTCTTCCCAGCCCCCCAGAAGCACTCTGCAGGCCTCCCAAACCCACTGCACACCCCGCTTTTTTGCAAAAATGGGACGCAGGGGCGGGGCTTTGGGAGGCCAAAAATGGCTTTTAGGGGGGAAAAGGTGCATCTTATACTCCAAAAAATATGGTACTAACGTTGCTTCACAAAATTGAATTGCAGCTGTATTTCCATATTATTTTCAAAAATTATAGCCCCATCTCTCTACACTGGAATTCAGCTGTATATCAAAATCTTCAGACACTTCAGAGCCCATAAAGTGTGCCCAGCCCTGCCCTAGGAAAAGGTCCTTCCTAAATGGATACCAGTGAATATTTCCCTGTATTAACATTTATTTCCAAAGTGGCAGCATTCTACATTTTTAAACAGGACTACTATTCTTGCCTGTACTTTCAAACTAACAGTTAAAAAATAAGGTAAATAAGAAAGCCTTCTTATATTAATGGGACCATTGTCTTATTAAGGTGAAAGGTAAATACTCAAGTTAGCTTGACTCTTGATGTCTTAATAAACACGTCTGGGCAGAGAACCTAGCAACCATGAGGAAGTGGTTTGCTTCAGGATGTTTTTCAATATCTGAGTCACTATAATAAATTATAAGATTATAAATGTTGGTGGCAACCCAGTGGATGATTGGGAAACGTGAAGAAGTTTGACAATATTTAAATTGAGAAACTGGACTTGATCAGCAATCTAAGTAAGATTTCATACAAAGGCAATATGTATATAAAGAGGACATTAAAATATTGATTGTTGTTTTGACTTCACAAAACAGAAGAAAACACATTTTCTTATTCAGCAATATTGGTAAATAATTGAAATTAATAGTCTGCAAACAATCTAAATCTTTATTTGGATGCACCAAAATGTTTGCACCAGCAGAAATGCAAATCTAGAAAGGAAAAAGGCAATATAATTTATTCACATCAGTAACACTTTGCAAAGCAATTTAGAAGCATAGAAACAATTTCTAATGTCTCCAAAAATCCTGTTTACTTTCTACTAAATTACGCACCTGCAACTTCTGAACTCAAAACACTACCATAATTTAAATATGTAGCAGGGCACATGTTTTATATAGTTTCCTATGCATGTGAAACAAAAGGTAGCGTACTTTAATTTTTAACAAGAATGTCAATTTAAAAATAGAAGATAGTATTCTTAGGTTTGATACTGCTATCTAACATTGTTACACAATATATAGAACTGTCTATGACACCTGAAAATTATACCAATCTGGTTTGAAGTAATATAAAAAGCTTGGTTCTTTGAACAAATGTTAAAAGTGAAGTTTACTATCATACCTATGATTGAGTTGTTCATTTTATTTACATTGCACCAATCACATGTAGAGTGAAGAAAGACAGATCTAAAATTCAACATACAGAAAGAGGAAGGAAGTGAGCCTGTGGTTATGCTGAGGTGTAGAATAAGTTAGGCTGCTTTTTGACAACTGTTATCTTCCAGATATGCTGGACTACATCTTTTAGAACCCACGTTTGGTTAAAAAAAAATTCTGAAAGTTGTAGTTCAACATTACAGGAGGAAGATAAACTGGGGAAGACTGAAATTCAAAAAGCTACAATAATTAGAAAATGCATAACGCTAATAGGGGTTTTGAAGAACATAAGAAATGGCATAACTCAGTTACTCTGGGAGGCACTGTTAAGTCTATAGTAAACTGATAAAGACAAGGAAGAGTCATTTGAAGGAAAAGAACAGCATTTAGGTATTATAGAGAAGATTATGGGGATGGAAGGATGAACATTCAGACAGATAAGAAACACATGTAATGAATCTTGGATAGACATAAAAGGATCAAGGCACAATACTGAAAACTCAGACCAATTTATGCAAATACACGTGTTTGCCTAGAGGAGAATGAAAATGTTTATGAAGAGCTAAAAATGAAAAAACTGGATAAGGTTAGCCTCTAAAAACTTTTTGAAAGATCAGAACACAGCTGGTATCACACAGATAGTGTAGCTTCCTTTTCTGTAGTTCCTATGGACAATGGGTCCAGGCAGGGGTAGGTTCTAACTTACCTCGCTGCCGGTTCGTTTCCTCCTGCGCCGCGTGGCCGTGCCTCATGGGCACGCGCACACTTTGCACGTGCGTGCATGTGCAGTGGCAAAAATTCCAAAAAAATCCTCCCCAAAAAAGCCAAAAACAAGATGGTGACCACATGTACATTGCCGGAAACTCGGTTTCTGCGCATGTGCAGAAGAAAAAAACCCGGAAAAAAGCCCACAGACTGGCACCGACCGAACTGATCATCGTGACGTTACCAGCAGGTCGCTACTGGTTCAAAGAAAGCTCCAAATACCAGGAAGTTGAATTGGGTATTGGGTATCTCACAATGCTAATTTTCAGAAAAATCATAACTACAAATAGTGTCACATATGAATAAGACAGCACAGATATTTGCAAATATTATTATGGTTTGGACTTGCCTTTACTGCTGAGATATTAAGACAAAAATAATCCACTTTGAGGATTTATGATAACTTTTTTACAGGGAAAAAAAGGGGGGTAGGGTAACTATTTGCCTAAATTGCTTTGCTGTTCTATCATGCCATAGATAAAATAAAAGAACTGGAGGGCTTGGAGAGTTCACTTACATCTGAAAGGATTGTGGGCACATTAATCATTGTACAAAGCTCCTAAAGAGCTAGAGAAGGCTGAATTATTGTCCTGAAAGAAATACTCTTGACCTCTATGAATTAAAAATTTGGCATTGCCATAAAAAGTACATAATGAGCTATACTCCTTTATGTCATGCTGTACAATTTAGTTATTCCCCCAGGGAAGTGAAGGGAGGGTAGAGAAAGAAGAGAAGGAAGCCACACCCAAAACTTTGTTCAAAGAGTTGTAAAAAAAAACCAAAACTTTCTAATGACAAATGGCCGTTGATACAGTCCCTAAGGTTAAAAAAAGAGCTATCTGTCCTGCTGAGTCTTCATAATGCTGTCTGTACCTCTTCGATCCATGGACAGAACACAGAACATTTAAATCCTCAGCACCACAATAACTCCCTCCAATAAGTGAGCTAGAATCTTGTTAAGCCTGTCCTTATAAAAGCTATCCCTACCTGAGAACTAGAAATTGCCTTCCTAACCATATTAGACTATCACAATATAACTCAGCGTCATCTGCTTCAAACTGTACTAACTTTCTGTGGATTCGAAAAAGCTATTTTTTTACTACTTATTATCTTTTCTTAAGACTACTGATCCAAGATGGAATCTGAAATTATAAGAGTCCAATGTAAGATGCCTCAGGTGACCCCAGTTGCGGTAAGGTAGGACAGAATTGACTCTCATTCAGTCCTGTTCTACAACTTCATATAACAGTGATGGTGAACCTATGGCACGTGTGCCACAGGTGGAACGCGGAGCCATATCTGAGGGCACACGAGGCGTTGCCCTATGTCAGCTCCAGCGTGCATGTGCCAGTTGTTTTTCGGCCAGCTCTTTTTTGGCCTTCTTTTCAGCCATTTTTGGTCTCCCCCGGGTTCAGGAAAGCCTCCTGAAGCCTGGGGATAGTTCAACGGGCCAACCGGAAGTTCGTTTCCAAACTTCTTGTTGGCCTGTTTGACCATTTTTCGCTTTCCCCAGGCTTCAGGAGGCTTTCCTGAAGCCTCCTTTCCTGATGGCGAAAAACAGCCCAACCGGCCTACTGGAAGTCTGGAGGCTTCAGTGAGGCCTGTGTGCATGTGTGGGGGGGGGGGCTCAGCGCGGGTGTTGTGCGCATGCACGGGGAAGGACATTGCATTATGGGTGTGGGCACGTAACCCTTTTGGCACCCGAGTCAAAAAAGGTTCGCCATCACTGTCATACAACTTGCAGGAGCCGTGGTGGTGCAGTGGATAGAATGCAGAATTGCAGGCTAATTCTGCTAACTGCCAGTGATTTGTGATCACTGTGATCCGCAGGTCAGCGGTTCAAATCTCACCAGCTCAAGGTTGACTCAGCCTTCCATCCTTCCGAGGTAGGTAAAATGAGGACCCAGATTGTTGGGGGCAATATAAATACTGTATACATTGCTTACTGGTGTAAACCACTTAGAGAGTGCTTGCACTGTGAGGCAGTATATAAATCTCACAAATAAATAAATAAATTTGATCCTCGCCGGCTTAAGGTTGACTCATCCTTCCATTCTTCCAAGGTTGGTAAACTGAGGACCCAGATTGTTGGGGCCAATATGCTGACTCTGTAAACCGCTTAGAGAGGGCTGTAAAGCACTGTGAAGCAGTACATAAGTCTAAGTGCTATTGCTATTGCTATATACATGAATTCTAATTCAGAATTATCCTTTACTGTTCACAAACACAGCTTTTAACAAATGATGAAATCATCCTGCCTGCACAATCCTGCTTGCACAATGAGGCAACATTATAACTTAAGACATTTTTAAAACCTCAGAATAAGTTCAGGTGAGGTCACCCAAACTTTTCTGCCTATTTGCAGCCATCAAAACATGCATTCATGACTTGCATATCATATATACCAGTCTACATGATGATAGGGATTAAAAAAACATTTTGATTTATTGGACAATGTTGAAATTTTCACCCAGTATGATATGGGTTTTAGATTTTCATGTTGCAAATACTCAGCAAAGGTAAACTGCAAATTCTTAATGGCTGATATTGTCAAACCTGGTTCTTTGCACAGCAACCCTAAGGAAAGATGTATGTGCAAGGCGGTGCTTAACAACAAGAAGGAGGAGGAGGAGGAGGAGGAGGAGGAGGAGGAGGAGGAGGAGGAGGAGGAGGAGGAGGAGGAGGAGGAGGAGGAGGAGGAGGAGGAGGAGGAGGAGGAGGAGGAGGAGGAGGAGGAGGAGGAGGAGGAGGAGGAGGAGGAGGAGGAGGAGAAGAAGAAGAAGAAGAAGAAGAAGAAGAAGAAGAAGAAGAAGAAGAAGAAGAAGAAGAAGAAGAAGAAGAAGAAGAAGAAGAAGAAGAAGAAGAAGAAGATCATCGACATCGCAATACCAGGTGATAGCAAGGTCGATGAAAAGCAACACAAAAAAATTGCAAAGTACCAGGATTTAAAAATTGAAATTCAACGATTATGGTACAAACCAGCAATGGTAATTCCAGTGGTGATTGGAACACTGGGTGCTGTCCCAAAAGCATTGGAATTACATTTAAAACAGCTCAAAATTGACAAAATCACTATCAGTCAAATGCAGAAAGCCGCACTGCTAGGTTCCGCACATATACTTCGAAAATATATTACGACGTCCTAGGCCCCTGGGTGGGGCTCAACTAGTAATTAATGCCAAATCCAGCGAAACAACTGGCCGCTGTGATATAATTGTGAACAACAACAACAATAACAATGACAACAACAACAATAGAGTTGGAAGGGACCTTGGAGGTCTTCTAGTCCAACCCCCTGCTTAGGCAGGAAACCCTACACTACTTCAGACAAATTCCTTTTGTCTGAAGAACCTCTTCCTTTCCATCTCTTTATCCCTATTCCAATTACTAAGAAATATTGTTATCTCTTAATAAACTTTAGCCTTTAAGTCTGCCCTTAGAATCTTATTGCAAAATTGTTCCTGAACTGCTAGCATAAACTGGTCCACTTCGAATTGCATGTAGAGAAATCACATTCCTGAAACTGTTAAAAAACCAGAGCAGCAAGAAATGGGTTGCACCTGAATGTCTTTAATTTGTTCTCTGCAATGTTACATTTTTTATTTTGTAGTCACTAAATGAATGTTCCAAAAATCTACCAAAATCTTAAAACAGCAGATGCCACAGTGACTTTTAACACCTCCACAATGACCCCTACGGAAGCCCAACACCAATGAAAAAAACACACTTTTAAAATATTAATGTAAAGATTTCAGCCATTCCTTGGAATTAGTGCCATTCCACTTAAGGGAACCTCTCAACTGGATCCTTCAGATCCTCCAGTGGATCCACCCATCTTGCTGTTGGTCATCGTCTTTTACTTTCTATTTTCACTTTTCCCAGTATTACTGACTTCTCTAGAGAGCTAGGTCCTCCTCACATAATGCTTCCAAATATGATAATCTGAGCCTGATTGTTTGCATCTTGAATGAGAACTTTGGATTGATTTGTTCTATAACCAAAAAACATTAAGTCTCTATTGAGTTGGATTAAAAACCAGGAAAAGATTGTTTTCTAATAGTATACTGTTTCAAGCAAGCTGATGTTCTATTTTATCAAAACAACCTGGCATCTGTACGTACAATGCAAATGTCAACAGGGACGAAATCTTCAATTATTTTGCTATACAGGTGAAAGCTGTCTCCCAGATTCAAAACGCAGTGAGTATAACTTGTCTCCTGGAGACATATGAACTATACATGAACTGCAGGTTCCATCAGTGGGGAGCATGGCATCAAAGTCATCCATCTTCTTTTGACAGAATGCATAAGATGCACCCAAGTAGGACTCCTGCTTTACTAATACAGGTGTGCAGTTCTATTATTTGTCGGAGCACTTTTTTGAGACAAAAACTCAGAACAGAGAGGAGAGGAAAGGAGAGAAGAGCCGAGTCTGTGCACACTGCAATATTTAGATTCTTTTCAGGGCTGTCTTTTTATCAAGTCAAAGGCTTAGAGAAAGATAAAAATTACATTTTGATTTTGGGATTCTTTGATTAGGGAAATATTGTGAAGTGTTAATACTGTAATATGCATGTTTCATTTGTACTTAATTGCAGTCTTTTATATATTGGATTAAATTTAAAATGATAGCTCAGTATACATTTTTATGTATTTACTTAAATTTAAAGTAAGAAGTTCTTATAATGTACAGTATATTGGTATCTGTACTGGAAAAAGTCAGAAGTTACTCTTTTTATATATTTGTTTTATGTTATTTTCCATTTTTAACCCCCCCCCCCTTTACCCTATCCAATTTTTTGCCTTTCTGTTAGTTTGTATTTTATTTTTCTTTTGAAACTCAACAAAATTGCTTGCAAGAAGTCAAAGAAAGCTGCATTAGTAAGATATTGCAGAGAAAAAATATCTACATAACCTTGGTTCAGTAATAGAGATGTTCACAGCAAGACTGCTATACATATTTGTTGGCTTTATTTACTAAGTTACAAATGCAGGTGCATATATCAGTAACAGAGAACTAATGCAAATAAACTGAAGGAAATTAAGACCAATGCTAAATTCATATACCTAAAGTCCAGCAATAACTTTAAACATTCTGTTCAGCCAAAATACAAATATCACATGAATCAAGATAGGAAAAAAAAAAGTACATTGTCAAAATCTGGTATTTTTCGGAGTATAAGACGCACCTTTTTGTCCCCAAAAAGAGGGTGGAAATGTCGGTGCGTCTTATACACCGAATACAGCCATTTCTGACCTCCCGAAGCCCCGCCTCCGCATCCCAGTTTTGCAAAAAAAGGGCTGTTTTTTTGCAAAAATGGGGGTGATTTTGCCTTCCCCCACCCCTTAGGAGTACTCTGCAGGCTTCCCAAACCCTTTGCATGCCCTGTTTTTGCAAAAAAAAAAAAAAAAAAAAAGAGCGAAAAACGGGCCGTTTTTTGCAAAAATGGGGGCGTTTTTGCCTTCCCCCACCCCCTAGGAGTGCTCTACAGGCTTCCCAAACCCTCTTCATGCCCTGTTTTTGCAAAAAAAATGAGCAAAAAATGGGCCTTTTTTGCAAAAATGGGGGCGTTTTTGCCTTCCCCCACCCCCTAGGAGTGCTCTGCAGGCTTCCCAAACCCTCTTCATGCCCTGTTTTTGCAAAAAAATGAGCGAAAAACGGGCCATTTTTCACAAAAATGAGGGTGTTTTGCCTTCTAATTACCCCATCTAGCATGACTGGAGGTGGAATTCTGGGAGTTGAAGTTCACTAGTCTTAAAGTTGTCAAGTTTGAAGACCCCTGGGTTAGGGGTTAGTGGTGCAAGGGTCTTCAAACTTGGCAAGTTTAAGACTTGTGGACTTCAACTCCCATTCCTGAGCTAGCATGACTGGAGGAGGAATTCTGGGAGTTGAAATCCACAAGTCTTAAAGCTGTCAAGTTTGAAGTTTGTAAAAAGTGTACATGGTTGTAAAAAGTATACATGGTTGTAAAAAGTATTCTGCTACACTGGTATTTTATTAAATAATATATTACTACACCATTTGGTTCAGAATACTTTTTTCCTTGTTTTCCTCCACTAAAATCTAGGTGCGTCTTATATCCGAAAAATACGGTACTGTATAACATTTTATCTGCATATGTATAGAAAAATGAGAACAGCCCAAAGTCATTGAAATAAAAATATACTTTTCATAATAAAGATTCCAAGTTTTTAATTCCCGGGAGACCTGAAAGGGTTCATAATCCAACACCTAAGATCATGGGTGACCTTTTTTGCTGTTTTTTTTAGCAATGCATGAATCTCCTAGCAGTCTTATTTACTTTATCCATCACCTACTCCTGCATCTACTTATAGTCAGGCCAATTCCAAATGTTTTTACAACCACAAATATAACCCTTCATGCAAAAAAGAAGAAAGGTTTGTCTACCTTTAATGGTGACAAAACTATGCCAAATGAACAAAGTAATTAAAAATATATGATTTTCTGTAATAAAATGAGAGGTCCATGTCATCAAGTAAAACCAACTTGAAGAAATGTGACAACCTTTTCCATGTCAAATTGTGTCAAATTTCCAACATATATATCTTCAATCTACATAACTTCCAAAATTCCCTTAAACATATGGTCATTGAGGACAATGAAGAGAATATGATTACCAAAAAAAAGTCATAGGATGAAGAATTGACAGGTGCACTTTTTATCCACAAGTAGCTATACTTCCAAGAATTCATCAATAAGAAATTAAAATATTCTCACTTATTAATTAAATAAATATTCCCCCTTTGGTAATGTCTGGGTCTGGCCAGTCATGAAAAATTACGACAGCTTGCTAATTACCACTTCAAAAATGTTGGTATTATGCAGAAATGTAAGTAAATACATACTGCGGATGTATTATCTCAGAAAGCCAGATTATAAAAGGAACCCTTATTAGTCTGTATATAGCAATTAAAAAGAAAGAGAAACAAAATGTTCTTGTTGCAGCTTAGAGGCAAATTTGCTTGTTGATGCATGAATTGATACTTCAAGCCAACAAGCAACCCACGTACTGCCAACTACGATGTTCACAGGGTCACCGTACACAAGCTTGCATGAAGTAAATATGAGGCTTCCTGTTTCCTAACTATATTTGCTTTGGAGAGAATGGTGTATTTTGTGAGAGGCAAGAAACCTCCATAATATACAATGTTTTTGATAACAATGGTTGCTTTCATATCACATTGGGTCTGATAATGATACAAACATAAGAACAACAGACTCCTCCTAAATCTCTCCACAGATCTAGCTAGCCCACCAACCTGTTTGACCTATCAGCCAGCCAGATGCCTTCAAAAAAAACTTGGAAGCTCTTCTCTGATAGTTAAGAGGTAAGTTAAAATTGAATTGATGTATCTACCGTATACAATGAAATATTACCTTATGTGTAGGGAGAATAAAAGAAGTAACCTAGTTTGGTTCCTATGGAAGAAGAGACTTAGAGTAGACAGCCCTTCTTCTCTGCCCCAGCCTTTACACAGGATAATAGCTGGACCACAACGGTACTCCAATTAAAAGAGGAGGCAGGGTGTGTGTGTGTGTGTGTGTGGAGCAGAGATGGTATTCAGCCGGTTCGGACCGGTTCAGGCGAACCGGTAGTAGTGACCTGCGAATGGGACCACCCACCCGCCCCGGCACTATGCCATCCTACTTAGCCACGTTTTCAAGCCGCGTGCCTGCATGCAAGCCGCGCTTGGGAGCAAAGCACATGTGTGAAAGGCTGCGGCATGCACGGAAGGGTGCGTGCGAGCGAAGCATTTTTGGTTCTGGGAGAACCGGTAGGTAAATTATGTGAATCCCACCTCTGGTGGGGAAGGAAGAGATGTAGTTGTATGGAAGAGGAAAGAAGAAGAGACTGCAGATGGACACAGGTCAAAATCAGTCCCCTGCAATGTAGGCAAAGAGTTTGTGAGATGCCTCCACACAAACTCTTCCAGAATCACCATGTTACAGCCAGCAGCTGGTAACAATTTCTTCTCCTCCTGGCAAAAACTGAAAGACTGTGAGACACTAACATGTTTGCAGCAGTTCAGGGCAGATGGGCTGGTACTTGGCTGAAAATCCTAAAAGGTCAGCAAATCTAAGGTGGGCTACTAAAGAGTGCTAAGAGGTAGCTATAACTGCAGTTGAGAAGTTTTGCTTACGATCTCCAGCTTAGAAGCAGCTAAGTTTACGTCAGATATTTTATGCAGTTCAGGCAATTCAAGCCAGCTTGCAAAGGAGGAGGAGGGACAGAGGGAGAGGTCAGAGGTACCCACAGGCTAGATGCACATAAAAAAAAGATGCAGGCACCATCAGGGCCACTATAGTGGCTTTTTTTACACATCCCTAGAGGTTATGAAAACCTCTCATAAAACCAGATAAGAATCCTTAGAAGTAAATACACAGCACATACAGAAATAAGTATGTAGGTAAATAGCCACAGGCACAGCAATAAAATTAGAAATAATTGGGGACTAATTAGGACTAGAAATCCTAATTTTTGTTTAAATAAAAGTTGCAAGTTTTGTATACTACAGAAGAGAGAAAAATGTACCTTTCTTGCCAGTGGTCTGCATCATTCCCCATAAAAAGCCCCACCACAGTCCCTGTATAAAGAATTCTGTTCAGCAGATTTACTTTTGGCTCAAGTACATTCAATTCCCCAAACCTTTGAAATAAATAAATGTATGCTGGAACTGTAAGAGAATCTGAAAAGAAAGTCCACATACCAGAAACACTCAGTTCCTCTCAGGTGTACAGAGATTAGAAGTCCCCTAGCACCAAGTAATTCCATCCAGAAGTGTTGTTGAGTCATTTGAAAATCAATTGAACCAGTCTAGATTAGAAGCAATTCATCATGTCAATATTAGACAATCTAGGAATATAAAACTATTATGGTTGCAGTAGCTGTCATTCCAACCTTATCCTCTTGAGCTTGTATTAAAGATCAGGAACTCTTGATTTATTCAGTCAGTTTTAGTTGTAGCATCAGAAAGTGGCTAGATTGCAAGAGTAACCCACACACACACACAATTTAGTCAGACATCACCTGAAATACCTGTCTAGTTTTGAGCACCACAAAATGGAATGAATTTACAGTAGGACTTTTCTTAGGCAGAATGCATACTGCATTTTGTAAAACAGAAATATAGAGGTGAAACAATAATATCTACAGAGGGGGCAGGAGCTAAATACTTGGCCTTCCCAGCATGACCAACTTTCTGTCCATTCTCCATGGCTGTCCCCCTTTTCCTATCACAGCACATCGAATAGCAAACAACGAGTACCAGGACAATGCATCGAGTACCAAATTCAACAAATTTTGAAGCAGTGAAATACCGAGTTACCACTGTACTTGAAGCCAAGCTAGTAGGTAATGCTAATTTGAGTAGGTGAAGGGGGCTCAATTCTAGGTCTTGCATTATGTAATATATTTATAATTATTTGGATTTGCCATTAGAAAACATGATTACTCAATTTGCAGAAAGATGGCAAAAACACTTTTAGCACATTAAGTTCCAAAGGATCTTGAGAACATGGGACCACTGTTCCCTCTAAGGCACGCGGCCGTGCACATGATGAAAGAACGCTGCGCGGAAGTTTCTAACTTCCGCCCGGCATTTTCTAATGGGAGAGGCTGTGAGCCTGCGCGGCCGCGCAAATGAAAAGAGAATGTGGCGCGCCGTTTTCAGCTATTACAGGGAACATTGCATGGGACATAGGTAAAAATTAACAAGATGAAGAGAAAATGGTACGTTGTCTTACCTGAACGTCCATTCTCGTAGGTGTGGAGCTATCATCCAGGATGGGTTACATCACGTCTCTCACCCAATCAGGACTGAGTCTTTTTTAAATATATTTCTGCCTCTGTCTTCAAGACCCGCTTTTTTGACGAAGACGAAGCACCGACTCACGTGGTCACCGCTGAATCTCCTTGGTCTAGTAAAACAAAATTCTTGTACCCCGCCCTGTTACCCCATCTAACATAATACGAACAACTAAACAACCGAACAAGAACTCATAACTACCTGCCACCCCGGAACCCCTACTGAATGGGAGGGTCTGGATGATAGCTCCACACCTACGAGAATGGACGTTCAGGTAAGACAACGTACCATTCTCCATAGTGGGTGGAGCTATCATCCAGGATGGGACATGCCAAAGCCTGGTGTCCCGAGGGAGGGAAGTTACTGGGGTTCCCGGGAGTCGGGTGGCAGGACCCTTTGCAAGACTCTGCGGCCGAAGGCTGCATCGGAAGAGGCAAAGGAATCTATTTTATAGTGTCTAACGAAGGACGAAGGAGTGGCCCATGAGGCCGCTCTACAGATCTCCTCCATGGGTGTCTGGGAGGCCCAGGCCGCGGACGTGGCCGCGCTCCTAGTGGAGTGCGCTGTGATCCCCGATGGACAGGGTTTAGCCGACAGCTCGTAGGCCTTGGCAATTACCGCCCGAATCCATCGCCCTCCCGTGGCTGAGGAAGCCTTGGTTCCCATGGAAGAAGGGAGGAAAGATACAAACAGGGCCTCCGACCTGCGCCACTCCTTAGAGCGTTTCAGGTAGATGCGGATGGCCCGGCGGACATCGAGGGAATGCCACTGTCGCTCCAGAGGCCTAGTGGGACGAGCGCAGAAGCTGGGCAGGACCAGTTCCTGAGCTCGGTGGAACCAGGAATTAACTTTAGGTAGGAAAGTGGGGTCTAGTCTAAGGACCACCTTGTCTGGGAAGAAGACACAGAGGTCGGGTCGGGCTGACAAGGCGGCTATCTCCGATATCCTTCTAGCTGAGGTGATGGCCACTAGAAAAGCCACCTTCTGTGTTAGGAAACGCAGGGAGGTGGTTCGTAGGGGCTCGTAAGGAGCGCCTGTTAGAGAGTTAAGGACTAGTGTGAGATCCCAGGTAGGGAAACGGTGAACTACTGGGGGCCTATGGAGGGAAGTGCCCCTCAGAAATTGTCTGATGAGAGGGTGGTGTGAGAGGGATGGCAGGCTACCGCATGCCAAAACGGAGGATAGGGCTGCCACCTGTCGTCGGAGGGTGTTAGTCGACAGTCCCTTGTCAAAGCCATCTTTGAGAAACCCTAGCACGTGGCCCACGGAGTTAAGTGTGGGGGAGCAGCCCGCTGATTGACACCAGGCACAGAAGGTGCGCCAGGAGGCTGAATAGATACGTTCCGTAGAGGGGCGCCTGGAGTCCAGGATAGCAATAGCAATAGCACTTAGACTTATATACCGCTTCATAGTGCTTTACAGCCCTCTCTAAGCGGTTTATAGAGTTCAGCATATTGCCCCCAACAATCTGGGTCCTCATTTTACCCACCTCGGAAGGATGGAAGGCTGAGTCAACCTTGAGCCTGGTGGGATTTGAACCGCTGAATTGCTGAACTAGCAGTCAGCTGAAGTAGGTTGCAGTGCTGCTTTTAACCACTGCGCCACCACGGCTCCTCATCACCTCATCAAGGATGAGTTGAATAGCCCCTGCCGGTATGCGTCGGTTGACTAGTGTGCTCCGCTCAACCTCCACACGGTCAATTGAAGCCATCGCGGTTCCGGATGGTTGATTTCCCCCTGGCTGAGTAGAGATCTGGTCACTGGCAGGTGCCATGGGGGGCAGACTGATAAGGTCAGAATGTCTGCAAACCAGGTTCTGCGAGGCCAGTGGGGAGCCAGGAGGAGAACCTCTGCCCTCTCTGTCATGATCTTGCGAAGGACCCGTGGGATCAGAGCCAGAGGAGGGAAGGCATATAGAAGACCCCGAGGCCATGGGGACCGGAGAGCGTCCGTTCCTTCCGCTTCCGGACACCGGAACCTGGTGAAGAATCTGTCCAGTTGGGAGTTTTCCTTTGTGGCGAAGAGATCCACTAGGGGAACTCCGAACCGCAGTGATATCTGGCTGAAGACCTGTGGGCTGAGTTTCCATTCTGTCTGATCTATCAAGGAGCGGCTCAGCCAGTCCGCTTGAGTGTTGGCTTCCCCGGAAATGTGTTCCGCCACTATGGAGAGAAGGTGTTCCTCTGCCCAAGTGCCCAGGGCCCAAGCTTCGTCCATGAGAGCCCGAGAATGGGTACCTCCCTGCCTGTTGACATGTGCCTTGGCCGTGGTGTTGTCCGTTAGGATCAGGATGTGATGGCCCTCGACCAGGGGTTTGAATTGGATGAGTGCTAGTCGGATGGCGCGCAATTCCAGGAGGTTGATGGGGAGGGCCGCCTCCTGCGGGGACCAGCGGCCCTGGGAGACCGCTGTTTCCATGTGGGCTCCCCATCCCGCTAGGCTGGCATCGGTGGTAAGTATCAGCCTGTGAGGCTCGAGGAACAGGCAGCCCTGGAGTAGGGAAGGCGACTTCCACCAGAGGAGCGACCTGCAGACCGACTGTGGCACCAGGATTCTCGCCAGAGAGGAGCCCCTCCCGGCCTTCTGAAAAGGTAAGAGTAACCATTGCAGGTCCCTGGAGTGAAGTCGAGTCCAGGGTACTATGTTGATGGCTGAAATCATTTTCCCTAGGAGAGTGGAGAGCTGGCGCAGAGGCGCCCTGCGGTGCCGCAGAACCGAGTTGACCAGATCGAGGATGCTATCCACCCGGTCCTGGGAGAGGAAAACTCTACACTGCAGGGAGTCGATGATAGCACCCAGGTGAATCAGAGAGGTACTGGGGGATAGCCTGCTTTTCTCCAGATTGATGGAGAAACCAAGGTGTCGGAAGGTGGAAAGAGTTACCTCGACATCCTTGACGGCTTGCTCAAGGGACGAGGCCAGGATAAGGATGTCGTCCAGATAGCAGTAGACTCTAACTGGGATGGTTCTGAGGTGGGCCGCCAGAGCCGCCACTACCTTCGTGAATACCCGGGGAGCGGATGATAGGCCAAAGGGAAGAGCTCTGTATTGATAGTGAACTCCTCCATAGCAGAATCTAAGGAATTGCTGGTGTTCAGGTAGGATAGGGATGTGAAGGTAGGCCTCAGTAAGGTCAATGGAAGCCAGGAGGTCACCCCTCCGAACGCACGCCAGGATGGACTGGAGGGAGTGCATCTTGAACCGTCGGTATCTAATATAACGGTTCAGTCTCTTAAGGTCTAGAATGGCTCTCCACCCTCCCGAGGCTTTGGGGACTACAAATAAGATGGAATAGAATCCCTGCCCAATTTGGTCCTCCGGCACCTGCTGTATGGCTCGAATTTCTAGCAGGTGCGAGATGGCGTTGCGCATGAGGACACGCTTGGAGTCTCTGTTAGAGACTGGGCTGCGTATAAAAAAGCTCGGGGGGGGGAGAGGAATTCTAGGGAGAGCCCAAATTTCAGGGTCTCTCTGACCCAGGCATCGGAGGTGAGTTCCTCCCACCGGTCAGCGAAGAGAAGAAGCCGGCCGCCAATGGGAGGGACATCCGACAACTCACTTAGTGCGTCGGTATGGACACCCTCCCCCCCTCGAAAGGGACGTCTAGCCTGCCTGCCCCTGAAGGATCTGTCCTGGGGGAACCGTGGGCGAGACCCGAACTGATTCCCGTACTGACCTTGTGGTCGTTGAGGATAGGAGGGAGGTGGATCGGGTTGTCTGAAGGGACGCCTGGTATAGGGACCTGGTCTGGATGTACCTCTGCGTTGATGAGACGGGAGGACTTTCCTCTTGTCCTTGGTTTCTACCAAGATGGGGTCTAGGGATGATCCGAACAGTTGACAGCCATCGAAGGTCGACGTGGCCAGGCGCCACTTAAGTTTCACGTCCGCTTGCCAAGAGCGTAGCCAGTGAAGTCTTCTGGTAACGATCGAGGATCCCATGGCTCTAGATGCGAATCTCGCCGATTGTAACGTGGCATCTGCCGTATAGCGAGCTGCTGCTAGGAGCTTGCTAATGTCCCGATGTGCTCGCGTTTCAGATTGGGGCAGGCGATTCTGTAGATCCCGAAGCCACACCAGCGATGTGCGGGAGAAGAAGGAAGCTGATGTAGAGGCTCGCACAGCCCAGGCAGCTGCCAGGTAGGTGCGTTGGAGTGACAGCTCCGTCTTTTTATCTTCCGGACGTAGGAGGTCCGCTGAATCCGCTGGTAGAGTAGGTACTGCGAAGTGCGCCAGTACTGGGGCGTCCACTGGAGGTACCTGGAGAGCTGGGACAATATCTGAACCAATGTTAAAATAGCGTCTGTCTAAGGCCGAGGGAGCGGCACCCGTGACAGGGGAGGACCACTGTGACCGTACGGCATGTACAAAGTACGGGGGACAGGGGACCACTTGGGCCTCTGGAGCTTGCTCGGAGAATAGAGGGTCAATTTGGGAAGTATCTGCCGCGTCTGGAGATTCGGCAGGACCCCATTTGGAGGCGTTACGCGCCTTGAATAGCAGAGATTTAAACAGGCTGGGATGAAACAGCCCCGACGTGGGAGGGGGGTCAGGCGCCATGCCTTCATCCTCGGACAGTTCTAGGTCTGGGCCTGTTCCCTCACCCGCTGCTTCCTCCTGGGGGTTAGCCTGTGGTTGGTTCCCCTGGGACCCCGAGTACCCCTCGTACTCATCCTGGTCAGCCTGGTGAGTTAGATTGTCGAAGTTGTATTGACCCTCCCCTTGTTCTGCTTGATCAGAATAATGCCTTTGGTGCAGGTACTCTGAAACGCTGTGCTTGAATGCTGCCTGAAATATTGCCTGTACTGCAGGGTCCTGCAGGTAATCTGGGGTATCTGAGCGGAGCCCCGCTGCAGTAGGGGTGAAGGTGGCTGAAGGCCTAGTAGCCGCTCTAATAGAGACTACCTCCCTGATCTGTGGAACAGCTCCCTGTTCCCAGATGTCTGAATCTGTGAGGGGTAGATCCCTGTCATCTAAGGACGATGTGTCCCCCAAATCCTCTGACCTGGGAGGCCCGTGAGGAATGGCCAGGTCAGATAGGGCTGGATTACTCCTAGCTGCCTTGTTGCAGATCTTGTTCAAGGCTCTGTCCCTGCGGGACTCATGTTTAGTAGGAGCCTTGGCCTTCGCCTTCTGTTCCCTGCCTCTGCCCTTCTTAGGCTCCTGTCGTTTAGGGCTGCTTGAGGTCTGGTCTTCCCTGCTCTGATGAGGGAGGGCAATCTCCGGAGGTGCATCGGCCTCCTCAACATCCCCTTGTCTCTTATTTGCAGTTGCCATATTAAACGGGTAGCCGATGGTACCTGGGGGGCGAGAATGGAGAAATGTGAGCTCCTCCCCTTTTGGCGGGAAATGCACAGGCCGGTGAAATGGCGGCCGCGGAGGTCTTAGGCCTTTAACGGCCGGTCCGTCTTGCTGCTCGTTGGCCTTAATTAAATGCCTCCGGGAGAGGAATCGCCGAAATCCGACGTATTTCGCCCTTATCCGCCGGTAAATGTGGCTCCTGTAGCCGCTGCTGTTTGCGGCGGCCATTTTGGGGACTGCGCATGCGCAGGAAGACCCCCTCCTCCAGTAATGGCGGCAATTTTAAATTGGGGCCATGCCGGCTTCTGGCTCGTATCGGGAGGATCGGCTAGTCGGCAGCGGGCGGGAGACGCCCGATCGCTGCCCTGGGAGTCGGCTCTTAATAAGGAATGGAAACTCCCTGGCTGCGGCGGCTCCGATTAATTGTCCCGGTTGCCTGGGTCGGAGGCAGGAACGCGACTCAACCGCCTCGCAGCGAGCCCGTACGCTGCATGGGGAGGCGATGGCAACCGGGTTAGAGCCGCGCTGACCGCTTGCTTACTGGGCTGCTTGGGGAACGGTCGCCAGCCTGCGGCGGGAGCCAGGCCCCCTAGTGCCGCTGCCTCTGAGCCTTCGTGGTCTCTTGGGGATGGGAAGGGGGGGTTAATACTTACGATTGCTAGGGATGAAGAAATCGTTAATCCTCACTCCCAGTGCTGTAGCTATCTCTAGGATGGGTGACCACACGTCCTCTTAGGGTGCAGACTGAGTCGAAAAAGCGGGTCTTGAAGACAGAGGCAGAAATATATTTAAAAAAGACTCAGTCCTGATTGGGTGAGAGACGTGACGTAACCCATCCTGGATGATAGCTCCACCCACTATGGAGAATTGGACATTAGCAAGGAATGTATGTGGGGGGAGGGCTATACTTAGCAGGAGAACATGCAGTTTCTTCATAGTAAAAGATATTCCAACAATGAAACAGGAGGTAGTGGATTCTCCTTCACAGAGCACAGAATCAAAATACGTTCTTAGGATTGTCTTACATTCTATGATTTCTAAAAATGTTGTGGGTTCAGTCCCAATGAAGGGAAGGGAAGGCGAACTTAAATTTCTCCACCTGACAAATACTTTTTCTGGAGAGCTGCTCATTCTTTTGATCAAGCAGGGAAGTTCATTCAAGGGCAGAAGATTGCTTCCCCACAATATTAAAATGACACCAGCAATTCTGGAGATATTTGGGGAGTGTTTAACATAAATAATACATTTTAGTCAACTGTTATACTATTTTAGAATGCCATAATGATGGATACCATTTGTGATAAATTATAGGATACTGAAATGAAAAAAGTTGCAAATAAGAGGTGAATGATAAGTCATCCCCTGTCCATAATTTAGGCCTATTTCTCCAATAGGCTGCTAGTGGGTAGACTGGGCATTGATTTAAATCTCTCAATAAAATTTCTATTCCGCCCTCTCAGATGATGTCATTGGTTAAGGTGCCTGCAAGGTATAAATATATAGTGTAGTCTGAAAAAATATTTTCTTATCTTAATGGTATTGATCTTTGAATATAGCAATATGTATTATTTACATATTTAAATTGCTTTTTCAAAAGTCTCGCAGCCCGGCCCTCCCCCTCCCCTGCTTTTTCAAAAGGAGGACCCAGATTTCTGGGACCAAATCATGTATTAATGGAAATATTGATGGTACTCAACAATTATTCTCATATCCTTTCAACAGAAGCTTTATCTTTTGTAGCTAAATCTTTGGTTGAAAGCTGAAATGGCTTAGTATGGTAATTTTTTGTTGTTGTTAGTTGCAAAGTCGTGTCCGACCCATCGCGACCCCATGGACAACGTTCCTCCAGGCCTTCCTGTCCTCTACCATCCCCTGGAGTCCATTTAAGCTCACGCCTAGTGTGGTAATATAACTTTCCTATTCTCAAACCAAAAAGTAGCCATTGGCTTTCCTCTTTCATGCATCACCATGTTTCTCTTAATGAAAGAAGGGGTTGAATGCCTCTGACTTGAAAAGGTAGTTGAAATTTTCAGCATTAACAAGCAATAAAAAAGGAAATGAGAAGTTTCTTTCAACTGGTGTTTAATAAGAACAAACAAGACAAATTGTTTTAATTTTAAGCATATTTGCTTAGAAACAAATCACTCCTAAATTTAAAGTTGCTTGCTACCCCTAATACATTCTTTATGGTTTCAACTTCTTTAAAATGTCTCCTGAGCGGGGTTCAGAAGAGTCCCAACAGGTTTACAAAAGTCTGTGGGAGAAATTAGATTTTGTACCTGAGCAAGTGTTCAGTATGCTGGTGGCTACCCCTTCAACATTAGTAAAAAGGGAATGACCTATTTCAGACTTCATATTGAAATATTGTCTGGTTAGCTATGGTTTGTTGAACAAGACAGAACTGGCTGAGTGGCATGCTAGGTCATTAATCAGAAGCGGACAAATTGAGGTTCCCAGATTGAATGCAGCACTTGGGGCCGCAATACTTAGGGCCCATAATCTCGGATATGACTGCTAAACTCCACTTCAAAATTTAGGGGCTGGAAAGGAAACAATGCTCCTTTGACATAACTTATCAATTTATATGATTTAATATAAATTACTTTTCATCACCTTTTTTTTTTACTTTTTCTAAACCCCTCAAATTAAATTATACAGGGTCCCATCAATAAAAAAAATTGTCCACAGATGTCATGACCAATAAATCACAAACATGTAACTCAATGCATGAAGCCAACTGCAAATGTTCAACGAACAAGCAAGAAGCTACTACCTTAATGGGTACTTGTCAGACATTTGTTTGAATATTTTGAGGCTTAAGGTAACAAAAAAAAATTAATTAAAAAGGAATATTTCCTCAATGGGGAATATCCAGGTTGCTTGGAAAAACTGAGACCGAACTGCAGAGAAGAAAACAAATAATCTAACTGAGCAATCCACACTAGAGTATGTATCACTACATTAATACTGCAATATACTGTTCTTACTGTGAAGTGCAGAATAAGATTTTTCCTAGATAATTCAACATAATGGTCTATGAAGGCTTTCCACCTTATGATGTATATTATTTACATAAAAGCAATTGATGTGGTGTCACCACATATAGATACATTACGCACGTACATATAAATCCATTCTTTTTTTAAAAATAATTTTTAATGATTTTTTTCTTATAAATCCATTCTTATAGGAGTAGGAAACTAAAGCAGAATAACAGTGTTGCAGGGGACCTTGGAAATCTTTTAGTCCAGCGGTTCTCAACCTGGGAGTCGCGCCCCTTTGGGGGTTGAACAACCCTTTCACAGGGGTCGGGAGACTTCGCCTGGACGCCGCCATTTGAGTTCTTTTACCCTCTGTGCATGCGCAGAGGGTAAAAGAACCCAAATGGTGGCGGTGGGGCGGGGGTTGCAGCAGCGGGCGCGGCAGCAGGGTGGGGTGCAATGGGGGCGCAGGGGCGGGGCGCAGGGCATGGCATTAGGAAGGTTGAGAACCACTGTTTTAGTCCAACCCCCTGCTCATGTAGGACACCCTATATCATTTCAGACAAGTGGTTGCCCATGTCCAATCTCTTCTTAAAAACCTTTGGTGTTGCAGCACCCACAACTTCTGGAGGCAAGTCACTCCACTGATTAATTATTCTAACTGTCAGGAAATTTCTCCTTAGTTCTATTAATTAGTTTCCATTCCATTCCGTCATAGCCCCTTAAGTACTGGAACACTGCTATCATGTCACTATACCAGAAGACAGTATTAGTCTTCAGGGAATGGGTAACACTCTAGATCACGGGTCCCCAAATTTGACAACTTTAAAACTTGTGGACTTCAAATCCCAGAATTCTCCAGCCAGCTATGCTGGCAGGAGAATTCTGGGAGTTGAAGTCCACAAGTCTTAAAGTTGCCAAGTTTGATGACCTCTGCTCTAGATGCTGCTCAATGACACTCTCAACAGCAGTGTCAATGATTGGGAATTCTGGAAAATGTAGTTCAGAACATTTGGAAAGCTCTAGTTCCTCATCCCAACAGTCTTCAGGTAAATTATTATCAGTATTATCATCAATAATGCAACCACTTATATGTAGTAGTTATTTTAGACAATATGCTGGAAAGATGGGAAGTTATTAATTTACGATAGCTGTAAATATATTTAAGAAAAACCTAACCCAACTTTTTGTTTCAAAATAAGCCACTAAAAGCAGCTTACGAAATAGAAAACAAAAAGAACAAGAGCATATTAGTAAACTAAAACCCATATAACACCCTTCCATATAGGCATCTGCAGATATCCTTAATGATGATAAAATAACAAAGCATATGGCACAAGTAGTTAGTGGCAGAATGTGTGTCACAACACACATTTCATCATTCGTCCAAGTCCCCACACAAATGTCCATGCAATATAAATACATAAATAGTAAAGCAATAGCCGATTAATTTTAAAAAATGAAGCAACATCGAAATCCAACATTTCTATAAAAATAAACATTGAAAAAACATAGCGAAAGAGGAAGGTAAATCTATGTCAGGGCAGCAACCTTTTTTTCTTGTCCACTGCCATTAACAATGCCTCTGAATATAATTTAATAAACAAGATAAACCTGCTTCTTATCCTGCAACAGATTTGTATATCCTTTTTTCAGAAAGAGGATCAATTGGTCCTTGAAAAGCATATTCGCTGCCATAACCCCAAATACTGGCTAGTATTGTGACAAAAAATAATATTAATCCAGTTTTAAAACAGTATCTGAAAATAATTGGAATTATTGTTATTCTTCACATTACATGCAACTAACCCCTCTGCAATTTTTCATTAAAAATTATTCTTGCTAGCACCTTTTGAAGAGGCCACACCCAAGAAACTGGAGGTCCATGTGACTGAGAGACCTTGGTGATCCATTCCTATCTTTAATGATGGCCAGATTCCTATGGAAGGAAATTATCCTTCAAATAATCCAAGAAATCTTTCAAGACAGTAAACGTAACCCAAGAGAGAAATCCCGACAGCTAGTAATGCTGATTCAATAAAGGACCCCACCTGACTTTTGTATTCAGGACACATAATCCTGCAAATGTTCAACTCCTAATTCTGCAGTAGTTCAAATGTCTAATAGTTTTTCAAGAAGTCCCACGTCAACTGTACTTGCTGAGTAATATAGAAGGATCTTTTTAGTCAAAGTACCTCCATATGCACTGAACCTAGACACAGAATTTCAAGTCCTCATAGCTAAAACAAATGTTAGTGAAATACTTGTAGAAAGTTAGCACCCACCCCTCTCCTAGAAGAATGAAATATTCTAGGAAATATTAAAAAGGCAGAATATTATATTTCCCTAGATGAGAAAAGGAGAAACATGTTTTTAAAGACAAAGCATATCCCTGCAGCTCCCTGCAGCAGATATTTGGTGCACATTAAGACTGGGCCAGCCTATCTACAAGACAAAAGAACTCCACTTCCAGGGTGATGGGATTAAGACATGACCCCTCCGGACATAATAGGATTAGTCCTCTACCCATTTAACAGCAGGGCTCACTGCATTGTGAAATCACCTGGGACATTACATCAGCCAAAGGTTCCACCAAACTAGATTCAGACAAACATGACTCCACATGTGAGCCTGACTTCAGCCAATAGAATATATGCTCTTGCCACAGGAACAGGAAGCTCAAGGGCAGGGTATAGCCCAAGAGAGGGTATAAATAACCCTCGCTCTCCATTCCATGTGTTCAGCTGCACCAGGACTTCAAACCCATGTGGTCCTGGTCATCAATAAATCCTCTTTCCAATCAGCCTCCATGTTTCCAGTGTCTTTTTTCCCACTTGGAACTGAACCCAGATGGATATTTCTTCCAACATAGTTTAACATCATTTCTTTCATTGCCCAGTTGCAGAAGTCAGGTACTGGGACTCTTTTAACTATCAAAAATTCCACTTAATATCCTTAAAATATATTAGTCAACACACTGGACTGAATAGTGATCTCTTTCCATTAAGGCTTTCAAAAATATTAAATTCTATGCATTGTCTGCCACTTTTCTTTTTGAAATAAATAAATAAATAAAGGATGCCCATAATATGCAACTGAAAAGTTTTATCTATCTTCCAGTCTCTATCACGATGAACCACGAAAGACTGGTTTAATATTCATGGCCAAGCGTAAGGATCTGAGTCTGAGATAATCTAAAATCTCAGTCAAGCAATAATGTCAAGCTCTTCTCGGCTGAGCTAATTTTCCCAGTGTTTCCAGCATCTGTACTAGGGCTATTATTACTAGACAAAAGCTTCTTTTCTTTGCCATATCAGTTCAGAGTCACAGTCACATAAAAAATTTCTGAGACGCAGATTGTTAAATAGGTAAGCAAAGCAAAGTGTTTGAATTCAAGCGTGACGACAACAATCACTGTGACAAAACAATGCATTTGGGCAACTCTGCAAACTATATGTATATCCAGGAAAATAACAGCATTGCATTCAAAAAAACTCTAAAAGGCAAAATGAATGACAGAGCACTGATGAGGGAAGAGGCAAATAGTTTCTAACGTTGAAAAATGTTAATAAAAACCAAGAAGATAGATTAGCACCTGTCCAATTTTCCAGGCAATGAAGAAGGTGCAAGAAATTGCAAGATTTCAGCCACTCACATTTATTGAAACAAGTGACAGTGCATGCTATTAGGAATGGACAGAGATGTACTGCACCCTATTGCTGTACTAGTCGTTTCCTCCCTCTTATATTGTTAATATATAATAAGCATAGAATATATCTAATAATTCTTTTTCTTTTTTTACGATGTACGATGGCCCCAGTTCCCATGTAAAAACTGCGATACGCGCCTATTTCTTTCCTTGTTCTGTGGGCGCAGCTAAGCACGGTGCAGTGGATATTCCCACGTGATCCCCACCAAACTCCGGTGCAACGCGTACCCCCACCAAACTCTTCCCGTACCCCTGGGGGTACGCTTACCACACTTTGGGAAACACTGATATATAATAAGCATAGAATATATCTAATGATTCTTTTTCTGAGTAGGCAGAGGTTGTGCTCATAAGCCTAGTACTAATATTCATTAGTGTCTGATCAGTGACGTCTCAGTTATCTATTTGCACTTTAGGACATCTGTAAATGTTAAATGAGAATATCTTTCTTGAGATCAAGGAAGGAGTATTCAAAGCTATGGACTCCCATGATCTCTTCATCGCCTTCTACTAGTGTTCATTGGAATAAGACCTGCCACTTCCTCCCATTCCTTGTTTCAATCACCTAATTATTCTTCACTAATTGCCAATAATGGGAGTGACAATAGACTGATCGTCTGTTTGATCAGCCAAGAATGAGAACAAGTTAAAATTTGCAAGTCTGGTTCTTAATAAGTTCGGATTTAATTTCTTTACCTGAAATAAAAGGGCTTTGTGCTGCTGCCAAAATTTAATCAGGTTGTCCTGTTAAGAATTCACTACTGACTGCAAGAGTTGCACTAGGAGAGAAATAAAAAAGCTGGAGCCAATTCCTTTGGTGATTTATGTATCAATGTGATTCAATTAATCAAAGGAGGCTGTCTAAAGAAAATTAAACACTCTTTTTCGACATTTGGAAAAGTCTACCATGTAATCTACCTCTAGGAGAGTGACAGTAAGTACAGTGTAGGTCAGAGAACCATGGATTCCTTGGGAACGTCATCAGTGGTTTTTTTTCTATTGCAACATTAATCATAATGAACTAACTTCAAAGATAATATCTACCTAGTACCAAACATTTCCTTCAAAGTAAAATAACTAGGGAGTTTTGAGTATATTATGGTCAATGCTAAGTTGTTGGGTTTTTTTTTTAGAAATTGGAGTTTTAATAAAAAATAATTTACTAGTTCCACTTTTTTTTGGAGCCTTACCTACCATTATTTCTTGTACGGCTGTTTATTAATCCTCCCTTCTGGGGCCCAATGTGGATACAGTGCATACAAGAGGGAGAAGATTATTACAAACAAAGCAGTAATTCCAAATCTGGCCGATATTGCATTTTCATATTGAAAAGTATCATGCATTTTTCAAGGAGACAGATATTCCCTTTATTTCCATATGAAAGGCTGGGGTGGTAAGAAGTGGAAATTCATTTAGCAGACTCCACACATCATTCTTTAGCGCTGGTTCTGTTCAAACATCTGCATACAGAACTGCAATTTCTTGTGTATGACCAGAGTTATAGGTAGCTCCAAATTTGGTCTTCAGTTTATATTTAGCTCCTAGAGGACATCCAAAGCAAACAGTGAAATGTTGGTTTATTGTAAACCCATAAGAATGGCAGATACAGCAATGTAGCAAGAGAGTCATGGAAGGCTATGGTTGCCAAAAGTTAGAAGGAATTGTAGACAGTTGGCAGCACCCACCCTCTTCTAGAAGAATGAAATATTTTATTTATTTAATAGCATTTGTATGCCGCCCAACTATTAAAAAGGCAGAATATTATATTTCCCTGGATGGTAAAAGAAACATGTTTTAAATACAGAGAGCAGCTCCCTGCCCCCAGCAGATATTTGGTGCCCATTAAGAAAGACTGGGCCAGCCTATCTACAAGTCAAAAGACCTCCATCTCCAGGGTGATGGGATTAAGATCTGACCCTCCAGGACACAATAGGATTATCTAGCAGCAGAGCTCACCACATTGCACAATCACTGGGGACATTGCATCACCCTCCAGGCTTCAACCAAACTTCTCAGACAACCTACAAAATTAGCTATGACCCCTACAACAGCCAACAGAATACATGTTCTTGCACAGGAACAGAACGTTCAAGTGCAAAGCCCAAGAGAGGGTATAAATACATCTCTCTCTCAACTCCATGTGGTCAGCTGCACCAGGACCATGTGCTTGATGGTTCTGCTTCATTAAACCATCTTTCCAATCAGCCTCCAGCCTCCATTTTGTCTCCAGTCTCTTTTTCTTGGCTTGGAACTGAACCAGATGGATATTACTTCCAACAGAATCGTCTGGAAGAACCTTTTCAAGAAGTTTGAAAAGATGTTGTTAGACTACTTCTAAAATGTAACAGTGGTGCTGTGTATTTCCTATGATGTTATACCAATCCTTGAGTGTCTTACACCATATAATTAAATGTGAAGTACACTCAGTCAAGACACACACCAGAGAGCAATGAAAATGATATCAACATTTGCATAATCAAATTGACTTTTAAAGATCTGCAGCAGAAAATGATCAAATGATGCCATTCACTGTTGAGAGGCCCAGATGTCCATGCTGATACAATATAATGTCATTTTATTGTGCACCAGAAATAAACAACATCCTCAGAATGATTCACAGATCTTAAACATAAGTGACTGCATTTGTATCATATGGTTTCTGAGTTTCATAAATTCCTGATTGAATTATGTCACTTCGTTAATGTAGTTGTCCATCTGTGAAATATAATCTTTATCTTGTACTGTATTGCTTACTTCCAACAATTCATGAGCCATGTCTGAGAAAAAGATAAATAAATTTAAATGTAAAAACACTGTTTGGAGGCTAATTCTGGAAATTTTTATTATGGTATATCTACACTGATCACTGAATATGCTAGGCTAGGGACAGGATAATAAGCATTTTGTTTAATAGATGAAGCTACTTTTTTAAAGGTGAATGATATCTCAATAGAACTTCAGAATTGAAGCATAAACAAGCAAAGCAATATTCCGACGTATTCAAATTGCCTTTAATTCTTTGCAAATGCTTGGTTACAGATGTTACTAAGGTACGATTGACTTCTAAAAAGTTCTTTCCTTTTCTGCAAATAAATCACTCCAACTCAGACAACCTATTCTTTAACAATTTGCTCAACTCATCACAAGTCATTTAAGCTCCTTCTGACTTATCCAAAGAACTAACCCTCACCCCAGATGCTTCCTCTAGTTGTCAATGTCATTTGCTTTGTCCTTGTTCTTTTTTAAAACTGTCTTTGCACACATTTTTCACTTAGCTTCACTTCTGGCTGAAGGCAGCAATGGAAATGGTATTGAAAGTCTTTCTCTAGAAGTCATATCAAAATAGCTACAAAATTAAAATATGAAGGTATTGGAGAATTCATATGCATTTTCCTTATGTCCTTCTGTATATTCTTTCTATGCTTACACCAGCATATGAAATAAGTATTCACTTTAGGTTTAAACATGTGTGTATCAAATAACTTGTATACTTGCTACATTTTGATTTCTTCCCAAATCATATCTAAGAATTGTATACCTGGAGTGATATTATGAAATTTCTAATGTAGTAGCTTCTACATCAAAAACTGTACCTACAGCATGAATTTTTCCAAAACAACTGATGGCATAGAACAAATATCAGTACAGATGGAACTGAATGAAATTTGAATGGGCAGATGGGTTTTACATGGTTCTCTTTCTTTGTTTCAAATCCAAGAGGAACAGAATGTGGTTTGAATAAAAGCTTATAAATTTTTGGCGAAATAAGCTGAATCCAAGGAAATCAAGTAATATGAATGCTCATATGAACCAGTAAGCATGTGTATTCTGAATCATATATCAAATTTTCTTTAAAACTATCCATGCAACCTCAAATATATCCATGACCAATCTTCTTTGATTGTTCTTTGAGAAAGATTAGATCAAGAGTGTCCCTCTTAAAAGAGAACCTTTTAAGGAGAAGTTCTACAATTTTGAGGTTCTGTCTCTTAATGTCCAGAAATAAGCATTAGTGAGGGTACAAAATTTAAATGAGGAATAGTTTCAAGTGGTTTTCAAAAAAAAGTTGTCTTGAGAGCTAGAGAAAGATAGAGGATGGAAACCTTGGGGCAACAAGAATGACATAGGAAAATTGAATGCTGACTTTCAACATGAAGGAAGAAAGGACAAGAAAATATATTTCAAATAAAGAACACTATCAAATGAATGAACATAACAAGAATCAGAAAATTCTGATTGTTTTTATGACGATCAGAAAACTCATAGGGAAATGAGATAGGAAAACTGAAGATTAACCTCAGAGAGGCTATTGTAATGAATGGAAAACAGAAATACCACATTTTTACAAATGGGATTGCAGGCTGATGGAACCATTTGCAGAGAGAACAAACATTCAGGAACAGACTCCACTAGAAGGTTAGATATAAAAATTAAGCAAGCAACTGCTGCAGGAGAAGAACAATTAAAGCACAAACACTTCTAGGTCAACAAATATGGAACAAAGCTATGTGGAAAGATCAGTGCACATATCTATATTGGAAAAGATGATAATGCAAATTACCAAAGCATTGCACTTACTGCTTACAGTTTTATTGAGCTATATATGGAAAAAGAACTGAGGTTTCAGAAAAGGCAAAGGGACATAAGTTCATAAAGTTAACATAAGATAGCTACTGAAGAGAGCAATAATGACAATTTGGCTTTGCTTCATTTGCTACAGGTGGGTTTGGGGTGCGAAAAGGTGGAACATATTAAGTGTAATGGTTATCCAGACCACCTGATTATTTTTCTAAAGAACTTTTACATTAAATCAGAAGCTATTGTAAAACTTTAATTTGGAGGAACAGAACGGTCCAAAATTACAGAGTGAGGCAAGGGTGTATACTGTCCCCATACTTGTTTAAATATGCTTTAAAAATTAAAAAAAAAACTGAAATCAAAATTGAAAGCTGGAATACCAAGAATCTAAGGTATTTAGATAAAACAATTCTGTAAACTGAAAATGAAGACTTAGAAGAGCTCATTATGAAAGCAAAAAAAAGAAAAGTGCATATATACATATAGACCACACTGTTCAACTAGTCAGCACAGTGAACTAACAAATGATAACAAAAAAGGGAATATAGTAGTTTTCTGTTTTTAGGCTAAAGAACAAATAAAGGTGGAGATTGTGGTGGAAAAGTGTATAGAAAAGTAATCCTAGGTTGTGTTAAGCAAAATTTCACTACTGAAAAAGAAAAGATTCTGCTTTGTGAGGGGTCTTTGTTTTCCAAGGAAAAAGTGATGTTTCATATTGACTAGTCAACTGGATTCAAATACCATCTATATAAACGCAAAGAAACTTTATATCCACTCAATTCCTGGGGAGAGAACATGATTCCATTCCATTCCATTCCATCACCTAATTGTGGGGGTCCTTCATTCCAACCAAGGGTCCCCAACCCACTGTTTGCGATAGGCAACCTATGCAGTGAAAGCTGTTGCTAGATAACAATTCCTCTACTGTGCATGTGCGAGTTCCATTTTTTTCCTTGACAATAATCTAAGAGTCCATGACAGTTTTTAACAACCCATCTTCAAACACTTTACAATTATAGCAAAGCACATATAGATTGGAGTTGCACTCACAGCGGGTGCAGGGATGAAGTGTCTTGTAGATTTCTTGAAAACCTGGCCAAAAGTTTGGATTTTGTGGGATATCTTCTACAGCAGAGGTCTTCAAACTTGGCAACTTTAAGACTTGTGGACTTCAACTCCCAGAATTCTCCAGCCAGCATAGGAGAATTCTGGGAGTTGAAGTCCACAAGTCTTAAAGTTGCCAAGTTTGAGGACCCTTGTTCTACAGTGTACAAATATAAAGAACCTCAATCATCATGTCTTGAAGGTACTAGCCATAGAATCTTTGGTGCTCTCTGAGCTTGATTGTTTGCTTGCAGACATTTTGTTAACCAGACCTAGGCACCTAAAGTATATAGATAGTTAGCAGACATAGTTATCAGATTAAAGATACCATGGAGACCAACACTTCAATTGCTTCACTGTCAGGTTTTATTCAGTCAACTAATTTGATCAGACAGTATTATTTTTTTAGTAAAGGACTATTACAACTGCTGTAATATTCTGTGGGAGATGTATGTCTAATCTTGAACCGTATCAAAATTAATACAACATACTAAAATCAATATTATGAAAAGATTTTCAGATCATAATACTATTGTTACTGTATTGTGTATACACTGCTACACAATTAAATATTTAAAAGATGCCCAAATTTACTGAATAGCAGCTTTCTGATCAATGACCATGATAAATTTTTTATTTGATTGCCTGAATAGCAGTTGTCTCAAAATAAGATTACGGTTTTTTTTTAAAAAAAATATCTTACTCCTCAGGGGCGGGTTCCTCTTACCTGGCTACCGGTGCGCTGCGCGCACATCATCACATTTCGTGTATGCGCAGAAAGCAAAAAATCGCCGAAATCTTGCGAGGGGATGTGCGCACGTGTGCAATTTTGGCGATTTTTTGCTTCTGTGCGATTTTTTGCTTCTGTGCATGCGCGGAAGTAAAAAATCACCAAAATCTCACGTGCTGAGCGTCCCCTCACGAGATTTTGCTTCCGCGCATGCGCAGGAAGCAAAAAACCCCCAAAAATTTGGGAAAAAAGATGGTGCCGCGCAACGGACCAGCGAAGACGGCACCGGAGCCATTGCGTGCAAATTGCGCAATCGGCAGGTCCCTACTGGAACGGCGCACTGGACCGCACTGATAGGAACCCACCACTGTTACTCCTATTCTGAAAAAAGTATGAATATTTATTAGAAGTTAATTCTATTATCTTGACATCTTCGAATAAGTATAAGAGTAAATTAACTAGTATATTTGTTCATAAACTTCATTTCTAAGGGAGGAAGCAGAATATAGAGTTGAGTTTTGAAGATTTTTCTCAGGAAAATGATTGCATATAAGTCAAGTTTATAGACATGTTGAAATATGGCAAGTTATTATTTTTGAAGGATAGAGTAAAACATATTTGTGTTCTCTCCTCAATCCATTATTGTATATACCAATTCACATTTTGTGTTGCATGAATTTAGAATGCTAGCAAATATATTACCTTTCATGAAATGAAAGGAATAGTGTTTACAATGTACAGTACACAATCTGAAATTTAGATTGTGCTGCCTCCTCCTTTAATAATACTACCTTATTCATAATAGATTATGTTCCGCATGCACTGACATTCTCATTATTGAAATGCAAATGCAGAAAGACATATTTTTATATAACCTGCTAAGCTGTACATAAAAGTGAATGTAAAAACTGAAATCTTGAAATTTAAAAAATGCTTATGGCCTTGTAATCTTTCAGATGCGAACAGGGGATTTTAAAGAAATGCCTTATGATGTGTGTCCTGATCTGCTGCTGTTTCTTCTAAGGATGCTACCGTACTTAAGATTTTCCATATTGTAAAGTTCAGCTTTCGGAACAGTACATTAAATGTGCTAATTTGCATTTGTGAAACTGTCATGCTCATTTGCGTCCGTGTATGTGTGTATTATTTTATACATACTTATTAATACTTATTTCCTCCATTATTACAGTTCTATTGGTCAGCATGGTTTTGAATTAATTCAATGAAGACCTTCAGGGACACTAAGACTTCTTTTGCTAAATCTCATAATATTAAAGCTTATATTAACTCAGTAGAGTCCCAACTATTAGAGACAGATTAATTAAAATTATTCATTTGCTAGTAAATTAATCAATTACTTCACTAGATTTAAGAGTACAATGGAGTCCTTCATTTCCCAAGGAGTACAGAACATTGAAATCCCATCAAAGCCAAGGATGAAGTCTCAGTCCAGCAATGGGGCAGAATCTCCATTTAGTTTCCTGGAGTTTAGGAGGTGTATACATAAATATCATCAACTTATTGATTGCAACCAGCTCCATCTACTGGATCACCTCTTTTAGGGATGTTAAATAAAAGGAGAGAGAACATGAGCTTGTGGCAGCCTACAATGGACAAAAACTGGTCATCTCCCTCTTCCAACTTATTCCCCTAAGTGTGAAGAACTAACATAAAACAGTGCTTCCTATTCCCAGCACCCGAAGATGGTCCAGAAGTTTTATCACAATCACTAGTGTTGAAGGTAGCTGACAGATCAAATACAATAAGGAAGGTTGCACCCTCCCTTTTGTGGCAACCATGAAGCCTCAAAGATGGCCTCAGCCAGGTTTGCTTCAAGATTGATACTATGAGGAACTGAAGGAGCCCATTGTGGTATGATTCCTACTTGGAGCTTGGCTTGGAATCTCAACTGGAATGCTCAGTAGCAATACTGCTTATGAGAAGAACGTAAGAGTTTGGCAGCAAGTGGAATGGGAACAACGACACCAAAGCAGCACTAATCCCTCCAAGTGCAAGAAGTTTTAGAGGGAAGCAAAGGTTGTATGCCAATTTACAAGCTTTCATAAAGCATCGAAGAAGTATTTACATGGATTGCATAGTTACCAACTTACAAGGTCTAGAAAGGTGGAGTTCATCCAGGGCAACTGTCTATTGTCTGGGAACGTGTGTACTTCAATAAACATTGTGAACAGTTATTTAAATAAATACTCTTTTTAAGGGAAGTTCTCTTATCTACAATTCCTAGCATCCTAAAGCTTATGTGAATATAGGAAACATTATCACAGCATGCTAAACTAAAGGGGGGAGTTATTGGATTTTGTTCTACTTTATTTGATGCTATTAATGAAATAATGAATATAATTTTCAGACCAGGGAAGTAGGAAGAAGAGCACTACATAAAATCTTAATAATAAAAAGTCAATTTGCAGAAACATTATGAGACAAGGCAGAAAATTGTCAATGATATTCCAATCCGACGAGAGTAAATGGAAATGAAGTTAAATCTGATTTGCTGTTTCCTTCTATCTTATTAACTTCCAAGGGTCAAAGCAAAGAAACTCTGAATTCTTTGTTGAGAGGCTTTAGCAGGTTATCTCGATGCATTAAAAACTGTTTCCCAAATCATAATCTGTGCTGTCATTAGCTACTCCAGCTGCAAGTACCTTCATGAGAATTAAAATTTAATCAATGTGAGATCATGTCGCCAAGATACTCCTAAACATTTAACGACCATTCATAGTTATGATGGCACTGGAAAATGTGACTTAGGACTGGTCCTCAAACTTATGACCATTGCAGTAACCTTGCAGCCACATAATCAAAATCCAGGTGCATGGTAGTAGGCATATATTTATAATGGTTCTGCTCCCAATCATGGTCGTGAGTCAAGGACTACCTGTACTTGTAGGAGAATCCCATGTTGGAAAAACAAAGAGTTCTGATTAAAAAAAATGTATCTAAATCTCTTAGCTAAGCAGTTACAAAAACTTCAAGCCTCAAAATCTTCAAATCCCCAACAATGTAATTGTACTAGGGAAAATAAACCCCAAAGTGTAACTAGAATTTTAGGACCAATGTCCAAGTTTCTGGAGTTTAAAGGGTTGCTAAATGACCATCAAGAACAGCAGGTAGTTGAATCTCTTTGCAGATGCTTGTTTTATTTCCAACTACCCACTGAGATCCTGACTGCCCCCACTCTATTGGCCTTCCGGAAACCATTGAAGACCTGGCTTTTCCGGCAGGCTTGGGGCCGTTGATCTCGCAATTTGCGAGGTCCGGCCTTGAATGATAAGTATGTATGTGATTTTTAACTGTTTTTTAACCTTTTATAATGTTTTAAAATGTATTTTCTATATCCTGTTGTAAGCCGCCCAGAGTCCTTCGGGAGTTGGGTGGCATAGAAATATAATAAATCAAATTAAATTAAATTATTGTTTCTACAATGTATTTTTTACTGTAACCTATTGAGTAAGCTTCCTACTTGTTATATAACAAGAAAAAGTAATAATAGTCATTTGCTCATAAACGTAATTCACCTAGCCCAGGGGTAGGCAAAGTTGGCTCTTCTATGACTCGTGGACTAAGCTAGCATGATTGGCTCAGAAATTCTGGGAGTTGAAGTCCACAAGTCATAGAAGAGCCAACTTTGCCTACCCCTGACCCTAGCCAACTAAAACAGACTGATAATACCCCAAGTCTATGCTCTGAAAATGTCCTAGTTTGTACTTAAATTACAAACTATTTGTAGTTAAAGGAATGTGAATGCTTTCTACAACCAAGACTTTAGTGTAATACACTCCCTCACCTTGCCCCATAAAAGGAAGACACAGTAAATAAATGAACAACACTTTCTAAATACACAATCTGACGAGGTCTATGACAATTCGCTGCAGCCAACTCGCCACAGCCAACTTGCCATGGCCATCTCGCCACAGGACAACTCACTGCAGGACAAGAGTTACACTAATATCAAAGAAATGGTGGAATAGAATCATTAAAGAAAGGAGGGACAGAATGAAATGTGAATGGCAAAAATAAAAATGATTTTTATTTATTTTAAATAATTAAATAGAATTGTTAAATTGTCCTGCAACGAGTTGTCTCGTGGTGAGTTGGCCACAGTAGGTTGGCTGTGGCATATTATCCCATTCCCATCTGACTATGCCTGCTTCAAAACTGATTCAGCTCTGGATTGCATATCACCAAAGCACTTCTCTCGTCTTCATTCAAGCAGCTCAACATTTTCAGGCTTCTGCACAATCCTTTAAAAAGATGTCATTGCTCATAAAGTTAATGCAACTTTAATCACCTATATTTTTTTAATTATTTGTGCAGCAGCCTGGGGAAAAAACTGTTTTAATGCAGAAAAAAAGAGATACTGTGCTCAAGTCAAGTCCAAAGTACAGCCTTATAACATGGTATTCCTGGTCTCAAAAGTATTCATGGTCAGCAGTTCAGACAGTTAAATCTGGGACAAATGATTTACCAGTGGCTAATGCTAGTAGCAGTAGAAGTAGTAGCCCAAAAATATTGAGTTGACTTCATGGGCAAGACTGTGATGTTTCTGCCTTCTTTTCCCTGCTATGATCTTCCTGAAGATAGGTTTCTTGGCTACTGGAAAATGAGAAGCTGGATTCCATAAGAGTTGCAAGGAGGAATAAAAAGAACAGCCTATGCAAAATTGTACACACACGGACCATTCCATAGAACAGTGATGGTGAACCTTTTTAGGTTCGCGTGCCAAAAAGGGGAGGGTGCGCGCGCTAGCGAGCGCTTGCGTACCCACACCCATTCCCTCCCCCCCACGCATGCGCACAACACCCCCCACGCTGCCCCCTGTGCATGCGCACAACCCCCCACCCCCGCGCAAAGGCCTTACCGGAGCCTGGGACGACGAAGCAGGCAAACTGGAAGTTCGGAAAAATGCACTTCCGGTTTGTCCGTTTCGTTGTTTTTTGCATTCCGGGGCTTCAGGGAGCTTCCCTGAACCCTCCAGAGTGCAAAAAACAGCTCACCGGCAAACCGGAAGTGTGTTTTTCCGCACTTCCGGTTTGTCCGTTTTGTAGTTTTTTGCATTCCAGGGCTTCAGGGAGCTTCCCTGAACCCTCCAGAGTGCAAAAAACAGCTCACCGGCAAACCGGAAGTGCGTTTTTCCAGTTTGCTGGTGGGCAACACTCACGTGCCCTCCGCTATGGCTCCGCGTGCCACCTGTAGCACGCGTGCCATAGGTTCGCCACCACGGCCATAGGGTATATTATTCATTTAAGTTATTTAAGTTTTAAGTCAGATCACTTAGTAATAGAAGTAAGAGAGAAATTATACTAATACATGGAATCCATATTTCCCTTCAAACAAGAAAAATCTTGCTCAAATACAGAGAAATTCTTCAGACTCTCTTATAATTTAAGAAAATCTCCTAGTCTTGTAGCATCAATCTCTTTATGACTATAAAGGCACGGAATATCCAGTCCCATTATCCTCCTGCTAATTTCTAGAGTGTTGGTATATATTAATAAAAGACCATAAGCAGCCATAAAAGCCCAATAAATCTCTGAACCAAAATTACTGTATGGATTTCTTATCCAAAGGGAAACCATGTTAGCACATGACTGTGTCATTTCATATATCACTCTCTTAAGAAACAGTCATTTTCATTGATTTCTTCCTCAAAAAATGTATGTATTCTCCTGTTCAGTTAATTCAGCAGATCGCAAGCATCACACCCAAGTCAGTGTGCTGTTGCATGCCACAATATTAAAGAGGTTAATATAGGAAGTAGAAATTCCATGCTTATAAAAATTATTTGAATCTACCGTCTTCCAAGTTATAAATTGTGGCTGATGTCCTGAGATTCTTGTCCTTGCACAAGGACAATTTGATTAGCCAAACAAATATTCAAAGACCCAGAGAAAGAAGATGCGACTTATGGTATAGATTTATGCCTGTAAAATTCAAATCATCTTCTCTAACTGACAAATTAAAACTTTTTTTAAAATTAAAAAGGGGGGAATTTCCTAAAATAAATCTCAGAAGCGATGCATTAATTTTCTCCCAGAACTCAATTTAAATGTGGCCCATCCCTATGATCATGTCAAATAATAATTAAAATAAATTTACTGTATTTTTTGCACTATAAGACGCTCCAGACTATAAGACACACCTAGCTTTTGTGGAGGAAAACATGAAAAAAAAATTGCCTCTGCCTCCCAGTAATTTGCCTCCTTGCAGCAAACAGCAAACAGCCTAGTCAGCTTCAGCACAGCCTGATTTAGCACGAGCAGCTGATCGGCGGTTGGATAGGCCTCCTGGAATACCACCGATCAACTGTTCCAGGTTGAGGGGATCGTTGCCACCTATCGCCGCCTTCCCACGCTCCGTTTTAGGCCTCCATGCGTCTCATTTTTGGTCTCCATGCGTCCCATTTTTGGCCTCCACGCGTCCCATTTTTGGCCTCCGCGCACCCCATTTTCAGCCTCCGCGCACCTCATTTTTGGCCTCTGCTCACCCCATTTTCAGCCTGGAATGGGCTGAAAACAGGACATATGGAAGACGAAAATGGGGCACGCGGAGGCCAAAAATGGGGCACGCGGAGGCAGCGATAGCCGGCAATCAGCAATCACCGCAGCCTGGAACAGCTGATCGGGGGTACTCCGGGGGCAGATCCAACCGCCAATCAACTGCTCATGCTAAATCAGGCTGTGCTGAAGCTAAGCAGGCTGTTTGCTGCAAGGAGGCAAATTGCTGGGAGGCAGAGGCTGAAGGGTGGGGGCCGGTGGGTGGGTGGGGCTTCGGCAACATTCGCTCAATTAGATACACAGACATTTCCACCCACTTTTGGGGGGGAAGTACATCTTATAGTGCAAAAAATACAGTAAATAATTAGATAGATAGATAGATTGATAGATAGATGAGAGAGAGAGAGAGAGAGAGAGAGAGAGAGAGAGAGAGAGAGAGAGAGAGAGAGAGAGAGAGAGAGAGAGAGAGAGAGAGAGAGAGAGAGAGAGAGAGAGAGAGAGAGAGAGAGAGAAATATAAGGTACAGGTATCCTTAGATGGAGATAGGTTAGGGCCCTGGGCACTATCAAAATTGCCTATTAATAGCACTTTTTTTTTTACAACAGAGTAGTCCCCAGAGGTATCATCTAAGTATGATGCAAGCGCCAAATGCGCTTTCCTACCTTTCTGATCCCAGGCGGTGCATGCTTTTCAGGTTTTTCTAGTTTAGCATTAAAATCTCTGAAGCATGCAAGGACATTACAAATGAGTCTTTCAGCATGTCTAAATCCTATTTTTGCCCAACACATTCTGCAGATAAACTCCTAAATGTTTACATGGAAGAACAATAGGCAAAAGGACAGCATTATTCATGAGCTGCATGTCTGTGTGTCCTAAAAGCCATTTGTTCAATGAAAAACTGGGAATTTCTAGCAAGATTGTCCTAAAGGTGCTTTTTTTGAAAGGGAACTGGACTTTGTTTTTCCTTGAAGATGTTTCTTTTGTCATCCAGGAAGCTTCTTCAGTTCTGAAGTTCAGTCAGAACAGAAGCAGCTTCTTGGATGAGAGGTGAAATGTCTTCAAGGAAAAACAAAGTCCAGTTGCCTCTTGAAAAAGCACCTTTGGGACAACCATGACTGAGAATCTCCATAGATATTTAGCGATGCACTTTTGGATGAACACCCTTCTAATGGTGAGGGAATATGAACGGATTTCCAGAAAAAAATTGCAGACTACAGGAACCATTTGCGCTTCAGTTTGAGATGCGGACAGGACAGTCTCATCCCCAACAGCCTGTGCTCAACAGTGAAGGGACACAGAGCAGAAAACATCCTGCAGAAAGCACAGCTCCAACTCCTCAATGAAAGAATAAGAGCTGAAGAAGCTTCTTGGATGAGAAGCGAAACGTCTTTAAAGAAAAAACAGAAAGTCCAGTTGCCTCTTGAAAAAGCACCTTTGGGAGATACATGGAAGTAATTCCACATGTCATCTTGGTTCTTGGGCATGACACATCCTGTATTTAAAATAGTTCTGACATAATCATCGTAAACACAGTATATGGGTGTGAGCAAGGAATGTTTGTTTATTTATTTATCAAATTGATATGGCCACTCATCTCACAGAAAGTGACTCCAGATAGTATATAACACAGTGTTTCCCAACCTTGGCAACTTGAAGATGTCTGGACTTCAACTCCCAGAATTCCCCAGCCAGCTTTGCTGGCTGGGGAATTCTGGGAGTTGAAGTCCAGACATCTTCAAGTTGCCAAGGTTGGGAAACACTGATATAACACTTAAGTTTTCCAGAATGCAATTGGTTTACCTTGCCCAGCATAATTTCTACTCAATGCAAGTGGCTTTCCAATACTGGAACATTTCCAAGGCTGTAATCTGATAAAACAAGGGCTGAATCATATTTGTTTTTTTAATCAAGTACATTATCCCAAAAGCAGTATTCTAAGGAAATTTATGCTGGTCAGTGAAGGCTTAAATCAGAGTTTAAAAGGTTAAGCGACATGTTTTCCTTCTCCTCTTTTTACTACCTGACCCTAACTGACTGCGAGCTCTTGCCCAATTTCTAACTTAGTTGCTTACAAAGGGTTTTTGAAAATAGCTGGAGTATGATTCTCATTGACTTATAAAATCTACCGGATTGGTTGGATAAGTTGTCATGTTTCCTCCCTCACAAGGTTATTCTGAGGTTAAAATTAATATGGGTCATATACATCGCCTTGAGCTCCTTAGAGGAAATGCAGAATATAACAGTCGTAACCAATAAATAGTATGAATGAATCAATGGCTTTAAAATGACCTTTAGTCAAATCAACAAATCCAATAAGTGTATATTGTCAATACAATAACTGCATTGAAACAATTATTTCAATACATGAAATTAACATAATGCGGTTTTGTCAAAATGGGTTTAACAGCAATATAAAAGAACTTTGCAACCATTTTAGCTATATCTGGACTCATATTTGCACGACTGTAATGTACATAAAATAATTCATTTATTCCCAGTACTTCGAAAGTAGAGATATTAGAATTTATGGAAGGGATTCTTCAGAAACTAGACATCTCTAAAGAGCATAGATAGCACTGTGGCCAGATAGTGAATTCTGCCTGTCAAAATCTGTCCGGAAAAAGGGGAGATCATGAACTTGTACTTTACACAGCTGCTTCTCATGAATAGACTACAAGAGCTGAGGCTTTGGTGGTTGACTTGTGAAGCAGAAAACTTTATTAAGTCAATTGACCATATCAAATATATAAAACTGATAAAAAATGAAAACAGTTATAAATAAAATTTCAGAATAAGTTGTCACCCCCACAGTTAACACCAATTTGATCTAGATAAAAAAAGATCCAGGAAACTACAGATCTATCAGCCTGACCTCAATACCAGGGAAGATTCTGGAAAAGATAATCAAGCAACAAATCAACGAACACCTAGAAGCAAATAAAGTAATAACCAAAAGCCAACAAAGTCAAAAGTCAAAAACAGATCATGCCAGACTAATCTTATTGCATTCTTTGACAAAGTGACAAAATTAGTGGACCAGAGGAATGCTGTTGATATAATTTACTTGGACTTCAGTAAGGCATTTGATAAAGTAGACCATAACCTACTACTAGAAAAAGTAGGAAATGTGGGTTAGACAGCATCACCACTAGATGGATTCGTAACTGGCTGACCAACTGCACTCAACGTGTAGTCCTCAATGGAACTGCATCTAGATGGAGGGAAGTATGCAGTGGAGTACCCCAAGGCTCTGTTTTAGGCCCAGTACTCTTTCAACATCTTCATCAATGACTTGGACGAGGGGATTGATGGGGAACTCATCAAATTTGCAGATGACACCAAACTGGCAGGAATAGCCAACACCCCAGAAGATAGGCTTAAGATACAGAAGGATCTTGACAGACTTGAACATTGGGCACCATCTAACAAAATGAAATTCAATGGTGAAAAAAGTAAGGTTCTACATTTAGGCAAGAAAAACAAAATGCACAGGTACAGTATATGTGGTGCCTTGCTCAATAGTAGTAACTGTGAGAGGGATCTTGGAGTCCTAGTGGACAACCATTTAAATATGAGCCAGCAGTGTACAGCAGCTGCCAAAAAAGCTAACACAGTTCTAGGTTGCATAAACAGAGGGATAGAATCAAGATCACGTGAAGTGTTAATACCACTTTATAATGCCTTGGTAAGGCCACACTTGGAATACTGCATTCAGTTTTGGTCGCCACGATGTAAAAAAGATGTTGAGACTCTAGAAAGAGTGCAGAGAAGAGCAACAAAGATGATTAGGGGACTGGAGGCTAAAACATATGAAGAACTGTTTCAGGAACTGGGTATGTCTAGTTTAATGAAAAGAAGGACTAGGGGAGACATGATAGCAGTGTTCCAATATCTCAGGGGCCGCCACAAACAAGAGGGAGTGAAGCTATTCTCCAAAGCATCTGACGGTAGGACAAGAAGCAATGGGTAGAAACTAATCAAGGAGAGAAGCAACTTAGAACTAAGAAGAAATTTCCTGACAGTTAGAACAATTAATCAGTGGAACAACTTGCCTCCAGAAGTTGTGAATGCTCCAACACTAGAAGTTTTTAAGACGATGTTGGATAACGATTTGTCTGAAGTGGTGTAGGGTTTCCTGTCTAAGCAGGGGGTTAGACTAGAAGACCTCCAAGGTCCCTTCTAACTTTGTTATTCTATTCTATTGTAGATATTGTGTCCCCCTTGAGATGGCCTTTCAAATGAAGGTGCAGTCAGTCATACTGGTGATATGCAGATTTGTTCCCTGCAATAAATAATAGCTTCTCCCAGATGCTTCAATATTATTATTATTATTTTTTAGTTTTTAAATAAGGCCTAAGTAAGCAATCCTTTCTGGAGAATACAATTTGCAGTGAAGAAGAATGTATTTAATGTGTTCAATGGCCAGTGCTCAGTCTTTCTTCAATTGGGACTCTGAAATCTCCCATGTCTTACCACGGAATCTACTTGTTCAGAGCTCTAGAAAAAGATCTTCTGAGAATTTAGGCATGTAGGGAAGCTTATTTGTGTTGAGCCAGCTATTTCAGAGACTTAACACACTGAGGTGCTGCAATATCCTCTTGGGTAGCTACATCAAAAATTCTTTGTTTGAAAGCCTCCTTCGCCTTTAGATCTGATTGGACTGGGAATTGGATGGAGGACCATATTAAGAGAGGACATTTGAAAGTTGGGTGGCCCAAGTGCAAAGTTGTTTTGTTTTGTAACTGTTCTTCGAAGCACAGCTTGGATAGTCTATCTGTGTCTATGGATAAGATCTTCAGCCAGTAACCAAATACTTTAATTACTAAATGGCTTTGTATAGGGAGCATTCACAAGTCTTGTCCTTACTGTTGGGGTTGGTGTAGACTTATTCACCTCAAAGATTCAAAAGTAGATTGGATTTCTTCCAATAAGAATATATTTATATATCCCCACAGTTCTGCGCCACATATTATCATTGGGACTATTTTGCTGCTATATATCTTTATGACTGGAATTAGAGAACCTGGGTATCTATGGTGGTGAGTGGCCTTATGAATTGGCACAGTTGTAGCAGTGGTCCCCAACCTTTCTTGCTCCATGAACTGGCAGCATCAGTGGCGGCGGAGGAGGAAGGGAGGCGATAGTGGAAGAACCTAGTGCCCATGCATGTACGCAGTCACCTTCCGCATGTGCAGCCCAGTTCCCAATGGCCTGCAGATGGAGTTGCGGACCCCTGCCTTAAAGAACTCCTCTTAGCAGTATATACCTAGAAACGAAGTATTATACATAAAGAAATGATATAAAAATATATATTTTTTTTTCTTAGAAGGGATATGAAGAGTATGAACTGGAGATTAACAGTATCATCAGTCTGTTAAACATAAGAGGATAAAAGAGTACTCAGGGGAAGGCTAAGAGGGTGTAAGAGGAAGTAGAAGGGGAGGAAGAGAAGGAGTAGAGAGAGTAGAGGCGGAGTGAAGGAGTAAGAAAGTAGGAGGAGTTGATGGAGGTAGAAGGGGGAGTGCAATGGGAAAAAAAGCAGAATAGATTGATGATTGATGATATAAGCGTATGTATAAGATATTGACTTTTGAATGATGGAGTATAAATATAAAATTGTGTGTTTTATTGTAATAATTCAAGGTATATGTTTATTGAACTGTAAAAGTGGTGGAGGAAAAAATAAAAAACTTTTTTGGGGAAAAAAAAGAACTCCTCAAAATGTGGGAGATAAGAATCTGTTTCTCTGATAAGGAGTCCTAAGTATAGATCTATACATTCTATGTACATGTAGTTGGAATACAGTCCAATAGTTTCTGAATACATATGCATAAAATTTATGCTGCAAAATGTGTCCATTGAAAAAGTTTTCTGTATGCAGTCTGAATTTTTTTTTGCATTTTTCTTAGCTTTTCAGAGGATTTCAGAGTATATATTGTCTCTTTCTTCAGAATACTTAACAACCTTTGTCATATTCATTCTTGGACAGTCAACTGTTCTGGTCTGATAAGATATACTTTGAGGTCTTGGAAATTGTGAAACATTTTTCCTATACTACATTCTCTATCGAGGACTATAAGAAAGGAATTTATGATAAAACATTTTAAAAGTAATTAATATAAATATTTTACAATTAAGAAAGATAACCTGTGGTGGGATTCAAATAATTTAACAACCGGTTCTCTGCCTGAATGACTGACTGGGTGAGCATGGGCATGGTGGGCATGGCCAGGGGGTGTGACAGGCAGCACTCGGCCTCCTGCAGCCCCCTGGGAGCAAAAACAGGCTGTTGGGGGAACATGCTGCCCCCTGCCCCCCATTTGGGGCCTATTAGGCCTCCCTGCAGCCTCCTGGGAGCAAAAACAGGCTGCTGGGGATGCACTGCATTTCCTTGTGCCCCGTTTTGGGCCTAGTAGGCCTTCCTGCAGCCTCCGGGGAGCGAAAATGAGCAGGGGGGCACCACACCCTCTGTACCCCATTTTGGGCATAGTAGGCCTCCCTGAGCTTACCTGGGTGCCAAAATGGGGCGCGGGGGGAATCCTGGAAGGGGTGGGGCCAGGCAGCAATTTAACTACCATTTCGCCCAAACCGGCTGAATCCCACCACTGATTAAACTAAAATTTTAATTAAAAATGCAAGAAGAAAAAGAACACAAAAACAAAGTGTGGAAAAGATAGAAAAATAGAAAAGACAAATATGAATATAGTAAAGAAAAAGAAAAGAAATATTTACAGAAATGACTTTTCCCTGTATAACAACAGGTATAAACAATTTTAGTAATTTATTACTTTCTCTTAAAATACAACAACTGATCTCCTCTTCCCATATCTCAACTCTTATCTACAAACAAATCCTTAAAATTGTTCAATCCTAATCAGCAAAAGTTCATTAAGGGTTACCAGAGATATTGTAATCTATTTTAGCAATCAAATAAACCAAGGACCGTATTTTTCGGAGTATAAGACGCACCTTCCCCCCCTAAAAGAGGCTGAAAATTTGTGTGTCTTATACTCCAAATGTAGCTTTTTCGAAGCTGTTTTCCAGCCCTAACGAGGTGCTAATGATCTTCCTGGCTTGCAGGATTTTTTCATTGCTACTCCGAAGAAGTTTTTTTCCAGCCCTAAGTTTTTGCAGGCTTGTTTTCATTGCTATTCCCTCCAAAAAAGGTTTTTTTCAGCCCTAACCAGGGGATAAAATAATGTGCTGAAGCTGACCAGTCTCTTCCCAGCTTGTTTTCATTGCTACACCCTCTGAAAAAGGTTTTTTCAGCCTTAACGAGGTGCTAACAATCTTCCTGGCTTGCAGGATTTTTCATTGCTACTCCGAAGAAGTTTTTTTCCAGCCCTAGGTCCTTGCAGGCTTGTTTTCATTGCTATTCCCTCCGAAAAAGGTTTTTTTCAGCCCTAACCAGGGGATAAAATAATGTGCTGAACCTGACCAGTCTAGGGATGCTAGCCAGATTAATACCTAATAGGTAGATTTTTCCCCTATTTTCCTCCCCAAAAACTAAGGTGCGTCTTATACTCCGAAAAAAACAGTATATTTCTTCCTTTTACTTTTAACAATCTTGATCATTAATTCCTTCAAACACTCTTAGAACTTGATTTCTTTTCATTTTTATCTTTGTCTCATCTTACAAATTCTTTTAAACATTTAACAAGACTCTTTTGTAAATCCAATATAGGAAGGTTATCTAGGTCACACCTTTGGTTTGTTACTTTTATATCCATTGAAATTATTAAGACTGATTTGATTATATATCCAGTAAAACATCTTTTTCTATGTCATTCTTGTAGCCTATCATTTTTAAACACTTTCAAATCAGTCTCACTCTTGTCTGATAAAACTGTCTGATAAAACTTTTCTGTAACGTCTTTTAAACAATGCCTATTTGTAATGGCAGATTTAATTTCTGGAGAAGTTATGGATCCATTGTTCACAAATATATTTCATTATGTCTAATGTAAAGTATTTTTCTCCATTTTGTACTTGTAAGTCAAATCTAGGTGCTTTTTTCTTTTAATTGTAATCTTTAGTTATTTCTTCCCTTTTTTGCCAAAGTCCTAACCTATCATTTTTAAAAAAAGAATTCAAAACAACAGCATCTCCCCATGGGGAGGATTCTATAATTAATTTCAAAATCATATTTCAAATTGATCTGGACCCTTAATCTATTTGTAACTTTCCAAAATCAATGTGCTAGTTGCTCTTTTGTTTATTCAAAAAAACCCTTTTCGGTCCTTAAAAGTTGTATTTAAAACGTCTTTCACTAAGGATGGGAAGAAACTCACTACCTGAACGTCAATAAATCCAAAATTTGAATAGTTGTTTTCGGAGAGGCGGACCAGGAAAAATTAGAGCCTGGATAGGGAATCTCACAGTTTTAAGTCCACTGAACAGAGTGGGGTCTGTTTGCAAAAAACAGAAGATTGCATTGCTAAGACTGTGCTTAAATCTTTTACTGATATCATCAGGATTTAAGCAGTGCTTACTGTTTTCTGATTTGCGTCCTGGATAATTAATCACAAGTGCATTGTAATTGCTACCAGCTGTAATAAGCTTGATGTTTTCTAGTTGGTACAGTTGTTGCTATGGCAATAGCTGATCGTTGTCACTGGTATTGTAACCCTAGAACTCTGTGAAATCCATTAATCAAATAAGAAAATTAGCAATGCAGTAAATGGGTCTGAAATTTTGGGGTTGTCTAACATATCAAGCCAACACAGAAATGACGTGTCTCACAAATCATTCTTGGCAAGAAGTTTCCATTTTCCCATTTTGAACCAAAACAAGGTATGAAAACATGGGGCATGAGCACATACACTATTACCTTATTTTGCATAAAAGTAAATTATTTGCTATTTTTAACTCACTCAGTTGGTTAATGCTGAAACAGTGCGCCTTCTCCATATAAGTTTTATTGGCTTCAATATCTCATTTTTCCTGTCCCGAAACAATGTTTTGCTTTTTATTGTTGGAGAAACATGTTTAGAACTGGGCATAGGGTCGCAGACAAGATGAGAAACTAGAATTGTGAATTTGCAAGCAGCTGATTCAAATCTCGTCATTATGCTTTACTCTCAATTCCCTATTACCAATATGGGCATCATAAGAATATTTTGCAAAACTACAGCCAGGGTTGCACATTGCAATTAACCTGTGTCACTACATGCTGAATCCAGACAAATGCAAAAAGTTAAAAGAGTTCTTCTGTCAACAAATTCCCAAACTTTTCAGGTCTCAAAAGAGGTAAGAATGACACGAAAAACTTCAAATCCAAATATTTAGAGAACAATGATGTCAAGATGTCACTTGGACCTCTCTGAGGGGCACAAAATAGGATCTGAGAAAAATTTAGAACCATATGTGGCAGCTAGTCCAGACCTCATTTAACTTTGCAGATTCTACTTAATGTCAATTTGCATATCCCAACAAATACAAAATTCCAAACAACCCTGTCGCATTTGTGATTTTATCCCACCCGATAATCTGTCTTTTAGATTTCCAGAGCTTGAAGCTTGTCTTCTATAATGGAGTGTGCTCTATCCATAGAGACTGTACAATTTAAATACAAAATGAGTTTGGTAGTGATAACAGACAACTAATTGACAAAGCAAGAGAAAACAACAGCAATAGCCAATGTTCCCTGTAACATCAGAACATGGCGTGCGGCAGTTAGAAATTGCCATGCAGCGTTCTCTTTTCATGTGCACAGGCACGCAGGCGCGCAGCCTCTGCCATTAGAAAATGCAGTGCGGAAGTTAGAAACTTCTACGCGCCATTCTCTTGTTACGTGTGCGGCCGCACAGCTTAGAGGGAACAGTGGCAATAGCACTTAAACTTATATATCTCTTCACAGCGCTTTTACAGCGCTTAAGCAGTTTACAGACTCAGCACATTGCCCCCACCAATCTGGGTCCTCATTTTACCGACCTAGGAAGGATGGAAGGCTGAGTCAACCTTGAGCTGGTCAGAATCGAACTGCTGAACTGCTGGCAGCCGGCAGTCAGCAGAAGTAGCCTGAAGTACTGAATTCTAACCACTGGACCACCACAGCTCTTTAATTGGATGGAGGATGTCCAATGGCCATTCACTCCCACCTTACACAAAATAATACAGGTAGACCTTGACTTACAACTGCATTTGAACCCAAAATTTCGATTGCTAAGTGAAACAGTTGATAAGTGAATTTTGCCCCGTTTTATTATCTTTCTTGCCACAGTTGTTAAGTGAATCAATGCAGTTGCTAACACAGTTGTTAAATGAATCTGGCTCCCCCCCCCATGTCAGAAGGTTGCAATAGGTGAACCCCTGATTCTGGGACACTACAATGGTCATAAATATGAACCAGTTGTCAAGCATCCAAATTTTGATTACGTGACCTGCAATGCTGGTTGTTAGTGTGAAAAACGGTTGTAAGTCATTTTTTTTCACCGACATTGTAATTTTAAACAGTCATTGAATGCATTGTTTTAAGTCGAGGACTATCTAGTGGATGTTCCAAAACTAGTCTGCTCCAGATGTGCTGGAGCGCAGCTCTTACCCTGGCCAACCAGCAAGACATTAGTTTAGTGTATTTGGAAGGTATCCAATTGGGGGAAGGACAATTCAAGGAGATTGAAGGAAGCTGTTGTCGAACATATCTAAAAGGGTGCTGGTTGGGAAATGTTACTTTATGGAATAATCTAATAGATAATAACTAGCTGAATCTACTTGAGACATACACATAATATATGTCATGTTCTATACATCACTTGAGCATAGATTTACTTGAACTATGTAAATGTTCAATGTAATTATTAGTGTCGTCTCTATCTATTTTTATATCATGTATTAACCCAAGGGTATACTACGGGGCTCCACCATCTTTTACTTTCTGCTCCCATTCTATGTTGTTGAAATTCCTCTGAATCTATATCAGAAAAGAATGGTAGTTTTTCCCAAGATTCAGGATCTTGTTCCTTGTATGTCCATTTATTAAAAATCAAAAGTTCCTGCAGCAGAATCTGAGAAACAGAGAGATAACTTACCGCAAGCTCAAGGCTCATGACTAATTCACATAAGAATTAATAACTAAAGATAACAGGAAAAGGAAAACAAAAAAGTAACTTCACTTTAAGAGTTTACAAATCCTTGGACAAACTACCGTAATGAGATGAAACAAAAGGGAAAGAAAATTAGTCAGTGGAGGTTTTTTCCTCATTATTTTTCCTAATTATTTCCTCAACTTCTTTAAAAAGTAGGGAAGAAAAACACTCCCCCATAAACACCCTATAGGAATCTCATTGGCTATCAAAACTATTATCTAATCATCACTTGAGACAATATCCTTAATATCAAATTTTCAAGAGTTTGAAGAACTCTTAAATAAACTGATTAAAAACTCAAGCAGAAAAGCAGGCAGAGGAAAGAAAAATAGATGTTACTGATGTTTAATTTATATTTGCATCAATTACACCTTTAGATGGAATGCAGGAGTGACTCTAAACATGCCAATTAAGTCCTATCGGGTGCAATAGGGCTATTAGGTTACAAGGTAAAGAAATACCGGTAAGCAAATAATTCAGTCTGTTCCTCTGCCCCACTCTCACCTCTCATTTTCAAAAATATAAACATGTTCCAGCTTAGCACTCAGAAATGTGGTACACAAATAGGGGAATATTCCTGATTATCACCAACATGTGATGCCAATTTTTGGAACCAAACGGTGGAGTCACTCAACAATCTAATGATTATAGAAGATGAAATATAGCTCTGTTGAACATTCTTTCCTTCTGAAAATTCTTGATCCATCCTCAGGCTTGTAAAATGGGAATTCCTAATATTAGACAGTATGATGGCTAATATCACAAAATACAGACTCTACATCACAGGGTCCTAAACATAGTAAATAGAAATAAATAGCATTTTAAATTTTGCTTATCTTTATGCTTTGAACAGCCGTAGCCCATCATTCGAAGTCTTTTTTCTTAATGAATTTTTCATTGAGCTGCCACCAGCTTTGACAATACAGACCTTGTAGCTTAATGACTGCAAAGTCTATCATATTTTGCACCCCTTCAGGTAACCTAATTACTCAAAATTCTCCCTTTGGCAGTATCATAAATCATTCTTCACTAGGAACAAACAAGCAGTATGATAGGAAAAGTATTTGGAGAACAGTAAACAATTAAGGTTTCAGCAGTGATGGTCAAAATCTTATTCATGCTGAGTTAAATAAAGTACATAAATCTGCATGATGTCCCAAGGTGAACTGTAATAAAAATAGGCTAATATCCCATTTACCTTAATTTATTACATAGTTTTGAGTTGGTATAGAAGATACAAGTTACTTGACAATGTTACTTTGAGCCCCTATGAAATCTGCAATCCAAGCAAAACAATATTAACTTCTGAATTTTGAATCTGCAATATTTCTTGACAAAGTGTCATCCTTATCTTCAATTATCATGCTAGAACTGGACTTGTGGTACATACATTATTATTATTAGGTTCGGTGTCTCCCCCAACATTATCTACCTCTGCTTTGATATTGTTAAGGTGAGAATAAATCTCCCTAGAGGCGATGTTTGATCTTTCTCTTGGAGCTCAGACATTTAGAAATAAAGCCGAAATTAAAGTTCTAATAAAATATTTATTTCGGTACAAAAACAATAAATTCTGAATAATTACAATCTTGCTAATTAAATGCGACCGCTCCAGGTCAGAGCCAAACCACAAGAAAAAGAATGGAGAATCAGGAATGCACACATGCGCATAAGATCACATCACGTGTCCTGCTTGTAATGGAATGTACCATAAAATAGAATAGGGGTGCATCACCCTGTATATACATACAACTGACAATATTCACTACGTGACAGATATATTACATACAGTAGGCAGTCCTTTGAAATCTCATCCACCCAAACAATGCAGAGAAATTTTACCGAAATGTTTCTACCAATGGCTTTGAATATACAGTATTAGATGAGTAACTTGGAATATAGCTAACAAAACCAAAACCATTTATCCCATGTAACAGATCTTGATGGGATGGAAAAATTAAAAATTTCCATCAGGGTGAAGACATAATCCTGCAGTTTTGAATATATTACACAGTCAACTCTCTTGAAGCTGTTTCAGCTGAGCTGAGCTTCATTAACTCTGCTCCATTCCATAGCACTTCAGACTAATATAAGAAATGTTCTCCCTTAGGCTACAGAGTACAAGAATTTTCCAGTTTAGCAATCCCTGAAGTATTGGTATTTTTGTTTTTCATTAGCAACCACCCCTTCCTACCTCATACTTCCCTTCGACCGGTTAGGTCCCACAGAGTGGGTCTTCTCCAGGTCCCGTCAACCAAACAATGTCGGCTGGCGGGGCCTAGGGGGAGGGCCTTCTCTGTAGGGGCCCCTGCTCTCTGGAACCAACTCCCCCCAGAGATACGAATTGTCCCCACCTTGCTGGCCTTCCGAAAAGCCATGAAGACATGGCTCTTCCGGCAGGCGGGGTGTTGAGACGATTTTCATTCTGGTCCGTCCCCCCACGCATGTATGCCTTGTTGTTCCTTTTAAATGTATTTGAAATTGTTTTAAAGTATATTGTTTAGCTGTTCTTTAAAATGTTGTACGCCGCCCTGAGTCCCCAAGGAGTAGGGCGGCATATAAGAGCACTGAATAAATAAAATAAATAAATAAATAAATAAATAAAAGTTGCACCAATATTCTGTCATTTGAATGGTGTTTATTTTAAACCAGACACTTAACAAGATATGCTAAGCTTAACACGGGACGGCATCCTGCCACATTCCTCCCTACGACCAGTTAGGTCCCACAGAGAGGGCCTCCTCCGGGTCCCGTCTGCCAAACAATGCCGGCTGGCGGGCCCATGGGGGAGGGCTTTTTCTGTGGGAGCCCCATCTCTCTGGAACCAACTCCCGCCAGAAATCCGGACTATCCCCATCCTACTGGCCTTCCGCAAGGCAGTAAAAACATGGCTCTTCCGGCAGGCGGGGTGAAGAGATGACTCCCCCATGTATGAATGGTTTTTTAAATTATAACATGATGTTTTTAGATGCTATTTTAATGTGTAGTTCTAATCTCTGTTGTAAGCCGCCCTGAGTCCTACGGGATTGGGCTGCCTATAAGAACTCTTATAAAAATAAATAAATAAATAAACACATTTACGTCAATAAGTCCTTCTTTAAGACAGCAATCTAAGGTATCTCCTTGACTGAGATAATCTTTCTATGTATCATAAGGATACCTTTATTATTTCATTTACAAGACTCTATACAACAAAATTAAATTTTATGAAAACAGGCGCCTCTTCTGTTTCAAACTGAACCCATAAAGAACCAGTCGGATCTTTTCATAAGGAGTTCTATCTGCTGGGACCCAGACAATGTGCCTTTTCTGCTGTGGCCCCCACCTGCTGGAAAATTATTCCCCCTGAGGTGAGTTTGGCCTCCATTCCTACATGCCTTCCAGAAAGCCCTTAAAAAGCGTTTTTTCATCAACCTTATGGGTCTCACTGTGAACATGCAAGATATGTCTATGATGTCAAGTGACTGTTTTTCTCACACAATAGTGGGTTTTAATGTTTACTTTTTTATTTATGATTCAGTGTTTTATGTTTTTTTAAAACTGCCATTATATTTATAAGCTGCCCAGTCATGTTTTGTAACATGGGCAGCTATTTAAATTTTGCTAAATGAAATAAATAAAATTTTCTTTAAAAAAATTATTCAAGAACAAGAGTCATATTGGTTGTACCACTGTGAAAAATTACCTGAGTTTAATTGAGGGGGGTGTCAAATACACATTCCATTATAATATAATAAATTTATTACATCTCTATTACCTCATATAACAAAACAGCAGAATTTCAGACCAAAGAATAATTTCCCTTCCATTAGGCTTACAGTATTGTCAAGACTGAGGTTCCTTCTTGTGATATGATACAAAAGCAATTTCAATTAACATTGTACTTTCATGGATGAATTGTTGGAATATTCATGACTGGGAGAGCCATGTGATTGAGTCAGCCAATCCGGCTGAAGTGTTAATTGAGCATGTCCAGAAACTTAGCAAGAAGGGCGTGGTTTACTCTGTCCACCATTATACTCCAGTATGAAAACATCTCAACATGTGATCTGAAACAAAGTGTGGTATTGTTAATGTTTTATTCTACTTATAAAGAAGTTATTTGAATCAGCAAAATGCAGTTATCTTTTGAAGCTTCTGATTTATTGCGTAACTCTGACAGGTTATGGGCCCAGAAATCGCTCAAGAAGTAAAGTTAAAACTGCATTGTAATTTAAAGCTGATAAGAAGCTGTCTGTGTTGTTAAAGGAACAGGCAGAGAAGAAAAATAAAGCAGGATGGCTGCTGCTATGGAATTTAAAGACAGTCCAATACCCAAATTGGGGAAGAAAAATTATTTAATTTGGGCTGCAAAAATGGAATGTTTTTTGAAAGCAAAAGAATTATGGGACATCGTAGCAGACCCCCCGCAAGTGCTTGGAGCAGCAGATCAAAAGGCTCATGACAAAGCTATGGCTTATCTTCTTTTAAGTCTGGGGGATGATCAATTCTTAAATGTAGCTGAATTAAAGTCTGCAAAAGAAATATGGCAGAAATTGAAAGCAGTACATGTCAATGTTTCTGCGTGTAATGTGGTCCAACTTTCAAGAAAGCTTTTCAGAATGAGTTTGCAGACAGGAGATTCTATGGAAGATCATTTAATGAAAATGCAGTCTAATTTTCTAGAATTGGAGCAACGTGGAGTAAAGTTTCCAGAGTCCCAAAAAGTTTTATTAGTGTTAAATAGTTTGGATCAAAGCTGGGAGACTGTATCAGCTATTTTTGAAAGTAAGCCAGAAGCAGATTTGAATTTGGAGGCTTTGAAATCGTGTTTATTGAATGAATATGAGAAAAGGCTTTTCAGCCATGCTGATGGAAAATTCCACAGGCGGGGGCTCAACAAGGAGTACAGTGGAAACTTACAGCAAGTCTCCAGCAAAATTTTCCACAGGCTGCCTATCTCTAGCAACAGCCGAGGTGTCTGCAGACAAGAGGAAAGCAGAGGCAGGAGAGATCAAGTTACACAGCAACAATTCTGCAAGCAAGTTAAGAAAGCGTGTTTCATTTGTGGAGAGACAAATCATCTGCAGAAAAGCTGTGCACAGAGAAGAAATATGCAAGACAAGAGACATTATTTGCAAGGACAGATTGCAGTTGCAAAAGTTTGTTATAATAACAATAGAGACAAATGGTTGATTGACAGTGGGGCTAGTCAAACAATTGTTAATAATTCTGACTTATTTTCCAGATTTTTCCCAGGAAACAATGAAGAAGTGGCCTTAGCCAATGGTCAAAAGGCTAAAATCATTGGAAGAGGCGATGTGCAAATTCCATATTTGGAATCCAGGTTTACTGATGTGTTATGTGTACCTGAAATGGAGCATAATTTGTTAAGTGTGTCTAGTTTAGACAAGCAAGGTTATGAAACCACATTTGTTAATGGGAAGTGTCTCATCCAAAGAAATGGGAATGTTTGTGCACAGGGCATAAAAGAGGATAATCTTTATGTATTGCAGGGAGAAAAGGTGCCACATTGTTCCCAGATATTTAAAAATGTAGCAGAACATAATTCGTGTGTTCATCTTCTGCACAGACGACTTGGTCATGCTAATTTTAAGGTTGTTCAACAAATGAAAGAATTTGCAGAAGGATTAGATTTGAAGGGATGTAAGGCATATTTGGATTGTGCAGTATGCAAAGCATCGAAATCCAAAGCATTCCCAGTGAGCAAGTTTAGCACAAGACAAACCACAAGAGCTCTAGAACTGGTGCATGCTGATTTAATTGGGCCTATGCAAGCCAGTTTGGGAGGAGCAAAGTATGCGCTGGTCATTGTGGATGACTACAGCAGGTTTGGGTTTTGCTACTTACTTAAAAGTAAAACAGAGGTGCTACAGCAATTTAAGCAATGGTTAAGCTTTGTAGAGAGAAGGTACAAACAACAGGTATGTCAGTTGCAAACTGACAGAGGTTCTGAATTTATGTCAACAAATTTTCAACAATGGTTGAGACAATTGGGAATAAGACACAGGCGCACAAATCCTTACACACCGGGGGAGAACGGAGTGGCTGAAAGGAGGAATGGTGTTTTGCAAACAATGAAAGACTCATTACTGGAGGATTCTGGTATGAGCAGGTCATATTGGGGTGAAGCCATACTGACTGCCAATTATTTAGTAAATAGGCTGTGGAGTTCATCCATCAATAATACTCCATATGCAATGCTATATGGGAGAAAGCCTTCTCTAGCACATTTAAAAATATTTGGAAGTACTGCTTGGGTACATATTCCAAAGGCAATCAGAAGAAAGGGACAACAAAAGGCTAGAAAGCTCAGATTTGTGGGCTATGAGCCAGGCTCAAAAGGGTATCGCTTTAGCGATGGAAGTAAAAGGATAGTGATTTCAAGGTCTGCTAGTTTTGCAGAACAAAATTGGAACAGAATTGATGCAAATTCTGAAAATGTCTCACTTAGCGACGGTGATCCGCTTAGCGACGGTGATCCACTTAGTGACAATAACTCATGTAATGATGGTGAATCATTTACTGAAGGTGTCAATGTTCAGGGAGGAGAGTCTGAACAAGATATGAAGCCAGAAAAGCTTGAAACACAAGTACAGGCAATGCCACGTAGGTCAGAGCGTAGGAACAGAGGGGTTCCGCCAGACAGGTATTCTGCCAGTAAAGTTAAAGTGTGTAATGTGTGGTATGAGCCAAGAAACTATAAGGAAGTATTGGCATTACCAAAAGTTGAACAAGAAAAGTGGAAGGAAGCCATGGATAAAGAGATGAAATCCATGGGCGATCATGAAGTGTTCACATCTATGACTTTGCCACAGGGTACGAAAGCTGTAGGATGTAAGTGGGTATACAAGAAAAAGGTATTACCCAATAATGAAGTACAGTATAAGGCAAGATTGGTGGCACAAGGTTTTTCTCAATTAAAGAATGTGCACTATGATGAGGTGTTCGCGCCAACTGTAAAAGCTGAGAGCATAAGACTAGCACTGGCATTAGCATCAGCATACAGGCATAGAATTTGGCATTTTGATATAACCACTGCATTCCTCAATGCTGAATTAGAGGAAGAAATTTATATGGTTCAAGCGGCAGGGTATGAAAATGAAAAGCCTAACATGGTGTATAAATTGAACAAGGCCATTTATGGGCTGAAGCAGTCAGCCAGAAATTGGAATATCTGTTTAGATACTGCATTGAAAGGTCTTGGGTTCAAGAGTTGCAAAGCTGATGGTTGCATATACACTGGAAAGTTACAAGGTGGGAATTGTCTACTATTAGCATTTGTGGATGATCTTTGTTTCATTGCAAAGGATGCATCACAAGTTAAAGAATTTGCTAATAAGTTAGAAAAGAAATTTGAATTAAAGAATTTGGGAGAAATAAAGAATTATCTCGGTGTAGAGATACAAAAAACTGAAAAAGGTGGTTATATTCTCAGTCAAAGGAGAAAAATTGAACAATTATTAGAGAAATATAACATGAAAGATTGTAATATTGCTCCTACACCTATGAGCACAGATTTTTACAATAGTTTGGGTGAGGACAAAAGTGAAGCCTGTGATCAGGAGATATATCACTCTGCAATAGGGAGTCTGTTATATCTGTCACAGTGGTCCAGACCAGACATAGCTTGTGCAGTGAGCATTCTAAGTCGCTTTACTGCTACACCTACAAAGTTGCATTGGATGGGTGTGAAAAGAATTCTCAGGTATTTGAAGGGAACTGTGAATTTGGGTCTTCAAATAAAGGTCACTGAAGAATTAAAATTGAAATGTTTAAATCCAATAGGTCTGGTGTCTCTCCCAGTAATGAAGGGAGGAGTGTTGGAATATTCATGACTGGGAGAGCCATGTGATTGAGTCAGCCAATCCGGCTGAAGTGTTAATTGAGCATGTCCAGAAACTTAGCAAGAAGAAGGGCGTGGTTTACTCTGTCCACCATTATACTCCAGTATGAAAACATCTCAACATGTGATCTGAAACAAAGTGTGGTATTGTTAATGTTTTATTCTACTTATAAAGAAGTTATTTGAATCAGCAAAATGCAGTTATCTTTTGAAGCTTCTGATTTATTGCGTAACTCTGACATGAATAAAGACATTGATAACCAAAATGAACCCACACGTAGTACCAATGTGACAGAAAGCAGGAACAAAGATGAGAATTGAAAGGGGAAGTCAAATATCTTCCAATTGCCATAAAACTTAATGATCCTGGATGCCTTAACTATAATTTAAGTCAGGGGTCTCCAACCTTGGCAACTTTAAGACTTGTGAACTGGCTGAAGAATTCTGGGAGTTGAAGTCCACAAGTCTTAAAGTTAACAAGGTTGGAGACCCCTGCTTTAAGTCATCTGAGTCAACCAACAACAAAATATCCCCAACCAAAATGTCACGTAACATTAGTGTACTGGGAATAATATTTTCTGTTTCTCTTTCAATCCTTTACAGAAATATTTTCCTGAAAAGAAAATTAGAAATATTAATGTCTACCCACTTCTTGGTGGTCTCCTCACCTCTTTTTATAGGAAATTACTTGTTTTTAATAGGAAAGACTGAAAAGGGGGTGATGAAGAGTCAACTTTAATTTAATAAATGTTCTTATAGGACGCCCAATCCCGTAGGACTCAGGGCGGCGTACAGCATAGATAAGAAACGTACAATAAAAACAGTAATAACAGTTTAAGAGATAAAAACATTATTTTTAAAAAACATTCATTCATGGAGGAAACTGATCTTCTTTTTCACCCCGCCTGCCGGAAGAGCCATGTTTTTACGACTTTATGGAAGGCCAGTAGGGTGGGAATAGTCCGGATCTCTGGTGGGAGTTGGTTCCAGAGGGACAGGGCTCCCACAGAGAAGGCCCTCCCCCGCGGCCCCACCAACCGACATTGTTTGGCCGATGGGACCCGGAGGAGGCCCTCTCTTCCACTTTGGCTCAGTTCCAGATTTCCTATTTGGAGACTTTCCAAAAACAGGATTTTTCTTTCTCTGAATTGGGCACTTGTAAAAAAAAAAACTGGTGCAGAGGTGGGAAGAACTCATGTACAATTGATGTAGAACGTCCCTTCCAAATGAGAGCCCTATTTCTAACTTGGGAAGGGAAAAAAATGATTGCTTGTACATTCTGTGTTCCAAGTGTTGTCTTTGTATATTTACACCAACAGGAACAGTGTGGAGCTCCGCTATGGTTATCTTTAGCGGGAAGCCAATTCTACCTATGATTGCTTTCATACGAGCTGACTACCTCCACTATAAGGAATCCAGTTTACACAGAAGAGATTGTGCATACACATTTTAGACTCCTTCCTGCAAACCAAATATGCTAAAAGCATGGTGACAATCATTTCACTTTCCACACCAAGGTGAACAATGCCCATTGTTCCCCCCATATTGGACTGAATATACAACATAATACCCAACAGAGCTACTGCAAACTGCATTATTACTGTCCATTGATTTTATCAAATATTTTTTCTGGCAGAGGGTTTTCAGGCTTCCATACAAGTAATTCCTCTATTAGCTCCTTTTTGCCTTCAATGCAGTCCAACAAAAACTGCAGAGAAAACATCCTTATTCAGAAGCGAATAATTAGGTCAGTCTTGCAAAAATAATACATTAGGCATTTCACAGGAATTGGTTTAGTTTCCACTAGGTCAAAATAATTTGCTTAGGGGTTTGGTTTTTTTTAATTCACATTTCAAAATGTATGTTACAATAACAAAGTGTCATTGACACAAGATAATCAAGATAAAGTATCGCCCCTAAGTGAAGCTATCAAATAAGAGTTTAAGTAGACAGAGAAACCCATGTTTCATTTCCTGCTCATCTCTTTTAAAGCTCTTTTCAAAGTTTTTTTTAAAACCATCACACATTGAGACATCTGATTCTAGTTACTGATAATTATCAAAATGTTGAATGCAGTTGTTCCCAATTTGATGCTCCCTGGATGGCTTGGGATGACAATTATCAAAAATTGCCAGTCAGCATAATTATCACAGAGGACACAAACACCACACATCTCTCCCAAACTCTTTCTCTTGTGCCAGGTTTACCCAACTAAGCTTAGCACAAAGACAGATTTACACAAAAGCAGAGGTTCACATGGTCCCAACTGTTTCAACACAGTGAAACATCAGCATTTCTCACCAGCATTTTAAATTAGGCTTAATAAAATGCTATCAATTACTGCAACTCCATAAATCTGTTCTGCAAGTGGACAGAGGCTGGAATTTCCACCAGCTGAACTTCTAAACCATCTTTAAAAATAGCCTCCTATGATCCTGCCTGGGTATAATCAGAGAATTATGATTTTACAAGATCTGCTTCCTCTGTTAAAGCATACAGTGGGCCAATCATCCAAGTCTGTTAAAATGAATCTTGGTAACTAACATGACTTGGACTTCCACAAGACAATTTCCAAGATGCATTCTTTCTTCAGGGGCAATGTTCCTGCCATTATAAAAATAACAGCACTCAGAATTAATATCAACTATTTGGTCTACAGATCAGGGGTAGGTTCTACTTTCCTTCCCTACCGGTTCACATCGTGACGGAAGTGTGTGTTTTCCCCGCACGCATCACTTCACGGAAATGACCCTCTGGGCATGCGCAGAGGTTTTTTGCAAGCCGCGGCAACCAGAGGACTGGTTCAGGAGCGTGGACCGCCGGTCATCGCTGCTGGTTCGGTGAGCGGCGGCAAATTTCCGCTACCGGTTCTAAAGAACCGGTCCAAACCGGAAGCAACCCACCACTGCTACAGATTAGTTAGAGTGAATCTCCATATATTGAATTTTCAGAGAGACAAGTTTTTGACCAGGTGAACAAACTTCACAAAATTATTAGAAAAAACCCATGGGCTGCAATCAGTTCACATTCAAGCAAAAGTTTCATTGCAGACAAGTCATATAAAATTACAAAAAAAATCATCACCTAAAAACCTCAGTAAACAATTTTGATCCATCTTTGATCCATCTACTTCCAGACTAAAACTAAGACTAGTCAATAGGTTAAAGTTAATCAGGCAATTCTTGATGATTGTGTCTGTAAAACAAGATGCGTTGTCCAAACCAGAGGTCTTCAAACTTGGCAACTTTTAGACTTGTGGATTTCAACTCCCAGAATTATCCAGCTCAACTGGCTGGAGAATTCTGGGAGTTGAAGTCCACAAGTCTTAAAGTTGTCAAGTTTGGGGACCCCTGGTCCAAACTTTGTCCTCTCAGCTTTCACCTGAACCCCACAGAAGCATCCCCAGATTGCACTACTAAATTAAAATTATGACATTGCTTCTTTTCTGTTTTATCTCACCAAGATTAGAGCTAAGTTTCTGCCCAAACTACAAAATAAGGCAGACGTGTCCTGTAGCTAAGAGGTTAACATTTTTTTTTAAAAAAAGGAGTAATCTCTGTTGTCACTACCTAATTTTTTCAGCCTTTTCTCTCCCTCCTGCCTTTCATTGTTCTGGAAAGATTTTTCAGCATTCGCAAGTCCCCAGAGCTAATTGAGTCTTGCTCCCTAAAAAGTTGACTTTGCTGTCTCACGTAAGAAAGTTTGTTCTTTATTACCTTTTGCTCTGCTATTCAAACATTAGCCGCACCATTCCCAGGGAAATGAATTTTTATCAAAAATATTAGATTCAAATAAGTGCCTTTTATTAAAAAAGAAAAAGATTACCTAAAACATAATAAAACAATTGCTCCCTCTTGTAAATTCTTTGAGGAAATAAAATGGTAGATGGTGAACTATTTTCCTAAATTATCTTAAATCCCTTAATGGAAAAGAAGGATTGACTGGAGAGGGAGGGAGGGAGGGAGGGAGGGAGGGAGGGAGGGAGGGAGGGAGGGAGGGAGAGAGAGAGAGAGAGAGAGAGAGAGAGAGAGAGAGAGAGAGAGAGAGAGAGAGAGAGAGAGAGAAAACATATTCATGTTATGAATTGGTAATATTCATAGTATTGAAGCAATCTGCATAGAAAATAATGGAGACTATTGTCCAGTTTAACATTTTGATGCATTTTAATTTCAGTTTTTGTTTCAAGAGCTTATACACAATACAGAATGAAATTGAGTGGGATCCAAAAATGAGTACTTTTGTATTATTTATATCTCTACTCATTTTCCTCCTTGTCCACATCACAAGTAAGATAGACTTAGCAATAAATTACAGATGGACTGGAGTCTGTGATAGGGTACAACAATAACTGAATTGCCAAGTTCCCTCATCATGTTTAACCCCATCTGCTCATCTGAAATTGTATCTCCACATCCATGCCTAAATTATACTTCTAATTTTACAGTATCCATGGAATATTTTCCCTTAATCAGGGAACCTACATTTTTGCTATACTTTTGTTCCATTGCAGGTTCTAAAAAAATGAGTAGCAAATTTTATTCCTTTTCAGTCTTTCCTTTTTACTTCTGTAACTGACGGGACTTACATATAATGCCAAAACACAAATAAGGGAGGTACAAAACAACCTTGCAGGATAGAGTAGTTAAGCAAAAGATTGATCATTTAAATTTAAGCAAGAATGAGGTTCCAGATTCCAACAATAATTTAATATGTGATTTCTATAAAAAAACACTCTCAAATATTAGTTTTCTACTTCAGATGGGCAACTCCCTAAACAGAATTTCCAAAAGTGGTTTGAAATGTATGACTAAAAATACAAATGAAGGAAATATCAAATAAAAAGCTTGTACTTGCGATATATTAGGCTTGGGCTTGAGGTCTGGAGAAATCCTGTGAGTCTCCAACACTTCACCTGTGTATTTAAGGGTTTTTAACATAACAATTTCTTCTCTTGACCTTCTGATTGTTTAATTTCCATTCTGAGGAAATATATATGAAATAAATGTTAACTTATGTTAACTCTTAATTCTTAATGTATATTAACTCTTATAATGTTCCACCCAAACAGATTCTGATTTTCTTTCTTACTTCTGTCTTCTAGTCAAGTCTAGAAGACATGGACCAGGGGTCCCCAAACTTGGCAACTTTAAGACTTGTGGACTTCAACTCCCAGAATTCTCCAGCCAGCTATGGGAGTTGAAGTCCACAAGTCTTAAAGTTGCCAAGTTTGAAGACCTCTGACATGGACAGTCAGGCTTTATAAGTTTTCTTCAAAGCTTTATACACAGAGGTGGGCTGCTGCTGGTTCAGACCGGTTCAAGCGAACCGGTAATTCCGACCACCCACCCCGCGCTATCGCGTCCTATATATCTTACTCTCTGGCTCGCTCACCCTGCCCACACAGCCCGGCTGATTGCCATACCTCGCCCGCTCTACTCACCGCGGATGCCCAAGAAGGTGTCCTAGAAGCCATGCACATGAAATTTGCCGTGTGTTTGAAGCCACGCGCAAGAGTGGAAGGTGCATGCGCGAGCAAAGCGAGCGGGGGGGGGCGCATTTTCGGTTCTGCACTAGGTGAACCGGTCGTATGTGAAGCCCACCTCTGTACCCAGATATTCAGATATAACAAAATAACGTTTGTTCTTTTGACTTTTTTTTGTAGTTTAATTAAATTAAATATAATCACATGAGAAGCTTCCTTACCCTGAATCAATTATCCAGCCCGTCTAGCCTGCCCTTTTCTTTTTTTTTTTTATTCAAAAAGTTTTATTAGTACAGACTTACATAAGTAGTAGCAAAATATTAAATATAAAGTACAAACATTTTTGTTTTTTTCTCCCCCCCCCCCGAACCCACCCCCTTCCCTCCCCACCTCCCCCCCGGACTTCCCAGAGATAATACAGGGCATAATAATAAATTTAAATTGTTAATAAAAAGAGGAAAAAAAGAGGAAAAAAAAGAACACTGTTTTTTAAAAAAACTTCAACTCCAGATTATACACTACTAATATATCGCATTTATATACAATAGTAAAGATACAAAAAAGAAAAAAAAAGAAAGAAAGAAAGAGAAAACTCTTTAACAATACAAACAAACAAACCTCCTACCTCCTCCCTTCAGTCCTCTATCTTATACAAGGTAAATATTACAAAAGTAATAACTAAATATAAAATACACAAATCTTAAACTGATATTATTGACATTAAAAATAACCTCTAAGATAAAACTTAACTAAATGTTACATAAGTGATCATCAAATATTAAATTTCGTCATGATATTAATAAGATAATATTATTCTAAATTAACTTACTAACTTCAATAAACAAAAAAAGAAAATAAAAGAAGAATAAACAAATCTTCAACAAACTATATATATCTAATATTATTAACATTAAAAATAACCTCAAAATTATATAAAACTTAACTAAATATTGCATAAGTAATCATTAGATAGGGAAAAGATAAAATACAATCATATTAGTCTCTATCCGTCCAATATATTTCAACATCACATCGTTTTGTATCTTGATAGTTCATCTTTTAATAGTTCACTAAATTCGAATTTGTCGAGTCGTCTCCCGTCTGATCCCAAACCTCCATCTCCTTTTCCCCAGCTATCTGGTTCAGGCACTCCTTTTGGATTTTTGAATCTATTTCCTTTTGATCCATCAAAGGTGGCTTCCCCTCCTCCTCCTCTTTTATTTTCATACATCCTTCCTCTGGAATCTTGGATATATCAGCCTTTAGAACATTGACATAAAATTCAGTAGCTTTTTTTATCGTGTTGAGCCGGTATCTTTTTCCAGAAAATTTCACTGCTACTCCAACTGGCGCTTCCCATTTATATTGTAAATTTAATCTCTTAAATTCATCAATCAAAAAAGTATAGCTTTTTCTGGCTTTAAGCATTTTAGAGAGGATTTCTTTCCAAATCTTTAGTTCCTGACCATTCACCATAAGATTATTGTTAAACGTTGCTTGTATAATTCTGTTCCGTAGAGCTCTTGTGGTAAAATATATGACAATGTCCCTTGGTAAATGCTTTTGTTTAGCGTACCATGAATTGATTCTGTAAATTTTGTTGATTTGTGTAGCCAATTCCACTTTAGAAATTCCAGACACCTGATCCAATATGTCAACCATCCTGCCTTTTAGATTTTCATATAATCCTTCTTTCAAACCTCTAATCCTTATAGCAACTTCCATGGATCTGAACTGAGTCATTAAGACCTCTTTTTCAAAATTTGCAATATCATTTTGGATTTTATCTATGTAATTCACCGAAGTTGCCAAAGCTTGTTTATTTGTTTCAATACGTTCTGCCAAAACTTCAATATTTGTTGCTAAGCCTTTGCAAACCTCTAACACATCAAATCTGAGTTGTTGATTCATATTCTTCAAAGCAGCCTGCATTTTTTTGTCTATCTCACTTATTTTCTGATTAAATTCCAAAGTAAGTTCATGTTTCATAATCTTTAAATTATTTAATAAATTTTCAGGTGTCAAAAGCTGTGGAGGTGTTAGCTCAGTGTTAAGTTGCATTTTAGAAATATATCCAGATGAATAGTCATTTCTTTTAGTCAAAACAATCTTTCCAGACTTTGAAGCCATTGGTGTTTCAAAAGAGTACAAAAAAGAGAGAAAGCCAGATGCCTGATTAAAGTTCTTTCCAGTTTAAAAATCAGATAGTCTTTTATTATTGGAAATATTTCTATTATAACTTTAATCCAGAGTTAGGAGACAGAGAGAGAAAAAACCATTTTTCCAAGTTAAAAGTTTCCATAAGAGAGAGAGAGGAAAAAAAAAAAAAAGCCTCTGGGAAAACGAAAGTCACTTTCACTTCTCAATCGCCATATTGTTACTCTGTTTCCTTTGTTCCCTTGCCGAAGTGAAAGCTTCCCCAGGAGTTGAAAAAAAAAGGAAAAAAGAGGTTTCAGTACTTGCCCATCTCACGCCTGTTTCTCTCTGTCTGCTTCTGTAGTTTAAATATAATTATAAATCCCATTCTTGAAGCAGCGGCTGGTCACGACATCTAGCTCTGCAAAGGCAGAGGTTTCCTGATCTTCGGAGCTGGAGACAGGCTGCATGGGGAGCTCTCCCTTCGCGCCCTACCAGATGGCTCCTAGGGCGCTGGGGGGGCTCTACCCCTCCTGTCAGGCTCTCATCTCTCCCCTTTGCCCGGGGAAGAGATTTCAAAGCCGCCAGACAGCTGTTCTGGCGGCTTTTAACAAAGATCGGAAAGGCGTCCGACGAAGGGACGTCCGCGATGAAGCGCTCCAAACCGGAAGTTTCTAGCCTGCCCTTTTCAACCCCAACTGGAATTGATGCTTCTCAGCTATGAGCAGCTCTGACATTCAATATCATTGTACTAAAGGTACTAAAGGTAAAACGACCCAATGTTAAGTAAGCTGTATGATCTACTACCAAACTATTTTTAATGACTATATTATTACCAACTCTACAGCATTTAATCAATGAATCTGTTTACTCACTTGAAAGCTTTTGGGAAATCAACTGAAAGACATCCCCTATTAATGTGGACAGTAGTTTTTATATCACTGAGCAAGTGGAAATGGCTATTAATTAGGAAATGGGTTTTATGAAAATTATTTTGTCATAGTATTTATATTTTAAAAAACTGCATGAAAGGCAACTCTTTCAGAGGAAATTTCTATTTTACTTTTCTACTTTCTTCTACATGATTCTTCTAAAGTTGTGTTTCTCAAATTTAGCAATGTTAGGATGTGTAGACTTCAATCTGAATATCCCACCTTGAATATTTGTTAACTTTTATGCAAGTACATATAGGTTTAATTGGTAAAAACCAATTTCTTCAACCAAAGAACATTTTTTAAGGTAACAGATTATCAGCACTGGCAGATTGACTTGGTTTTATGGCTGTTACAACTTAGGGGTTGGGTTGTAACAGATTATCAGCACTGGCAGATTGACTTGGTTTTATGGCTGTTACAACTTAGGGGTTGGGTTGTAGTGGCTCTGTAGGTTTAGCAAATGTGCTGATTCAGGGGTCAGGAGTTGTCACGGGGGGGGGGGAGTAGACTGCTGGAGAGATGGGCTCCTTAGCCCTGTAGTAGCACTAAAACTATGAAGAGTACAGCGTGCAAATGCTTGCGTTTCCCAGATAAAACCTGACTTTCTTCCCATTTGCTCTTTTTCAGTTTGCTTAAATCATTTGTATTACATTATGCTAATACCTCACAAATGCACGTTTTCTCTTTTATAGTTTCCTGTATGTTTTATTTGTTTAATTTCATTTTGTAACAAGTTTTGCTCTTGTAACTGTTTTAGTTAGTACCTCGGTTTCTAGGATAATAGCCAAGAAGAGATGTTCAGACTGTAGAATACCTTTTGCATACTTGTAATATACTGTAAGCTATAAATAAGAACTGATTGTGCCCATTTATCATATGGGCAGTTAACTAACTCCATTTCTCTAATTAGCATTTCTCTCTATCTCAGTCTCAGTCTCACTCTCTCTGTTTCTTGTTCCTTCTTTCACCATTTTAATTTAACAATACTAAATACGTGATGAGTAACTACAATGCAATGAAAACAATGACCCAGAAGTAGGTACTTCACCAACTAGCCTCTTGCTAGCTATTGAGCAAATACTAGACTCTTTTGGTTGTTGTTGTTGTTGTTTTGGTCTATGTACATAAAAATGTTAGCTTTCATTCTGGAAAAAAAAAGCAAGAAAAAAAAGCAAAGAAAAACAAAAAACACTGAACACTCCCTTTAAATTCCAAGCCAAAAAAAAAAAGATAGAAGAGGCCACATTAAATCCATTTCAAGTTAACTGAGTGCAAAATATATGGCAGTTCCCTCTAACTTACCATTTATGGTTAAGTTTTAGGTCATAGCCATATCACTACTGGACCAAAGTTTTAAATGAATGGAGTATACAGTGGCAAACAAAGACATGTTTCTGGAAGTCTGTTGGACTCTACTACCAAATATGAACATGAGAAGCTCAGTCTTACATGGCCACTTTTCTGTGAGTCATGTTTCTTGAGTCTTTTTCTTGGAGAAGCCTGGAATGAAAATTGAAACTTTTGCATGCAAACTACGGCCCCTTCCTAAAATAAGGTTATTCTTTCTCATTCGTGCAGCCTTTTTTCCCCCTCTGTGCATGTATATTTCCTTTATTTAGATTTTCCCCTGCTATAATATTGTATATTATTATGGGCAGTGTCACACAAAAACATAATAATTCAGCATTCACATTACTAAAACATGAGCAATTGTGACAATGTCTGTTTCTCTAGAAAGTTTAGAATAAAGTCCATTCCAGAAATGTTTAGCAAAAATAAAGAACTGAAAGGTAAATGGCACAAAGCCCCATGATGTGATTCCAAATTTTTGCAAAGGGAATAAAAGACCTGGATCTTATTTAGAGGCATATATATATATATTTCCAAGAAGGTGAAAACTCAGTTCTTTTTTTTTACATGATGTTCTGCAAAGATGAAAACTCTCTTGTATTTAAATAAAGCCCAAGTATTTTTCCCAGATAAACGTAATTTCCTTTTTCCTAGCCACACTGTTTCATGACTATTGATGACGTGTCTATCACTCATATGGCAATGACAAGGGAGACAATCGTGGCAAACCACTTTTTCCTGAAGAACTGAAAATGCTTTTTTTTCTCACAATACCACAACCTGATGTGATGGCATATATATTTGTTATACATACTGCAAAACCTATACAAGCTCTCTTGACTAATGAGGCCTCTGAAAATATTCGATTTACCATGGTAACCATGGCACAGACGATAGGCTTCTCTGTTTCAGTACACTTCATATGCTGCATGTAAGATCACATGGCAAATTCAATTAAGCTGTTGTAATGGATGATCCTTAAAAATCCTCTCAGTATCTCACCAATGACAAGAAAATTAGCAGATGAGAATCCACTTATCCTGAAGTTGCTGTGGCAGAAATTCTTGCTCCAAAACATCCTACAGATGTTATTGATCTGTCCAGGGTCCTGATACAAGTCCGAGTGTATTCAGAACACTGCCTGTTTACCTGATCTTATACCAGGGGTCCCCAAACTTGACAACTTTAAGACTTGTGGACTTCAACTCTCAGAATTCTCCAGCCAGCATAGCTGGCTCGAGAATTCTGGGAGTTGAAGTCCACAAGTCTTAAAGTTGCCAAGTTTGGGGACATCTGTCATATACGAAAGATGAAGAAACTCGCAGTTATGTTGGTTTCAGGGCAAACTATTTTGCAGCAAGTTACTGAAAGTCACAAGAAGCAGTCACTGCTAAAAGCAAGTTCCTACACTGTGAATTGGGGCTTTCCGTGAAAAATACAATTGCCATTTTGCTAAAAGCAATTAGTATCAGATCAGAAAATATTGTAAAGATTTACTTGACATTTAATATCCTAAAGCGATGTTTCTCAAACTTGGTAACTTTACCTCTCAGAATTCCCCACAATTAACGAAAGTCTAATAAGACTTATAACCAAATGTGTCCTGTATGCTCCCTCTTCAGAGTATGAGAGATAGCTAAGGGGGAAAAAATCTGATGCAGCCTGATAGCTAGCTTTCCGTGCATGTTTAAAACTTCTACTGTTCTTATCATTATTCTTGTGTAGAAAGAGGAGAACACCACAATCCAAAGCTACTGACCAAGGCTAAAAAAAATTTGCTGACAAAGCAGAAGAGGAGGAGGAGGAGGAATTTTACAGTCTCTAAGTTCTGATTTACAACCACAAAAGAAAGATACCCAGTTTAAACAGACCTTTCATTGTTGTTTAGAAAGAAACCTGTCCAAATTACGAGACAGACAAAAATGCTTTTATGCAGGTACACCTGAACTTACAACCATTCATTTAGTGACCATTTGAAATTACAAGAGCACTGGAAAAAATGACTTACAATTGATTCTCGCACTTACAACCATTGTACCATCCTGGCAGTCACATGATCGAAATACAGATACCTGGGCAACCAGCGTGCATTTATGACAATTATAGTAGCCTGGGGTCATGGGATCACTACTTGGGATCTTCCCAACTGGCTGCCAAGAAGTCAATGGGGGAATGCTGGATTCACTTAATGACTGAATGATTCACTTAAAGCAGTGATTCACTTAACAACCATGGCAAAAATTAGCCATAAAATTGAGTGCAATTCACTTAAATGCCTTTATTTAGCAATGGAAATTCTGGTTCCAACTGTAGTTGTAAGTTGAAGACTAATTGTACTAGACTTCCTTTCTCAGAAAATAATTAAAAGAAAAGGGCAGGAGCAATGCTGTTTCTGGGGAAGGGAGAAATACAGTTCAGACACCTACAATCTAAACAGTTTCTAGTAGAATCAAGTTCCCTATTAAGAAATTACTCACAGCACATTACAATTCTGCATAAAACAGTGTACTACACTATGCCGAACTACATAGGCAATAACTACAGTGGCAACTATATCCACACAGCAACATACAACACACAATTACAGTAATAGATAATAACAATAGACTTATTTTTTAAAGTTCTGTTTGCGGACATTTCATGCTGCCCAAAGGAAAAACTCCAAAGTAGTGATAAAATATTTCAATTTGTTAAGCGAAAGGAAAGCTTGATCATTTTTCTTTAAAGAGAGAGAGTTAAGTCTGTTTTATATAAACCAAGTCATATACAGTATCTGGAGATTCCAAAGTATAAGATAGCAGCTTGGGGAAAAAGTGTCATATCAGCATTTTTTGTAGTCTGCCATAGTTTGGAACCACCAGGTGTCCATAAAAGAACATATATATCCAGGTGTACTTATATTCTAATGCCCTTTTTATATCTACTCTCTGTTTCATGTTTAGTGCCCAAATTGCGCATAAAGTTATTCCTAACCCGTACATTCCTAATTAGTTTTCCTAAATCAGCAAAGAGTACAGTGCAATCAAACAGTTTCCAATAATTCAGAAATATGAATATAGATAATTTTCAAGAAGGAAAAAATGAAACAGTGATCAATCAGCTCAACTCCCAGACCCTCAAAATAATCCTTCAAACCTCACAGCACATGTATTATTTATGATAATCTACGCAATTCACACACTTGAGCTACTTATGATGTTTTTCATTTTCCCTCCTTTGCATTTTTTTCATATCTTTATCCCATTTTTTTTCTATTCATTTTTGCATATTCAAGGCAGCAGACATCTTAGACAATAAATTTTCCTTCTCCTATTTTACCCACAACAACCACCCTGTGCAGTGGGTTGGGCTGAGAGAATGTGACTAGCTCAAAGTCACACAGCTGCTTTTGCAAGCCTAAGGCAGGACTAGAACTCAGAGTCTTTTAATTTCTAGGCCAACACCTTAACCACTATACTGTCTTTATTTATTTACTAACTACATTTATAAGGCTGCCCAACTCAATGTGAATCCAGACAATTTACTTGAAGTGTGTGGCTATGATTTTGGAGCATTTAAGTACCTGAAATGAAACTCTGCTATCTATATCCATCCAAGAGGTGATTGTCCCACAATTTTCACAACATTACATTCAATATCATTTGGGAAGAAATGAGCATTCCAAGATCTAATGCCAATTTCACTATAATAGGCCTAACAGGAAAACATCAAAAGTATAATTCTTGATCATACGGTTGAATTTTTTTCAGAATATATTACTCCATAAGCAAATTCCGGCCAAATAATTCAGGATAAGAGGGACCATTCTTTCAAAATTTGCACTCTCTTCAGGGTAATGTTGAACTTACGATGACAGTGAATGGGATCAAAGCAACTGGGATGAAGGCAAAGCCAAAAATGGAAAAAGCCATTCTTTTTTTCTGCATCTTCTCAGAGAATATCACTCTTGGCAGAGATAGAACAAGATTATCTGCAGGTTGGACTGATCTCTGCCTCTTGCCCAATATTTTCTACTCTGACCAACAGGGTTAATGCAGAGACCTTATCCAGTAACCTCAATCTTGTGACTTTAAGATATGTGAACTTCAGCTCCCAAAATTCTCCAGCCAGATGTAATCAACACATCATAAAGTTGCGATGATTGAGAAACAATGCTCTAGATTGAACATTGGAACTGATGCACATGAAGTATGCATTCTGCCATAACATTGGCTAGAACATGATTGGTGTGTGTGTGTGTGTGTGTGTGTGTGTGTGTGTGTGTGTGTGTGTGTGTGTGTATTCATGTAGAATAATGAAGTTTGAAAACCTAATATTCTGATCATTCTAGCCAATGATATGGCAGAATGCAAAACAATATATATACTCCAGATAGATAGATAGATGATAGATAGATAGATAAGATAAGATAAGATAAGATAAGATAAGATAAGATAAGATAAGATAAGATAAGATAAGATAAGATAAGATAAGATAAGATAAGATAAGATAAGATGATAGATAAGACAGACAGACGTATTTTTATTTTTTATGGGTTTTGCTTTCTATTGTATTTTTTTTTCTGTGTGAGCCTATACACACACACAAATACTTGAGGACTCATACAGAAAAAAATACAACAGAAAGCAAAACCCGTAAGAAATAAAGATACAACCAACTGTAAAATTCCAAGAAAATAAAAGATACCAACAATAAATCCAATCAAGGGAAGGTTCTGTGAAACGAAAGACCAGCAAAGAGGAAACAAGTCTTCTCTTCACTGGGAGGCTGTTCTACCATGTTGATTCTGCAATGAAAAAGCAGTGCCTCTTTGCCTCAGACCCTCGACTTCCTAAAAATGTGAGCTTTGTAATAGATTCTCCCTGAGATATCTAAAACATTTGTATTATGTGCTCCCAAAATCAGGAGACCAAAAGTACGTGGGCTGCTGCTTTCTGAACCAACTGCCGTTTCTGAAAATTCTTTTAATGGCAACCCCAATTAAGAGTTCATTACAGTAATCCAAAAGGGTGGTGACAAGAGATTGAGTTACAATTGCCAAGTCCTCCTGCTCTAGGTAAGGGTGCAACTGGTTCCAGAAGCAGCCCCAAGCCTATCCTGATTTCACCGAATTGCAGTGCACAACGAAAGACATTCTTGGGACTGTTCTTGAGACTCAAGAAGTGCTGTAGGAAAACAATTAATGCAAATACCATTAAGATCTTGTGGAAAAAAATGTCCTTTTTATCCATTTGACACCAGACTATATATCTTTAAACCTATACTCAGCAGCTTCACCTACTTGTATCTTTTGGCCCTAGGTTTTCAGATACATTATGGATTTCTACCTAAAAGACAGTAGCAATAGCAAAAACAATAGTACTTAGACTTATATACCGCTTCAGAGTCCTTTATAGCCCTAAGCGGTTTACAGAGTCAGCACAATCTGGGTCCTCATTTTACCGACCTTGGAAATCTAGAAGGCTGAGTCAACCTTGAGCATGGTAAGATTCAAACTGCCAAATTGCAGGCAGCCGGCAGTCAGCAGACGTAGACTGCAGTACTGCACTCTAACCACTGTGCCACGGCAGTGCAGTAAATAGGAATTAATCCACTTTCTTATCAATTGTGATGAGACAGAGATTTAGTCAGGCTGAACATCTTGCTTTCTATGAATCTAACCAAAGTTAACTGCAAACCAAAAATTCACATCAAAGTCACATACCAGCCCGTGTTTGTTTTGTCAACATGAGGCATATGTCTTTACATAGTCAACATCATCTATCATAGCAAAAACGTAATTTGTTAATAATAATTTCTTCTGACATCAAAAGCCTAACTAATTTTCAAGAGGTCTCCCCCCCCCCCCCAAGACCTGACAGGTGTTACGGCTGAAGAGAAGAAAAGCAGGTCCTTCCACCAGACATGCCTTCAGGGGAAGGTGATGATCTAAAGGTGAAAGTAAAACAAAGTTCACAAACTTTTTGTTACATGTAGGAACAGAATCAGAACACACCTGACAGATTGCTTCTTGGAACAGAGTCAGAAATGAAAGCTGAACTGGCTAACTTATTTTGAAATACCAGAATTTGGTCAAGGGGAATATAAAATAAAATCTAGAGAACAATTGGTGGCAGAGGAATATACTGTAAGCTTATTTATTTATTCGCTTATTTATTGTTATTAGAAAGATTTAAAGTAGACAAAAGAATTTATAATTCTGAACATTGTAAGACTGAGCTTGAAACATGACTATGTACAAATGATGGACCATTCAAGAGCAAAAATGTATAAACTTTAATTGAAATTTGAAACAGGCAGAACAAGTGATAGAATATATGATAAAGTGGACTTAAAATTTTGGGGTTATAATACACAGTTGGAATGGAAAAATATATGGCTGAAATAATTTAAATGTATACTTTATTATAACCTTAAAAAGATTTTTTATAAAATGATGTATAACACTGTTGATATGTCACAGGACAAATAGTCTAAAATAATGAAAATGTGAACAACATGAAGATTTTGAGTGTGTGTGTGTGTGTGTGTGTGTGTGTGTGTGCGCATTAGCATAGATAGGCATTAACATTCAAATTACTTGAGGGAATACTTGTCAAAATAATTAAAGAAACACAAAGTGACCACTAGACTGATAACAGCATACTGCTTTCTGGTGTAACCTGGAGGGGCAAATGCAAATGCAAGATTTTTAACATTGGGGGATAGAATTTAGGAAGTCTGGATTAACCCTAAGAACGTTATCTGGAAACTAGTGATTGGTACATGCATGCATGCCTTCAAAAGTCATGATTGACACTGGTAACTGCCTGTAGCAATAGCAATAGCACTTAGACTTATATACCGCTTCATAGTACTTTACAGCCCTCTCTAAGTGGTTTACAGAGTTCAGCATATTGCCCCCAAACAATCTGGGTCCTCATTTTACCGACCTCAGAAGGATGGAAGGCTGAGTCAACCTTGAGCCGGTGAGATTTGAACTGCTGAACTGCTGAACTAGCAGTAGCCTACAGTGCTGCATTTAACCACTGCGTCACCTCGACTCTTTACAAGTTGGTGCATGTTTCTGGGCACAATTATCAGATGTGGTTTGGCCCAGCCTCCTCCTAGGACCAAAAGAAAATGACTGGCCTAAAGTCATCCAGCTGTCTTGATGCCTAAAACAGGACTCGAACTCCCAGCTTCTAACCTACAGCTTTAACCACTACTGTATACCAAAAGAGAGACTAGATGACAATTGGTGGGGCTCCCCAAATTCCTACTACTTCCTAAAGACTAAAAATCTGCCTATTTTCCAGGTCAAATTTCTCTGCTTTTCTTTTTTTTTATAACATTTCAGAGTGTGTTATAAAAAGAGCCGTCATGGTGCAGTGGTTAGAATGCAGTATTGCAGGCTAATTCTGCCAACTGCCAGCAGTTCAATTCTCATCAGCTAAAGACTGACTCAGCCTTCCATCCTTCCGAGGTCGGTAAAATGGGGACCCAGATTGTTGGGTGCAATGTGCTGACTCTGTAAACCATTTAGAGAGGGCTGCAAAACACTGTGAATGGTATATAAGTCTAAGTGCTACTGTTATTGCTATTCATCTGATAGAATTGGAGAACACCAGAAAGCTTCCAAACTCTTTTGTGCTAATTTGATTGGACCTAATAAAAGTACCAGGCCAATGTTTCTCAACCACAGCAACTTTAAGATATCTAGACATCAACCCCTGGCCAGCTGGCCGAGGAATTCTGGGAGATGAAGTCCACTCAAAGCTGCTGAGGTTACAAAAGCAATGCAATGTTTGTAGTTTTGCTCTGTCACACCAACAATTCAACATCTTACAGCTCTGCAATAATAAAAATGCATGTTTTGCAAATAATTCCTTTTTTTCTCCTGGAATGATACACCATTAGAATGATAAAGTTCTAATTCTGTGCAGAAGAATGACTCTTAATATCACTGGTTGGTTATGCACACATGCTGACCTTCTATCCAAGAGATAAGCATACATCCTAAGATAGAAAGGCTTACAAAATGACAGCAATGTGAAATGCGACAATATAGAACAGCCACACAGGTCAATAAAAATATCAAGAGAAAAATGAAAGTGTGCAAAATTAATAGTGCATATTTCCAGCATTTTTCTATACAAACACAGATAGACCGAAAGAATATATAGAGCTATGACATGTCTGAAAAAATTACTTACTCCATTGAAAATTATATTATTATTTCTATTGGTTAAAAAGAAGTCTTCTTCAAATCAAACCTGGCTTCTTTAATACTTGATTAGAATTTTTCTATACTATAATAGCATAAAAATTAAAAGAGTAAAAAAACAAAAATATAGAAAAGAAAAAGAAAAAACAGAATTATCGCATGTGCTCTTCTTTTTATCGAGTTATTGCCACGTTATTCTTTCCTCTTCCCCTTTAATCCTTTTTAATCCCCCAATCCATAAATCATCAATTCAATTTCTTCTTCTTTGAACAAAACCATATATAAAGTTTTCAGGCTTTTATAAATGTCATTTTCATTTTTTTTAACCTGGCCAAGAGAAGCTTGACTTCTGATGACTTCATTGAGACATCCATAGAGTTTTTTTTCAGCAGCCATACAAAAGTGGTTTCCCATTGTTTTCTTCTGTGGTGAGTTTTCTGACTCCCTAGTCTAGATTTCGGCCTCTGATATGGTCTACTGATCTCTTAACCTAATACAGAGATCTTCAAACTTGGCAACTTTAAGACTTGTGGACTTCAACTCCCAGAATTCTCCAGCCAGCATTGTATAGCTGGCTGGAGAATTCTGGGAGTTGAAGTCCACAAGTCTTAAAGTTGTCAAGTTTGAAGACCTCTGTGCTAATATATTAGTAAGAGACTTGTTAGAACTTAGGCTGCTTTTAAAATCATAAACCACTGTCAGCATTTTCAGCACTTACCCAGTTCATACATTATCATTCTCCATGCAAACATATCTTAGGAAAGTGCTCACATGGGAGCAAATTACAGAAGTGATGCAATTGCAATATAGTGATTGACTAAGAATGTAAGCAGAAAAGTTCTCCGCTCAAGTCTCATTAGAATCAAGAATTAATTACATAGTCATCGTTAAGTTAGAGCCTCCTCTTGGGTTTAGTTTCCTATCTCCACCATGAGGTTAATCTATTTTACAAAACTGTAAATTAATCAAGGTAGGTAGATATACAGATAAAGAGGGAGTACTATAAATTCTCAAAAAGTGCACATATAAACATTAAATTATCATATTTATCTATGTGAACCAACTCTGAAGTTGCTTTGATTTGATAGACAAGTGTCACTGCCTATTAAAGATGCAAAGAATGAAATTCTGATTTTTTAACTATCATGACTAAGAACCAACTTTTCCCTTGAAATGGTATAAGGTTTCCTGCTTGAGCAGGGGATTGGACTACACCACCTCCAAGGTCCCTTCAAACTCTGTTATTCTGTTACTTTGTACATCTAAGACCTGTATACTGCACGAGTCAAAAAGAGGTCCGTGAAAATATTTACAGACCCCTCGCATCCTGGACATAAATTATTTCAACTCCTACCCTCAAAACGATGCTATAGACTAGAGCACTGCACACCAAGACAACTAGACATAAGAACAGTTTTTCCCCGAACGCCATCACTCTGCTAAACAAATAATTCCCTCACCACTGTCAAACTATTTACTAAGTCTGCACTACTATTAATCTTCTCATCGTTCCCATCACCCATCTCCTCCCACTAATGACTGTATGACTGTAACTTGTTGCTTGTATCCTTACGATTTATATTAATATTGATTGTTTCCTGATTGCTTATCCGTACCCTATGACAATCATTACGTGTTGTACCTCATGATTCTTGACAAATGTATCTTTTATTTTATGTACAATTAGAGCATATGCATCAAAGACAAATTCCTTGTGTGTCCAATCACACTTGGCCAATAAAGAATTCTATTCTATCTATTCTATTCTAAAACAAGAACACTAAGAAGCTAACCAAATTCTTAGGATTCTATACATCCAATGAAAATTTTGAAGACTTTTAATTTTTAATAATCATACAGTATTAAAAGGTCATTAAGTCCTGGTCTTGAGGGTTTCTATGAAGCATCTTTGCATGACTGATGAGAAAGCAAAATTCATTAACTTCTCTACTTATAATATTTAGCTGTAAATGTGGCTTAAAATTTGTTTTTGGTTTTGTGTGTAGAACTACAATACCTGACTACTAGGTCAAACTATCAAATTGAGCTTTTTAACACCAAAGCTAATTTATTTTTCACTGAATAAACACTTTTTAATCCTATATTGCATTCACATTAATCTATCTATATACACATATAGGCTAATCTATACTCCTTCACCTGAATTAAGCATATTAACTCACTACTTACTCCTTAGTGCTACTGAATGAAGGCATGAGGCAACATGTCTGAATTAAACTTTCAGCTTTATTTACTGAATGAATATACAAAAAGCATACTTAACAACCCAAAATCACACTGAGCTATCTGCTGCCTCCCAACCTTCACTAAATCTTGCAGGAAGTTGTTATTAAATGGTATTATTTCTGTTGTTGAAGGGGAAAAAAATCAAACACATGACTGTTTAAATAAATTATAAGTAAAAAGAAAAGGAAACAGAAAGTGTCAGCCCAGACACAGCTACATATACCGACATAACATAATGAATAAATATTTTCCAATCTAGACCTCAAGTTTGCAAATCAAGTCTTATACCACGTCCATACTGACACTAGCTACAGCCCAAAATTTGATTTGGGCTTTTAAACACCCATCCCTATTGAAGAGAGTCAACGGAGGTTTGGGGCCTCTACTAGGTATCTGTACTTGGCTTAACTCAAGAATGGTTCCATCTTCTGAGGAAGACAATATTTCAGCAAAGCTAAATGAACAAGTTGTCAAGGCCTTTGATGCCCCTTCCTGACATACCATGAGGTTTTGAAGGAAATGTAAATGGAAGTCAGGTCAATAACTGGTCAGAAGAACCAGAGCTCAGTGGTAAATCAGCCACCTTGTCTTTACAAGTCCCTGCATTCAAAATTTGGTATTTAAAGTTTAAACAAACAGGTAGCAGGAAATGAAGGGATATTACCTATCTAATTGATAAATATATATTATTCTGACTGGAAAACTGCATGCAATTTCAACAACAGTCAAGAATAAAATAGATGGACAAACAGATACGTCTAAGGCAATTTCTTATATAGTACTGTATTTCCCTGTGTTAAAACGGCTATAGCTCGAAAAGATAAAGTTGGAATTAAGGCTGCTAAGAGAATCTCTGAAATAAAGAGTATTATTTAAATAATGATTCATGGACAAAGAAAGTCTTATTGTGCACTGGCCTTATATCCTCAGAGTGTGAAACTTTATTTCGGAAAGAGACTTAGGTTGCCTTTCTTATTAAATTTGATTCAGGTGAAGCTTTAGCATTGCTTTTCTACCAATTTGTAGAGTTCCTTCACAACATTTTGATATTATTTTTATTTTGCTGTTTGAGGATATTCATATGTAAGTGTGTGCACACACAACCACACATACATTCATGTGTATGGCAAAGAGCTTTCAATATTTTATACACAAAAGCAATAAAACATTATAATATGGCCCTTGTGGGAAAAGATGATGGATTTGCTTACCCTAAAGCAATGCGAGGTATAGAAAATCAGGTATAGAAGGTATACCTATTCTATACCTTCTATAGAAGATATAGAATGTAAAAAATTCAAGCTCATTACTTTCCTTGAAGCTCAATGGGAGAAATTGGGTAATTTTCAGTGCCTCGTGACTAGTTTAGTTAAACAGATCTCATGTTTTATGACTTCTCTTCTGATTTCCCAATTTCCCATTTTTGGGTGCAGCCGTCAAGTGATCTCTCTAGTTGAGGTTCAACTTCAGCTACCTTGCAGTATCAATGAAACACATAGTATACCAAAAGATCTTGGAAGAAAAGTTTAGATACAAATTCTATAAGCAAATTCTTCTATGTTTCATTTTGCTCTAAAGCACATTTAAAGGCCGTCCAAAAAGAAAACACAGGAGTACTGGCCTTGGACAAATAATGGAAACTCATTTGCATCAGCCATACCACTGCTACAAGAGTAATTGCACTTATCTGAAAGATAAGATAGCCTCTAGGCAAAATTGCAGAAATGTCTTCTGGCAAGCTACCCCATGCAGTGAACTGATAACTCCTCAATTACCACATGAGTTCAACAGCTCAGTGACTGAACTGTTAAAGAGAAAAGCAATATTACAGCAGTATTGCTAAGCATAGTTCATGCAAGGCTCCATAAGCATGTTCTAATACAGGCCCAGCTGTTCCCATGTCGCCTACAAAATAGATGAAACAGATAGGAAGTCCAATTCTGAAGTTGATGCATTTGGGTAAAAAAACATCTATTGTCTTAAACAATCAGCAAGTCAAAACTAATCTCATCTACTGTCTGGTCAGTTCTAGGCTGCTGATTCAATAAAGGATTCCCTCAATGTTTCATAACAAAGTCAGTTTCTGACTCACAAGGACAGAAATGCTTTTGACGAACCAACCTTCTGAATCCAAGGTTCAAATGTACATCCATCTGGAAATCTTAGAAGCAGGCTGGTACTACCGTTACTGTATGCAAAATTAGGTGCATTGCTCTAAAACTATTACACTTACACACACACACACACACACACACACACACACACACACACACACACACACACACACACACCAATGGATTTAAGTAGATCTTAATTCTGCATAAAACTGGAATATGGAAGGGACTAGAAGTATCAACTGGTGCATGAATGTAGAGTTGGCTGAAATATACAACAGATAGGCCAAGTAGATGAGATCGCACAGATAATAGACCTTTGGTTCAGAGGTGGGTTCCTACAGGTTCTAACTGGTTCTTTAGAACCGTTAGTAAACCGGTGATGACGTCACGGAGCCAGTTCTGTTGGTGCCAGTCCGTGGGTGCTACCATCTTGCTTTTGGCTTCTGCGCATGCACAGAAACTTAGTTTTCGGCACTGCGCATGCGCGCAAGCCCACGTGGCGCGGGAGGAAGCGAACCGGTGGCGAGGTAAGTTAGAACCCACCCCTGCTTTGGTTGCTTAAATGTAACTATGTTATAGGAGAAGGGCTGCAAATTTTAACAAAGAGGTAGTATATATCAAAAAACACCATAAACTTTTTTCCAGCCAGACCACTGTTACAATAAATACTGACCTCTGCTCTTGTCCCAACTGTAAAAGATAAAAGACCTGTAAATATTTTTGCTGGGAAAAGAGCCGAGGACAGCAATGTGGTTGTAAACATTTTCTTCTATAATATTTCTCTTAAACAATCATGGCCCTAAGCTAGCACATCATCTTTTTTCAACACAATGGATACAGACTGTAGGGACTATAATAATTTCCAAACTGTTCTAGATATTTCATGTAATTCTATCTAATGTAAAATAACATAAACATAAAGAACCACCATTTAAATGTTGAAAATTCTAAAATGTTCAGTTATTTGAATAACAAACCACTGTCATTTTTAAAAAACCTATAAATCACATAAATGTATCAACCCATATGAATATTTGTGTGATGGGGCAAAGTTCCAAAACCATTTCCAATTTTTTTTTTAAACTGAAATTTCATCTGGATTTGGTTCCTTGTAGCGAGACTTGTTATATGCGCTATAAACTTCACTGATTCTATTTTTAATGCCAAATAGTTGCTTTATTGACCAAGAATAAACAAACAAGTCCACACATTACAATCTCCTTTTTCCATTGAGCTGTACTGTTGACATAGATATCAAATTCCATGACTGGTTGCATTCAAATATTGTCTGTCCTGTTTCTGCTTTGTATCACACCTAGCTTATAGGAATTTTCTTTTCATACCCCTGTTCCTCTACCACTTACCATTTGCACACATCAAGCATAATGCCTAAAGTCTGCAGACTGGACGGAGACAAAGAGGAGGAAGTGCAGAATCAATGAACCTCTGATGACTAATAATCACCCTATAGAACACCTGTTCCAAGCCAATATACTTTGGGGAGGAAAGCCTCAAGGCATCACTATTTCAAAATATAGGTTACCTTCCAAGGGAGGGACAGCAAAAGAGAGCACCAGTCTCAACTGGACACAAGCAGCTTACTAACACCTTTTGTATCATCAGTCAGTGAAAAGAAATCCAACTGTTTTAAAGGGAATTCATACCTTTTGGATCCTCCAAGGTAGGTGAAGGTAAAAGTGGAATCTGCGTATCTGAAATCTGGAATACAAAAGAGATGTGTTGCTATTGATCAATCTTGCTTGTTTGCCACATCTGTCTTGCCTGGTCTGTTAACCTCCCAGCACCCTCAGCTCCCTCCCCAGTATGGCACACTCACACACATATATAGCATTGGAGATTAATTCAAGCCGGGAAATAAAAATAGCAACCATCATCATCATATAAGGGAGGAGGACCACCCCAGTCTACCCCTCCCTGCAACAAGTGCTCCAGTGCTATGGCAACAACAAGGATTTCCATTAACAGTGGAGGCAACAGGCAGTAACAAGACAAACTGCTCAAGGCAAATCAAACAACATCAGAAATTATCCGAGGACAGTAGCAAGCCAAAATATTGAAGATTTGAAATAAGGAGCCAGGGAGAGAGGAAAGGAGATAAAATGTGATAAAGATAGGGGTATTTGTGCATCATTTCACTAAGTCCACCCTAGAAGGTATACTTTTGACCAACACCTTCCCAGGCATGAAAAATATGATGGACAGACCCCAGTTTATTGTTCAAGGCAAAGGTTTAAAAACATGGAGGGAAATTGGGTGCATGAGAAAGAAGGCTGAGACGGATGGTGGCTTATTTCTTAAAGGTAAACCAAAATCCAATCTAACTAGCAATTAATTCACTGAGCCGACATCCAACCGTCCCCCAATTAAGCGCCACAATAGCTACTTTATATATGATGAGTGAGGAAAGGAGGGGGGTCGTCACATGCTTTGAAAAGACCCAAGAAGAAAACGCCAAAGGATTCTCTCCGACCCGATTTCGGCCACCCTCCCATCAACATGTTTGGAGCCAACTCCAGCCACTGCCCTCCCTGGAGAAAAAAGCGTCCGAAAGCAACTGAGTCGGGATAGGAAGGGGGTGAAATAAAAAAAAGACCAAGCTGGGAAAACTCACCTGCAAACAGGCAGTCCTTTTCCGCCTTGCACTTTTGGATCACTATGTCAATATCCTTCTGAATCCTCTCTTGCCTTGAACACATCCCCATGAACTGAATCCCGGGGGGGAAGGAATTTAAAAAAAAGGAAAGAAAACCGCCTCGGGATTCCTCCGCTTGGCTTTCTCCCTCTAGCTCGTTTCCTTTGCTTCCTTTTCGGTGAAAAAGCGAAAGGGTTCAAAAATGGAACCCTTCCAGGAAGACCGAGGGCTTAACAAGAAAAGAGGGGAAGCTCTCCTTCCTGGGTGCGCGTGGAATCCGGGGGAAATCGGCGTTGCATGCCCAGATGTGCTCGCCCAGATGTTGATGTCAGTTTCCCTTCGGGCTTGGCAGTAGATGCCAGAAGGGGTTCGGGGTGCTTTCGGCGCCGGCAGTGGCTTGAGCTGGCTGGCTGGCGAGAGAGCGGGCGGGCGAGCGGGGCTGGCTTGGGAAGGGGAGCAGCCCGGAGATGGAGCTCCAACCCAGCGTCTCTTGGCTCTCCTGCTCCCCCTCCGCCACCGCTGGGCTGCTGGAGTGACGGGGAAGAAAGATCAGGAGGAGGAGGAGGAGGAGGAGGAGGCGTATCACAACAGCCCCAGCGGCAGCTCCAGGCACAGAGAGAAGCGAGTGAGCAAGTCACTCCGCCGCGCGCGCTCACGCACACAAACACACACACACACACACACAAGCGCGCATACAGGGGCAGCTCCCCGAGAGGCCGACACTTCTGCGACGCCAAGCCGCAAACCCCTCCCCTAGCCGCCGCCGCTCCCAGCCCAGACACTCCGCCTGCTACGCGTACTGTTGCTTTCTGCCCAGGAGTCCGGAGCGGAAAGGCGGACGCCGTGGCGCGCTTCCCTTCCCTTCGCGGAGCCCTTTGGCTTCTCCGTCCACGGCTTCTACCCAAGGGGTCACCCAGGCAGCGGGAGCAGCCGGCTAATGGCTGCGTGGCCTCCGGCGCGAAGGGCGAAGGGGGAGGGAGGGAATTCGCGAGGCTCTTCCGAAGACGCGCCGGCTCTTGCCCCTTTCGGGCTGAGAGGTTAGGCCTGCGTGGGGGGGAACCTGAGGCGAGACGCCGCAGGGAAAGCGCTGCACACGGGCGCAGCCCCCGCGCGCCCTTGCCTACCGCGCCGGCTACCCACGTTGTGGACGGGCGCTTCTCAGCGACGCTTTGCCCTCCCTGCTTCTGCGCCGTAGATTTGGCACGCCGGCCGTCGATGGGGCGGGGGTGTCGCTGATAGCGACCGAGTCGTAAAGGTTACGTTAATGCGATGGTTTAGCGACAAATTCTGGGCTGGGAAGTGGGGGAAAGCGGGCTTTTTGGCCCGGCGGGGAAATCACTCGGTTACCTTGGTCTCACCCGTGGTCTCAGCCTGTCCAACGTTGCAGGGTTGTTTAAGGCTAAAATCCTCCTTCGCAAGGTGGATGAAGAGCGGGAGAAAACTGTTGTGAATCGAGGACTGCCTATACATAATGATACAAATGAATCAGTATAACATTTGCATCTTAATGTCTCCTCTTGGAAAACTAATATGTAGAGGAATTTAGGGGAATGCTGCAGGCAGATTTGCAAAACACTACAAGGTAAGCAGAATCTTAGAATTAAAATAACAGTGGAAGGCCTCAACCAGCTAAATCTAATGAGTGACTACCCTCTGCTGTGTCTAACAGCATTTTAGATAGAAGGGTTACATTTGGTATATTTACTTTATTCCGCTTATAACCTGCCTTTCTTTCCAGCACCTCAAGGTAACACACCTTGAACTCCTCTGATGTTTCTCTATGGCTGCCAACTAAGTTGGACTGAGAGTGACTGACCGGTCCAAAATCATGGATTTGAACCTGGGTCTTCCCAGCCCTAGTTCAAAACCTTAAAAATGGCACCCACCCATCATGTTTGCATGTAGGAAACATCAGTCTGAGTCACTAATTTCTCTGCTAATTCTACAAATAGCTAAGGCAACCCAGGTGGCAAATGTGTTATGTTTCCATATGTTGCTGGGTTAATGTGGCAAACCTATGGTTGGCAGCTGAAGTTACATCTGTTTCAGGCCTCCATTATGAATGCACAAATGAGGTAGTTTTCGTTTCCTCAGTTTCTCATTTTTCCAGTTGGTAACTTGTCTTCCAATGTTTGCATCAGTTTACTATTTTAAAAAATTCACACAAAACTTTATGCATCTTAGTATACATTTCTTCTAATATTTGCATTTCCTTTTTCCCAATCTATTTTTCATACAGGGTTGTGTTATGTTGTTTTTTTGTCTTGATGCACTACATTCATGTTTCTTTTTATGAACATACCCACTTCTTTGTATGTTTTCCCTTGCTACAAGCATTTTTACTAGAGAACTGCCATCTCCCAATTAGACAATGTAAAGTCAGATGGGGATTTCTCCCCCCCCCCCATCTGAAACTTCAGTGAGGCCTTAACCCAAAAGATCACAGCATCTTAATGTTTGGCTGAGATTTTGCATATCATACCAACACATTTCCTAATGCCTGGATCTGTAAACCCATTTCACATTCTACAATTATCCCGAAGGGTTTATGGAAGATTTATATAGCCGCTACTGCCAATTTATCATTTGGTAGATTTTTTTTTCCTGCATTTCCTTGAATAGCACAATAGTTCCACCAGCTTGGTCTGAGAGAAAGCTGTGTGTTCTCCAGAAAACCTCACTTCCCTTGCAGTATAATCCATATGATCCTAATCCAACACTTTGGCCCCTGTATCATAAATGACTAAAAAAAAACAATTTATCATTCCAGCTATTCCAAATGTGATCATTTCTTGGTTTCTAGTTGGCAAACTATGAACATGCAGGTGTGTGTCTGCCTCTAGGTCCATTTAGGAGGCTTGTTAAATTTAACTTTTAATCAGAATAGAGTTGGAAGGGGCCTTGGAGGTCTTCTAGTCCAACCCCCTGCTCAAGCAGAAGACCGTATACCAGTGGTGGCCAACCTTAAGCATAGCATGCGCCAATTTTTTCACAGACAAGTTCAGATGCGCCATACAACTCAAGCACGTTTTTACCTTCTTACTTTCACGTTTGGGGTTGTAAAATAGGGATAGGGGTAGGATCTGCTTTGCTTAAGGGAGGAAAAGGAATAACTCAATCACGCAATTCAATTAATTAATTTATGCCATTTCATGTTCACGTCAAGAAAAAGTAGTGGCACTCTTCTTTGACAAACGTAATATATATTTAATCTTGAATCTGTCTTTCAATCACTCTCAATACAAAAACCACGCTAGTACACTCAATAAAACACTGCTTCAAACCAGGGGTGAAATGCTCCCGGTTCGCTTTTACCTGTCGGTCGTTGGAGAGCCGATCGTGAAGGCAGCACGATGCTCCGCCCACCCGCCGGGACACCACCATTTGAGTTCTTTTACCCTCTGCGCATGCACAGAACGCTTTGTGCATGCGCAGAGGGTAAAAGAACTCAAATGGTGGTGTCCCGGCGGGTGGGCGGAGCATCGCGCTGCCTTCACGATCGGCTCTCCAATGACCGACAGGTAAAAGCGAACCGGGAGCATTTCACCCCTGCTTGAATGTGCCACTTGTAATCATCCAATGCGCCACGTTTGGCACATGCGCCATGGTTTGGCCACCCCTGCCCTATACCATTTCAGACAGGTGGCTATTCAGTCTTTTCTTAAAAACCTCCAGTGATGAAGCACCTACAACTTCTGAAGATTCCTCTGGTTAATTGTCCTCATTGTTAGAAATTAACTAGGAAAAGAGAGGATCATTCTTTTAAAAAAACATTTTAATCAGAATGGGTTTTCATCAGAAAATTATATGCATGTATGTGATGAGAGAAAGGGAAGAACCTTAGGTTGTGATTCAGAAAAGCAGGCTTCAAATTCCTGCTCACACATGAAGCTCATTGTGTTAGGCCAGTTGTTGTTTTACAACCTTGCCCACAATTTGCATTGTGTATATTACGTACATTGCTCTGGGCTGCAAAAGGAAAGATAAGTTATGCATTGCTGTTGTTGCAATTACCAACATGCATACAGTGCAGGAAAAGCCAAGATATACCAAGTGGGAAGAGGTTATCAGTCAGTTTAGGATGAGGAATTAATTGTGTGTTTCCACCCCAGGCTAAACTGGAGGTGCTCTGGAAGTTCGTGGGATGGAATGTGTCTACTAAGGAGGAGGTGATATGATGGACTACAATAACTCAGCAGGTTCCCAGGAAGGAGGGAATATCCCAAGGAGAGGGGCGAGGCAAAAGACAGCACAGTCTGGAGCTGAATCATAAGAGGAAGAAATTTAGGATCATCACACTCTAGAACAGTGATGGCGAACCTTTTTTTTCTCGGGTGCCGAAATAGTGCACGCGCGCGCTATCACACGCGCGTACGTGCCCACACCCATAATTCAAAGCCCCTCACTCGCCCCGCCCCCCTGCGCATGCATGCGTGACCCATCCCACTCCCCCGTTTCCCGACTTCCAGTGGGCCCGGTAGGCCTGTTTTTCGCCCTCCCCAAGCTCCAGAGGCTTTCTTGGAGCTTGGGGAGGGCAAAAACACTCCACCCCCGCCACCCTGGAGGCCCTCCAGAGGCTGAAATCGCCCTCCCAGAGCCTCTGCGCGAGCCAAAAATCAGCTGGTGGGCACGCACATGCGCACTGGAGCTGAGTTAGGGCAACGGCTCGTGTGCCGGCAGATATGGCTCCGCGTGCCACCTGTGGCACCCGTGCCATAGGTTCGCCATCACTGCTCTAGAATCTCCCAGGGTATATCTGTTAGATTTGGGTAGTATAGTTTTAGCCTGGCAAGATTCTGTGTAAGCAAATAAAGAACTAAACTTTGGCAAGAACTTTGCATCATTCTTGTACTAAGTCTGACAAGATGGGTAGAAACAAGCCCTGATCAAATTCCAGCAAGAGTTATTGTTTGCGAAGAGACATTCTAGCTTCAAAATTATATCAGTGTTGGTTTTGAAGGGGTCCCTCTGAAGAAACAAGGACCCTCTGCAACTTGAGGGTCCTTCTGAACTTGCAGTTTCTGCTAGAACCACAGGTAGGAACCATGGGGAGGAGATGCCAATCGTGGGTCTATCTGTTGTCTTAGCAACAGTGACTCATCCTCTTTCATCAGGAGATTAAATGGTTGTAATGAGATCTACATGGTTTGCCTTTGAAAACGATTCAAAAACTACAATTGGGACAAAATGCAATGGCTAGGTTTTTAGCAGGCGATACTCAAATTACTGCATTGTTTTTCAGGAGGTTTCCAAATGCAATTTACAGTTCTGGTTTTGATTTATAAAGTGTGTCAAGGCAAGGCAACCTCTAAGACCAAAACCCATGAGAAGGCTAAGAAATAAGCATAACTTACTTTGCAAAACAGAGTACAATTATTGAGTGTGTGGGTGATGGCTCAGTGGTTAAAGATGCTGAGTTTACCAGCTGGAAAGCTAATAGCCAGGGTTTGAGACCTAAGCACTGTGCAACAGTGGAGGAGCCACGGCGGGAGATGGCGGACTAAAAGCTTGCTCCGCAGGAGGATTACATGATCTTTGGCTGCTTGCCTGTTGGAGGTCCCCCCTGGAGTTTTATTGCTTCGGGGTGGGATTGGAGTTTGGCAGGCACCTGGGGACGGTGGCAAAACATCGGCCACTCGCGCTGAGCACCACTAAATCTCCCTCCTTCCGACCATCGAAGACTGCCGCCCATTTTGGTGCGGTCGAACGCCGTGAGGGCCGGTTGTTTCTGAGGCCTCTAACGAAATTCGGATTGATTCGGGAAGGCTTTGGGGCTATTTGCACCGAACTCTGAACTTAGGAGGATTTGATATCAACCAACATCAGCCGAAGAAGAAGACGGCGAGCTCGGACGGCATACCCTGTTATCGGCGGCGGGGGGGCTCTGTCGTTCCTTTTTGTTTCTGTGATTCCTGGCTGGAGAGATCAGTGGAGGCACGGGTGTTAGGCTCCGCTTGCCACCTCTGCTTAGAAGATCGGCACTGAGGCGGTAAGCACTTTCGGAGCGGACTGAACCCTGGCGCGGATTGAGGCGGGGCTGTTTTTGGGCTACTGTGGATTATTTTGAACTGCCCTACGATCGGGACTGAGAGCAGGGATTATTGGACCCTTAATGTTGATCTCCGGGACTCCCACCGCCATTGTTCTTAGGACGGTGTGACGTACTGGAGATAATTACTACTCTTTGAGGGCCTAGAGGTCGTTGAAAGACCTTGGAAAGATCGCGAGAAGTCTACACACATCTCCGCCTGGCTTTTTCAACTGCTGGGCGACTTTGGGGGAGGTGCCTGACTCTGATTAATTACGCAAAATTGCTTCCCGGACTGCTGCGCCCCCCCCCCCACTGCTACCAGCGATATCCAGGGAGTTTTTTACATCTGTAACAACGATAACTATACTGGATGCCTAGTTTGAAAACATCTCTCCCTCCGTGGGTGTTCCGGGTCACCTTAATGAACATAGTGACTGCGTTGAAGATGCGGAACCCCCCCTCGAGTACAACTCAGTTGCAGACCATGGGGACGGAAACCTCAGATCCCCAAAGACATCGGAGGAAGGGAGGCTTTTATCACCCCTGGACTATAGAACATCCCTGGACTATAGAACATCTGGGAAGGCCGAGTCGAAGCAAGGGACCTGTCCTCCTAGCACACCCTTACTTGGAGGAGTTTGCCTTCTTTTTAATAACACCTATTTTAAATTGTATTCTCCTCCTCTGAGATGCGTATGGGTATGAGTGCGTAGGAGGATGATTGAGATGGATGTTTATGTGTTATATGAATAGGAAGAAATGGAAGAGTCATGGGCTGGGTTTCCGCCCCCACCCGCTGAGTGTGTAAACAGAATTGGGGGGTGGCGGGACGCAATTACCCTGACCAGTGAGAATGGTATGTATGGCCTGCAGGAAAGGAAGGGGGCCAGCGGGGGGGAGGGGGTCTCTGGTGGGGATGAGAGCCGGAACATCTCGGTCATAATGGGAAGAGGCAGATATGGCGGGAGCAGAGGGGAGGGCCGCTCTCAGGGAATAAGACCTCGCTGTTTACAAGCGATCCCTTGTTCCGGCCCCTCTGACTTGGCTCCATCTTGCTCAACCCGGATACCTGGCAACCAGGGTTCTCAGGGCCCTGGGCTCAGGATGCTGCTGCTTAACGCCAGGTCAATTATCAACAAAGCCCCCCTGATACGTGATTTAATCACAGAGGAGGGGGCAGACCTGGTATGTGTTACCGAGACCTGGCTAGGGCAGGAGGGGGGAGTAGCCCTCTCCGAGATATGCCCAGCCGGTTTCTCGGTGCAGCACCATTCTCGACCCCAGGGAAGGGGGGGAGGAGTGGCAATTATAACGCGTGGAAATCTGCATCCTCGTAGGATCCCTGCCCCGGAGATTGTTGGGTGTGAGGCGCTCCTTCTGAAGTTGGACTTAGGGGTTCAGGTGGGCCTTTTCTTAACGTACCTGCCTCTCAGCTGCGTAAGTAAGGCCCTGCCTGAGCTGCTCGAGGCAGTAGCCGGCTTGGCGGTTGAGTTCCCTAGGCTTATGGTGTTGGGGGACTTCAACTTGCCATCTGCTGGCGAAACCTCTGGGATAGCTCAGGAGTTCATGGATTCCATGACAACCATGGACCTGACCCAAGTAATCCAGGGTCCGACTCATGAGGGTGGTCACACGCTTGACCTAGTATTTCTCTCGGGGCAGTGGAAAGATGATCTGAAGATAAGGGACATAGTCATCACCCCTCTGTCATGGTCAGATCATTTCCTACTGAGGCTGGATTTCACGACCCCATTCCTCCCCCGCAGGGAGGCGGGACCGACTAGGTGGTTCCGCCCCAGGCGCCTAATGGAGCTGGAAGGATTCCAGAGGGAACTTGGGAAATACCTGAAACCCTGGTACACAATTCGGCTGACTCCCTGGTGGCTGCTTGGAACACCGCAGCATTAGGGGCTCTAGACCGAATTGCGCCTAAGCGACCTCTCCGTGGCAGTGGATCCCGGAAAGCTCCCTGGTTTACCGAGGAGCTCCGGGAGATGAAACGCCAGAAGAGACGTCTGGAGCGCCGCTGGAGGACCACGAAGGCCGAGTCTGACCGAACACTATTAAGAATTTACATCAGATCTTATTTAGTGGCGATAAGGGCGGCAAGACGATCCTATCTTTCCGCTCTTATTGCGTCCGCAGATTCTCGTCCAGCCGCCTTGTTTAGGGTGACTCGCTCCCTCCTTGGAAAAGGGGGGAGCGAGGAACACTTGCAAGGCAGAGCTGAGGAATTTGCTGAGTTTCTGTCGGATAAAGTCGCTCAGATTCGGTCGGACTTGGACTCCGACAGGCAGAGTCCATAGAGTTGACAGGGGCGAGTCTTAGTCCACCATTATGGGAAGAGTTTGGGCCTGTTTCTCCCGAGGATGTGGACAGGGCTATGGGAGCGATGGGTACCTCCACCTGTTTATTGGACCCGTGCCCCTCCTGGCTGGTTTCGGCCAGCAGGGCGGTGGCATGCGGCTGGATCCAGGCGGTGATCACCGCTTCTTTGAGGGAGGGATCCGTACCGCAGTCGTTAAAAACTGCGGTGGTGCGACCCCTCCTGAAGAAGCCTTCCCTGGATCCAGTTGATTTGAAGAACTATCGTCCAGTCTCCAACTTACCTTTTTTAGGGAAAGTTGTAGAGAAGGTGGTGGTGACTCAGCTTCTGCAGCTCCTGGATGAAACAGATCATCTAGATCCTTATCAGTCGGGTTTCAGGCGCGGCTACAGTACAGAAACTGCCTTGGTCACCCTGATGGATGATCTCTGGCGGGCCCGGGATGGGGGGAACTCCTCCATCCTGGTGCTACTTACCTCTCAGCGGCTTTCGATACCATCGACCATGGTATCCTTCTGCATCGGCTCGGCGAGTTGGGAGTGGGAGGCACCGTTTTACGGTGGTTCTCCTCTTATCTCGCCGATTGGATGCAGTCGGTGTTGGCAGGAGGGCAGAGATCGTCCCCTAGGCCCCTATCATGTGGGGTGCCCCAGGGGTCGGTTCTCTCGCCCATCCTGTTTAACATCTACATGAAACCGTTGGGTGAGATCATCCGCAGACATGGGGTGTGTTTCCATCAGTATGCTGACGACACCCAGCTGTACATCACCACGCCGTCTGACTTCAGGGAGGCAGTGGATGTAATGTGCCGATGCCTGGACGACGTTAAGATCTGGATGGAGAGGAACAGACTCAGACTTAATCCCGATAAGACTGAGTGGCTGTGGATATTGCCTCCTAAGGTTCATGACAACTATCCCTCCTTGGTCTTTGAGGGTGCGAAACTGACCCCTCAGACCAGGTCCGCAACTTGGGGGTCCTCCTAGATCCACAGCTAAAATTGGACCACCATCTTTCTGCTGTGGCTAGGGGGGCCTTTGCACAGGTTCGCCTGGTGCACCAGTTGCGGCCATACTTGGAGAAGGAGGCTGTACTCACGGTCACTCATGCCCTTGTCACCTCGCGTTTGGACTACTGCAATGCGCTCTACATGGGGCTACCCTTGAAGAGTATCCGTAGACTTCAGCTGGTGCAAAATGCGGCTGCGCGTGCTGTGATGGGTGTGCCAAGGTACACCCACGTGACACCGATACTCCGCCAGCTGCATTGGTTGCCCATCGGTCTCCGGGTCCAATTCAAGGTGTTGATCACCATCTTTAAAGCCCTTCATGGCTTAAGACCAGGATATCTTCGGGACCGCATTCTGCCTCATACTTCCCTCCGACCGGTTAGGTCCCACAGAGTTGGCCTCCTCCAGGTCCCGTCGGCCAAGCAATGCCGGCTGGCGGGCCCTAGGGGGAGAGCCTTCTCTGTGGCTGGCCCCGTGCTCTGGAACCAACTATCCCCAGAGACCCGGACCATCCCCACTCTGCTGGCCTTCCGAAAAGCCGTTAAGACATGGCTTTTCCTGCAGGTGGGGGGGGACAGCTTAAATCCACCCGAGCTTACCCCCCAAGTATGTATGTGCTGAATGGATGTTGTTGTTTTAAATAACTGTTTTAAATTTTGTACTTGTTTTTAATTCTATGTAATTTTTGATTATTCTTGTATTTCTCCCTGTTGTACGCCGCCCTGAGTCCTCCGGGAGTTGGGCGGCATATAAGAATAACAAAATAAATAAATAAATAAATAAATAAGACCTATATGGTTATTCCTACCTTAGGAACTGTCCTGTCCAAGTGGATCTGGCTGCCCTGTGTGTTCTTGCACTGGAAGATGTTGAAGGGCCTGATCATCTCTGTTATGACCTTCTATCAGCTCTTTAAAGTAGCCCACACCAGGGTGCAGACAACACAAGGATTACTGGAACTCTATGGTTATAAAGTACAGTAACAGCAGTGGTGAAATCTACTTACCTTCCCTACCGGTTCAGAAGCCGCACGATTTGCACATGTGTTTTTTCACATTCTGTGCATGCGCAGAGGGTTACAAAATGAAAATGGCGGCAGGTGGGAGGAGCCTCACGATGCCGCTGCTGCTACCACTTCTCAGAACCACCAGCGGCCACTGCTACCGATACACCTGAACCAGTAGCATTTCACCCCTGAGTAACAGGTATTTTATTGGGGGTGGGGGCTTGAAAGCCTGCCACAGTATCCCCTGTTCCTATTCAACCAAACAGAATGAGCAGGTTTAGCTTGAGTTTCTTTCTCACACTTTGTCTCCCAAAACTGAAATTATTTTCTTTCTGAATTGGCATCCCCTCCCCATGGTACTTACTTGTTGTTCTAGTAGGAATTGCAAGTTCAGGAAAAGCCTCAAGTTATTTTCTTCCTTGTATTCCTGCTCCAAGTTTTATCTCTATACTCCTCTGCACCCCTAGAGGTGCAGCTGGCACACCCTATTAGCTACCTGCAAGGCAGAGAATACTCTTCTATTGGGCATTCATGGCTAAGTGATTGGTTAGATTTGGTGACTTTCTATGTTTTATTGTTTAATTACATAAATTTCCATTGAAGTTTTTATTCTTTGCTATCAGGACTCTAATTGAACTGACCAGTATAGAAATACCTTTAATAAAATAAATACACAAAAACTGGTGGTAGTTGTATTTCTATTATGACATTTTATCAATTAAAGCAGGGGTCCCCAACCTCTGAGCCACGGCCTGGTGCTGGGCCACAGCCCATTCGGAACCGGGCCACCAAAGTGGTGGGTGAGCATGTGTGTGTGCATGTGTGCATTCATATTGATTGTTTCCTGATTGCTTACTTGAACCCTATGACAACCATTCTTGACAAATGTATCTTTTCTTTTATGTACACTGAGAGCATATGCACCAAAGACAAATTCCTTGTGTGTCCAATCACACTTGGCCAATAAAGAATTCTATTCTATTCTATGTGCACAGCTACATTTGTGAAGCGGTGTGTGTGCACGCACTAAACCATCCCGTTTCCCCACCCCCACCCCAGCCACTATCCAGCGGTCCACCGAGAAAGGTTGGGGAAAGCTGCATTAAAGTTCTCTATATAATAAAAGTGCTTAAGAATGGATGTGTTTGCATGTTTCTGGCATTCCCCTGCATCTGAAAGTCCAACAAAGCTTGCTGGCTATTAATACAATGTGTAAGAAAGTTTTTAGAGTCAAAGAGAAAGAGGAAGAATTTTTTTTTGTTTTCCATCTTGTAACAGATAGATAGATAGATATATTCATTTATCAGCAAAAAATGCTACACACACACACATATATATGTATATATATATATATATTTGTATATATGTATGTATATATGTATATATATATATATATATATATATATATATATATATATATATATATATATATACATATATACATATATACATTTATATATATGTGTATATATGTGTATATATTTGTATATATATATATATATATATATATATATATATATATATATTTTTATTTATTTATTTATTTATTTATTTGTATATGTTTGTGTGTATGTATGTGTGTGTATGTATGTATGTATGTATGTATGTATGTATATATATCGTATAATTCAGAAATACAGGAAATGCATGTAATTTTTAAACAAGGTGAAAACTGTTGGGCAGGCAAAGACCAAGATTTGAAAGTAAATTCACGTTTTTCAGAACTCTAAATGAATTGTTTTCAGTTATGACCTGACACATTTTCCATTTCTTGGCGGGGCTAAATATACTGCCTAGAATCTCCCAGAGCTGTTTTTCCCCTTTCAGGCAGGTCAGCTAGCTCAGTCTGACCAAATTCAAATTCTACAAGCATTTTTTTTTAATTTAGGGCATTTATTTTACCTTTCCTCAATGTAACATATTGGGAGGTTTCCCCTCAATTTCCCTTCCCCCCTTAACAAGTTTCTGATGTTACCTGGGCTAAAAGATGATTTGAAAAACACCACTAAATTCTGTATGAAACCTAGACTCTGTCAGATCCATGTTCAGTGCATTTTCCACAATGCTATACTGGTTCTGTCTAAAAAATATTCCTGAGTCCCGTTATGTTCATTTCTAGTTTGTTAAAAAGTCACTCAATAGCAAATGGAATATAGAGAATTAGAAATATATGAACACATTGTATTAACGTCTGTAAGCCACCCAGAGTTCCCTCTAGACAAGATGGACTGCACAAAAATCAAATAAATATATATAAATAGTCCTCAACTTACAAATACTTGGTGGCAGTTCTAAGTTATGATAGATCCCATTAAAGGTACTTATGATGCAGTTCTGACAGCTAGCTCCTCCATGGTCAAATTTTGGTCACTCGGTAACTGGCCTGCGTTTTTTTTACCATCACATGATTATGTGACTGATTGAAAATGTTTTTGCTGAAAGCTGACATTTATTTCCAGTTTCTGGCAAAAATACTCCATAGCAAACAATCTTATTGACTGCTTCACTTAATGAGTGCTGTAAAAAAGGTAAAATCTGGTTGGTATGTGGTAACTTGCTTTAAGACTGTCACAATTTAAGACTGTATTTGGCAGTGCCAATTACTGTTGTAAGTGGAGGACTACTGTACATTTACTCACCTGTGGTTGCTAATTATTAACATAGTAGACCTGATGTAACCCTCTAGAACAAAGGAACTGAAAGTAAAGGCTAACATGCTTAGTTGAATCTTCTCAGAACGCTCAATTTTAATTTTTTTAAAAAAAATCTGACTGGGTCTGATTAAAAACAAATTTTCCTATCCCACTACAGATGTAAATCCATTTTATTGTTTTGTCTCTAATACATCTAGTGAGATTATTGTTTTTCAATCATTTCAACTATGGTACAGTATTGCAGCAGGGCATCGATGGCCATTAACTCTATTCTCCTCTGCCATTTTTCCCTGTTAAATCTATATTTAGAATGATAGCTGAGAATCCCAGGGAAAAAAACTCAAGTCTACCAAAGTTTATACCAGGGATGTACAACCATGGCAACTTTTAAGATTTATGGACTTCAACTCCCAGAATTCCCCAGCTGGCTATGTCTTAAAGTTGTCACCATTGGACACCCCTAGTTTATACCAAATAAAATATAGTACTTTTAAAAACTAAGAAGCTGATTATAATGTAAACTTTCAATTTTTCCAATACATAACAATATTGCCAGGAACGCAAGTAAGTACATAGATATGGCTGGACTTTAGAAGCAGAAAGGGGAAAATGTAAAAAGAAAAAAGAAAGAAAGACAAGTTTAATAAAACCCTAGGGACACATTTTTTTTGTACTGATGAATTATTTTATTATTTCATTTAATCATTTTGTTTGTTTATTGTCTATGCAATAATTGTACTTGACATATTAAATTACTAAAATATGTTTAAAATACAAAACTATAAAAAAGTGCAATTAATAGCACACCAATAATAAAAGAGTCGTGGGATTTTTTAAAAAAACAATTATACTAATTATTAAATTGAGCCGATCTAAAAAGAGACCCTAAAGCACCTGGGTGCTGGTAGATGGTTTTTTATCTCTCTCTAGAAATGGGATTGGGAATATATTTTATTTAAGATAGAGTAAAATATGAAAAGTACAAATCTGTCCTCTATTGCCTCTGTCCTATATTCTATATTCTATAAATATTATTTCTATAATATTTGTATAATAATTACAATGCTCTACTACTATTCAATTACTATTACAATACTACACACTAGTAATATTATATCGCAATGATTTCTTTTTACAGTGTTCTGCCTTAATTGTTAATTCCTCTCTGGAATTCCTTCTGCTATTTTCTTCTGTTACTGGCCAGCATGTAGCATACAGAACTTGCAACTTTCAATATTGTGCTTTTATACTTGTATATGTTTTTTCCTTGCTGTGCCTCTGTACTTCTTTTCCTCTGAACCATTCACTCCCTTTGTAGGAAAAACCCTTCATTGGGTTGCTTCTCTGTGTTCGCTGGTGCAGAGCTTCAAAAACAGGCTTCTTCTTCTCATTTCTCCCACACCTGTTTAAAGATTGCAGTTTTTCTGGCAATCTACCATGCTGATGTTAGGGGAAAGGTTCAGATAGGAGGACAAGAAGGCAACACAGCTGCCTGCAACTTTTCTAAGCAGTCTGCTCTTCTACAGGAACGTAAAACCTCTGGCAGCATGATTGGATATCTCCGGCTCTCTCTTTAATCACTGAGAAATGGCATTAAATCTGATGGATTCTAATTCAGGGTTGTTGTTTTTCTTCAATAAACTCAGTTTTTTCAATGTGTCTTCTCAGAACAGTTCTGATTAGTGACATTGTGTTGAGAAACCAACATTTTTCCTGCTGGTTTTTGAAATCTCTCTGTTTTCTGTTAAAATGTGTTCAGATAGAATTTGAAAATTTGTAGCAGGGCATTTTTTTTGACAAATCACACATAGCATATTGGGAAATTAGCTAATATTCCCATTTTTTTTCTTCCTAGAATTTTTCCCATAGATGCAGGGTCTGCTTTTTTTCTCAGATTAACCAAATGTTGATCCATGGATTGCAACGGGAATTGGCTGGTTGGCTTGTTGCCTTAGCCTGCCGTTGTGGGCTGATAGAGAATGACTGACCCAAAGTCAGCTAGTTAGCTTTTGTGACTACAACAGAATTAGATGTTACCTTTTCCTGATTTCTAGTCTGGTGCCTTATCAGAGGTCTTCAAACTTGGCAACTTTAAGACTTGTGGACTTCAACTTTTAGAATTCTGGGAGTTGAAGTCCACAAGTCTTAAAGTTGCCAAGTTTGGGGACCCCTGCTAAATGCTAGCCCACCCTGGCTCTCAACCAATATTCCCATAACGTTGCATCAACTTGCATGTGAATTTACTTGGAATTGTGGATGATACTATTACTGCTTTTGTAAATAGCCACTTGCTTTATCTTAGTATATATTATACTAAGTATAATATATAACTATACTTAGTACTGTCACAAACTGTTCTTTTACTTATTTGATATTTGGATCCAGTTTTCTCCCGTTTATGTATCTTTATGCAAGAGATGAACTAGGGTCATCTAGTTATGTTACAAAAAAATTAGAACATACCGTAACTTTATTGTTGAATTCTTCAGTTCTTAGTTTAGCAACATTTTTGGCAGTACTGAGTGTCAGCTTGGAAATTGAGAACTATGAATTTCATAGTGCTACCAGATGCGTCCTGCAAAGATCCAGATGACTATTAGATGTTACCAAAGAGGTACAGAAAACTAAATCTTGGTGGCATCCTATATTTATGCAGCACAGATTTGATAGCTGCACTCATTCAAAGTCCAGATCTTATTTCTCTCCCTCCTTTTGTCATAAGAAGATTCCTGATGCTGATCAGCCAAGGACCATTCTAGACCATACTTCCATGTCATACAATAGTTTATCATGCATTTAACACAATGGACAGGATGGTGATGTCCCTCTTCCACTGTTGTCCCCCAGCTTGTGACATTTAAGCTATGCTACCTACAAATCAGGAGGTAAGAAAAGATCTGGCTTTCAGGTGCCATCAATTCTAGCATCTTCTGATAGCAAATTCCTGTTTAAAACCAACGAAATTGGTAACAGACAGCAAAAATCACTACATATCACAACAGTGCAGGCCACGGTTAGAAACCTGTCACAACCTTAACTTCAGCAGTTGAAATTTTATCTAGGGGAGAGCAAGGGAAAATAAGAGGCAGATATTCTGCACAAACTGGAGTTTACATATATCTTTACATGTCATCCCTTATCTGCTTTTACTCTAAGCGAAAGAATTTGAAACACCAGTTTTCTCACTGGGAAGTTCAGCAGCTTCTGCAGTAATTTGCAGTGACATCCAAATGATGCTGTATGTGTGGTGGTAGTAGTATTTGTGTCACAAGGTTTGATACAATTACAGTATTTAAGTTGCAGCATTTGCATGATCATTACATCATGACATACATTTTGTCATTTCTCAACACCATCACTTTTGTGGCTGCTCAATGTCTGAATTGCTCTAGGCTGCAACATTTTAATTACCCTTTCTTTTCTTTCTTTTCCCCTTTCCCCCTTTCATGATAATTTACCTGGGGCCTGAAAAACACTTACTTCCATGACTTGAAAACTTGGTCAAAAATCAGTGTTAACTGTTAACGTTCTCATTCAACTCTAAAATCTGCATAATTTGTTATCTCTATCTGTGACTGATTTTTGCCCTCCCCTTTGCTTTAAGCTAAAAAGAGCATCATCAAGGAATTTTTCTGACCCCTTTGAGTGCCCCTTTTTACATCTTTTACAAATTTACATACTTTTCAGCTGTAGTTGATCAGAATTTTATCTGCTATTCTTTTAAAAAATGATAAATGAGTAATCTTACCATAGACTTGTAGAACAGCATGAAGGAATTGACATTTTTTTTAATTCATTCAGATGATTCCAAACCATGGAATCTGCCTTTTCAATTGCTGTGTATTTTATTGACATTTTCATTGAATTCTCTCTCTCTCTTTTTTTTTTCTCTCCCTCCCTCCCTCCCTCCCTCCCCCTCTTCCCCTCCCTCCCTCCCATTTTTTTTCTAACCAGTTACCACCAGCTCAGATTCCCTAAGCAAATCTTAGTATTGCAAAAACATTTCAGGAAAATCCTAACGAGGAAGTGGTGTCCAAAGAATTTAATTAGGAATAAGCATACAATATGAAATGTTGACTGAGTATTGTAGAGAAACAAAATGCAGTTATTGAAAGAACTCATAGGTGACAGCCGGGCATTTTGAGTAACAGCCAACGCTTCCCGGTCACTCCTAATTTTGTGTTTCTGAGTACTAATGGCAGGAAAATGCAGCTATTCTTGCTGTGGTTGGTTTGGGGCTTTGCCTAGGCATCTGGCTGGAGATAAATTGATCTAGCTGGACCGTGATCTGATCCAACACAGCAGTTCTGGCATTCATAGGCGTGTTTTTATTACTGCATAACTGCATACGTGAACAGCTCTCCATACTTGCTCTATGCTTGGCTTCAGGCCAGTTTTCTTTGAACCCAGCTGAGGGCTTAGTAAAAGTATTATTAATTCTGAATCTCCAAGTGGCTGATAATAAAATTTAGCAGGGAAGCTGAAAGGAAGTTATGGAGATCTAGGAGAGCAGGAAGGAAGCTCAGGGTGTGGCTATGTTGGATGTAACAGGAAAAAAAAGTGTCAAATGTCTTATGCAACTCCAGTGAATGTATAATTACCAAAGTTCTTGGACTGCAGCCCACTTCATCAGATTAAGAAATATCATATAAATTATAGTAGTGCTATAAACACTGGCATAAGAGAGTCATGTTCCAGTCATCCCAATTGGGCTGCTACTAATGAATATATGCATAGGACATTGAAAATTCAACCAAAGCAGCTGGTGGCAGCGTGGATGTGAGTAGCATGTTATCCCAGTGCAGCGTGTTGTGTAAAACATGACCAAATTAAGTGTGATGTACAAACACAGTCACTTATTTATCAAAATGCTTATGGGCTCTTGTGTACCCAACCAGGAGGATACATCAGAGAGCATTCCTGGAGATTAAATCACTTTCTGGTCAATAGCAGCCATGCTATTTTATGAGTGTACCCCCAGAAATTCAAAAAAATTGAAATAAGACTGGGACCAAAAAAATAGCCTAATCCTGCTATAGCTTTATCCTGAGCTTTTTTTTTTAACCCATGTTTTTTCTCAATCACTATGATGATTTTGCTGACCAAAAGTTGTCAAACTCTATCAAGGTAGAGTTCTCTTCCTGGCCATCAACAACTGACCCAATGAAGGAGTACTTAGTTACCACTAAAATAGTTCATGGGCTGGAATAATTCACTTGCATGAATCTGATGATCTATCATCATATCCAGAAAAGGTCATGCAAATTTAAAAAAAAATTACCCTTTCAATTATGACATGACAGTTAATGATTCTGCTACAGCTTTAATCGAGGCATGGTTGATGGAAGGATTTTTTTAAAAAGGAAGACTGTCATTGTAAATTGATTCAAAAAATGACAAGAACTAAATAATTAAAGCATATATTTTTTACAAACAATCCATAAGTATAAATATTCACATAAAACATTGGTTTGGTCACTCAGTTAAAGAAGCTACTGTACTGTGAATAGCCAAAAACATATTAAGGCAATGTGCTGATTCAATTAACTCTACAAAAGCAATTCATTTACTTTTCACCAGGCAGGATGGTAAACCAATACAGGATAGAATGAGGAGGAGGAGGAGGAGGAGGAGGAGGAGGAGGAGGAGGAGCTGGTTAGAAGCTGTAGGAAGTTAGCACCCACCCCTCCCCTAGGAAATGAGATATCCTAGGAAATATTAAAAGGCAGAATATATTCTGTGGAATATCTCTGGAAACATGCTTGTGAGCGGACAAAAGACTCCCCTTGGAAAATCCCCCACCCCTGGCCAATGGGCCATTAAGGACTGGGCCCAGCTCACATATTCCTCTCACCTGGCCTGGAAGTCTTCTGCATAACAGAACCACAATAGGATTTGCCCAAGGCCCTTTCATTCAGCCAAAGCTGGGTTAGACAAAAGCCTATAGCAGTGATGGCGAACCTTTTTTGGTTCGCGTGCCAAAAAGGGGGGGGGATGCATGGGATCACGTGTGTGCGTGCCCACACCCATAATTCCATGCACCCCCGCGCATGCGCGTATGACCCCCCCACTCCCAGCATGCAATGGCACGCCCATTTTTTGCTCTCTCCAGGCTTCTAGGAGCCTGGGGAGGGCGAAAATGGCCTTCCCCACCCCCTCTGGAGGCTGGAAACAGCCTGTTTCCTGACTCCCAATGGGCCCAGAAGGCCCGAAAATCAGCCGGCCGGTGCGCACATGCGCGCCGGACCTGAGCTCACGTGCCCACTGATATGGCTCCGCGTGCCACTTGTGGCACCCGTGCCATAGGTTCGCCATCACGGGCCTATAGAGTTGCCACTGCATGGCCTTCTGGGAGCCTGACCACCAATCAGTTGCATCATATACACAAGGAACAGGAAACTAAGATGTGGGACCCAACAGAGAGTATAAAACAAGGAACTCAGCATCTCTTCTGTCTCTTTTCTCTTCACCCACATCTGGAAACATGTAATCTACCTTTTCTGTACAGGGGCTCATGCCATGTGCTCCTGTCCACCATATTAAAACCTCCTTTCCAAGCAACTTCCATGAATCCAGTGTCTTTTTCCCCACTTGGAAATGAACCCAGAAGGATATTCCTTGCAACAAAGCTATGCAGGATGTCTACTCAGTATTTTCTGATGTCATTAATGTTTTCAAGTGCTTAAATAATTCCATTTTACCCCTAAAAAGAAACCGTGATCGATTCTCTGTATCTTTATCTGCAGACATAGATTAATTTTGATCAATTCATCATTCTATCAAGGTATAGGTTGCACCAATGAGTCAGTAGATATGGCTGTTATAATTAATCCCACTTAAACTCTTCTTTCTGTGCTGTGTTTACCTTATGAACTTTTTTTTTTTGCTATTTTGATTTATGGTGTTCATATGGCACCTGATGTAATAACTCAACTGTTCTGTTGAATTCACTTTCTGTTTTGCTATGCAGGTTGTAAGTTCAAATGAAGTGATTTGGGGCTTTGAAAAATTCAGATTATTAGAAAGGATAAAAGAAGGATCCTGGGAGCTTGCATGTATAGCACTCCCAAGTTCCATGAATAATGGATTCCCTAACTTGATGATGAAGTGATTTATTACCTTATCCTTTTTACAAGACACACTGTTGTCTCAAAATTATTTGAAAAACTGTGCTTTATGACTTAAAACTTTGTTTGTATGTAGAATCTTTCAGAATCTGAGAGCTTAGAAGCAAAATATTTTCTACTGAACCTTTTCAATTTTTCTCAGTAAATCCTAAATCAGTGGGGTTTTTTAAATTTTACATTGTTTTTTCACCAACAAAAGTCAATGAACAGGAGTATGTCAGTAAATTCAAAATTAACTCTTGGGGTTATATTTTAACCAATTTCTTTTATTGCCAGGAATGAAGCATAACAGTCCATATAATCATACCAAAGAGTGGAACTGTATATGAATTGGTCGATGCTTTCTCACAAAGGTTCTTATTTATACAGTATAATTCAAATAGCATTTCTATGGTTCCTTTCAACTATTGAATAGAATAGAATTTTATTGGCCAAGTGTGATTGGACACACAAGGAATTTGTCTTGGTGCATATGCTCTCAGTGTACATAAAAGAAAAGATACATTCGTCAAAAATCATAAGGTACAACACTTAATGATAGTCCGGGTACAAATAAGCAATCAAATCATATTAGGAACCAGTCAATATAAATCGTAAGGATACAAGCAACAAACTTACAGTCATACAGTCATTAATGGGAAGAGATGGGTGATAGGAATGATGAGAAGATTAATAGTAGTGCAGACTTTGTAAATAATTTGACAGTGTTGAGGGAATTATTTGTTTAGCAGAGTGATGGCGTTCAAGAAAAAACTGTTCTTGTGTCTAGTTGTTCTGGTGTGCAGTGCTCTATAGTGTTGTTTTGAGGGTAGGAGTTGAAACAGTTTATGTCCAGGATGTGAGGGGTCTGTAAATATTTTCACAGCCCTCTTTTTGACTCGTGCAGTATACAAGTCCTCAATGGAAGGCAGATTGGTAGCAATGGTTTTTTCTGCAGTTCTAATTATCCTCTGAAGTCTGTGTCTGTCTTGTTGGGTTGCAGAACCAAACCACACAGTTATAGAGGTGCAGATGACAGACTCAATAATTCCTCTGTAGAACTGTATCAGCAGCTCTTTCTTGATTCTTCATAGGATTTGATTTTTTTTGACACATTTTCATCCTAGTTTTTCTTTGAATCTGTTCCACCTTCTCCATAGTCCTTTTAAAGGACATAGTCCTTTTAAAGGACTTTAAACTTAGAATGGTCACAGTCTCCCAATATCACAGGATTCAATGGAGCCATAACCATTCAATGCAAGATTCCTTTAATTAAGACTAAAGCTTAATTTTTTTAAATTTATGATTAAGAAACATATAAGAAAAAATAAATAAATAAAATTAAATACGTATTGATTGTTATTTAGGATCTAACCTATTATTGGAAGACTATTCAAATAATTTTAAGAAAGTTCATTTCATTCAGAATTTGGCTTACCAATGTTGCAATGGTGCTAGGGACAAAATGCTGGGTGTTGTTGATATTATTACCATCATCACAGTTGCTGGGTCATCATCATTCACTCCACCAAAGCTTTCCTGACTTCCTGATCTTAGAGTGAAAATCCTCACTCTAGCTTTGGAAAAAGGATATTTTTTCCCCAGTAAGGCTACCCTTATTGTAATGCAAAGCAATTTGAGATGGCTTGGTCTTGAATGGGCAATTAAGACCTATTCACTTGAAGAAAACTGCCATGCTGGATGCCTCTCTGAATGATGAGTAATGAAGCTGAATGGATAGACTGAATAAAAAGAATAGGACTAACACCTTAGGAAAGATAAAATGCAATTATCTATAACTTTGAACTGCAGACCTTGTAGTTGAAACATCTGACCTAATTTTTGATGATGACCTCCTCCTCCTCCTCCTCTTCCTCATCCCATTTTATCTCTGTTATTTCTGCAAGCTCAGACAGTAAAAGTAGTTGTCTGTCTTGCAGGTACCAGCTTAGAAAACTGCAGATGGTGAGTTCTAGTCTCACTTTACACAAAGCCATCTGGGTGACTTTGAGCCAATCATTCTCTCTAAACCCTAGCAAGAAAAAGAAGACAGTGGTAAACCATTTCTGAAGTACTGCCAAGAAACCTGTAGGGATTTGTTCATACAGTTGCCAGGAGTTGTTAATTTAATGGTAAACATGCACGTGTGCACAGATACACACACACAAAAGCATATCAACACAGCAAAAATGTACTTGAAATCTCACACACCTCTTTGTCTCATTTTGCTTATCCTAGATCAGGGGTCTGCAACCTGCGGCTCTGGAGCTGCATGTGGCTCTTTCATCCCTCTGCTGCGGTTCCCTGTCGCTCAAAATATGTGTTACAACCGCCAATGTGCAACACCTGCTGGCACGCGATTTATTGAGCTTTTCGACCCATCTTTTTTTTCGGAGTTCAAAATGTTTTTGTTGCATGCGGAAATAAAAATGTGTTTTCTCTGTAGCAGTTCACTGATTTCATAAATGCAACACACACTATAGTTTTTTTTAATACATAGCATAAAGGTAAAAAAATGATATATGCAGTATTATCTTCATTTTAGATGCCAAAAGGGTTTTGTGGCTCCCAGTGTTTTCTTTTCTGTGGGAAACAGGTCCAAATGGCTCTTTGAGTGTTTCAGGTCGCTGACCCCTGTCTTAGATATTAACCAACTTCAGGTATCAGGAAGGTGCATTTTTATCAAGGACAAGCGCTTGGACCCTATGATCTGGCATAGAAAGGATTGTAAGGTATTACAGGCACCAAATATTTGTGATAAAAATGCACAAAGAATTATAGATTGCTATTTTTGTGAGTTTATTATGAAAGAAAAGAAGAAAGTGGAAAAGGGGGAAAAATGGGTGGAGAAGGTACCCATGCCATCAACTAACTAACAGCAGATGATGTACAAAAATGTAAAAAAAAATGAATAAAGAAGTTAATTCTAAATGAAAATGTTCAAGCTTGTTCTTTCTCCCTGATGGAGAGTTGTGTAATTAGATTCTCTCCTCAATATACTTGGCAAGAACAAGGAGGGGAGAAATAGGTAAGAAAAAGAATAAGATGGATCCTATAACTGTATGTTGGGGAGATTTTCTTTCAGTCTGGGGAAAGAAACTCATGGTCTTCAACTTCAGAATTTATTATTGCAATTCAATGCAATTGAATTTATTATTGCAATTGGACAAAGGCAGTGTGAGGATATCTTGCACATACTCCTTTTATTCCAAATAAGTTTATGAAATCCATTTTGAGTGGTTTATAAAAAAATAATAAAGGTAGTGTCAGGGTTCCAAATAGCATCCAAAATTAAATCAGAGTCCGAGGCAAATTATTCCTCAAAGTTCCAATTTATTAGCTGAGCCACGCTGGCACATCTTGGAGAAACCCAAATCTGAAGTCCCGGGGTTTCTCCACCCAGTTGAAAGTTCAAGCCCTTGTCCCCACACCCCCAAGTCCATCATGTTGACCAATCGTCAACTGCCAATCTGGCAGAATCCACCCATCTCCTTCCGTGCAAGTGCAGGAAGACAAAGGATGACCTTGACTATCTAGAAAGAATTTGTTATGGCTACATACAGACAGCCCTCATGCAATTCCCCTTCCCAAATTCCCACAGTAAAGAATACATATTAAAATAGTATAAAGTGTGGCAGGACAAAGACCCCAACTAAAATGGCTTCAGCCTGACATGTGAGATTTAAAAAAAGTTTAAAAAATCATCTTCAAGTGCTCTTTTTAATTTTGGACATTTTCCATATCTTTGACTCTCTATCCTTTCCTGAAATGCCTTATTTGTTATTGATCATATTATTCCATTCTTTGCCAGGAGTAGTGTAATGGCCTAGGGCAGGGCTCCCCAACCCCCGGTCCATGGATCGGCACCATGCAGCAGCCGAGCCACACAAACAAGCAAAGCCCCATCCACAGGATGCAGGCAGCACACAAAATCACCCCCTCTCCAGTCCATGGAAAAACGTTTCTCTATGGAACCAATCCCTAGGGCCCAAAAGGTTGGGGGCCACTGGCCTAGGGTGAAGATACTCGCCTCCTACTTAGAAGGTTGAGAGTTCAATCCCAGGCAGCAACAGATGTTTCCCCTTGCCAAGAAAATATCTGCTGTGAACTCCACGTAGGCACTAGGAAGGGCATCCAGCCAGTAAATACTCAATTCCACTCTCAAGCAAGAGTTTACCAGGTTGTAAAAAATTATATATATAGATGTGTGTGTGTGTGTGTGTGTGTCTGTCTGTCTGTCTGTCTGTCTGTCTGTCTGTCTGTCTGTCTGTCTGTCTTTGCCAGAAATCCTTTACCATGCCAGATACAAGGGAAGTAACATGTTTTCCTTTGGAATGAATGGAGATGGCTTGGGATTCACTCTCAATGCTTTAGATCCAGACTGGTGCCACCAGTGTCTTGTGTAAATAGTTCAGTATTAATCTTTAAAATTCAAGAAGGCTTTTACTTTCCCACCTGGAAAATCAATTACTATTTCCCTAAGTGGTTGCTTTAAAAATTGCAAATAAATTAGTATATCATGAAATACTTATGTTAGAATTCAGGGCAATATTTGTAGATTATGCTATGCGCTTTTTCTAACCACCTCCTATGTTTTATTCACCACTGAGTACAATTGCCTCAGTGCTTTTTCATTGGACTAGTCTATATTAATCATGCATTGCTAATGTCAAGCACAGGGAGCAAAGACAATTTCTTAAGCAATATATATATATATATGGATGAAAGTCTGCAGAATTAGATCACATATCTCTTAAGGTTTGTCAGATTATTAGAGGGCAAACCTGTAGAATTAAACGTTGCTGAAGACTATGAAGAGGTGATATTCACTTACTTTCCCTACCAGTTCGCAAATGTGAGCACGCACGGCTTGCACTCATGCACACAGCATCAAAATGTGCCTAAATAGGATGGCATAGCGCCAGGGTCACTACTACCGGTTCGCTCAAAACAGTCCGAACCGGCTCTGAAGACTGTTCTTATTCATTGCTCTGTTTGATGGAAGTATTTTAAGGCTATGCAAATCCCTTAAAAGTAAGCTTTGGAATCGCAAAGGAAGAAAGGTTGGTTTTTGGTGGGGTTTTTTTGAATTGTTAAACCCATGGTGTCTTTTCCCAGGCAGCTCCCATGATATATGCAGAGATAGCCGGAAGCAGCTGTACGAGTCTGAAAAAAATAGATCTTTCTGCTTTAATGTTTCAAAATGAGATGTTTTGAATGTACTTTTACAGAATATTTTCCACCCAAAGAAAAGGAGCAGCTGCAAATCAAAATATATGAAATATTTCAAATTTTGGACTAGACTGATCGTGCTTTGTAATGTGCTGTGTGGTAACTTCTTCGCTTTAGTTAGAAACACATACTTTATGTACGGAACTTAAAAATAACTTCTTGGGTTGGGTTCACAGAATATAATAGGGAAGGATCAGGCTAGAAACCTGGAGACTGGGAATTCTAGTCCTGCTTTAAGTAATTTCTACCTTATAATTTAGTGAATTAGGGAGACATCTGCATGAGCCACTTCCAAATGTTGCCTTGTTGCTCTGGACTTTAAAAAAATGTTTCAACCTCTTTGCCTAAGATAACAGTTCTTGCATATTTCCATCAAGATAGTGTAGAAAGTTAGCACCCACCCCTCCTAGAAGAATGAAATATTTTAAGAAATATTAAAAAGGCAGAATAATATATTTCCCCTAAAAGAGAAATAAAAAATCTTAAGGGAGACTGAAACTCAGAGCTTCAGCTCCCTGCCCCCAGCAGATATTTGGTGACCATTAAGAAGGACTGGGCCAGCCTATTTACAAAACAAAAGACCTTCAGCTCCAGGGTGATGGGACTAATACATGACCCTCCAGGACATAATAGGGTTATCTAGCAGCAGGGCTCACTGCATTGCAAAATCACCTGGGGACATTGCATCACCCTCCAGGCTTCAACCAAACTTATCTCAGACAAACTCCTAGCATGCGAGTCTGACTACAGCCAATAGAATACATTTCTTGCACAGGAACAGGAAGCTCAAGGGCAAGGCCCAAGAGAAGGTATAAATAACCCTCATTCTCAACTCCATGTGGTCAGCTGCCCAGGACCTCAAACCTATGTGGTTCATCAATAAACCATCTTTCCAACCAGCCTCCATTTTTCCAGTGTCTTTCTCCCCACTTGGAACTGAACCAGATGGATATTTCTTCCAACAATAGTTTCCCTTACACTCTACAGCAGGGGTGTCAAATTCGCGGCCCGCCGGCCGGATGCGTCACGTGCTAGCCCCAGCCCCGCCCGGTTTAGCAAAGGGGGAAAAAGTCCCGATATATCACGTGACACCGCCATGATGATGCCAGCTTGACTCCCCTGCTCTACAGAATGTCACTGGTCTATTGATCTATTTCAGACCTCACTGAGTTATATTGTTTTTTCTATACACAGTTCCAGCAATGTTTCTTTATATCCTGCTTTTCCTACAAGGTGATTTACACTGCACTCCCCTCTTTCCTGTCCCCACAATAATAGCAACTTAGTGAGAAAGGTTGTGTTTAGAAAGAGTGACTGGTACATATTCATCCAATTGTTTCCATAGCTAACAATGGGCTAGAAACTGAATCTCTCCAGTCCTAGCCCAACACTTTAAACATCATACCAACTTTCAGGTTGTTGTTACATTTATTGATGTAACTCTGTTCAGCTGTTAAAATCCTTGTGGGAAAATCCTCCTTTCAGTTTATTTCCACCAGAGCACATTCTTCAGACATAGTCTGTAAAGATTCTCAGTCATCCAGGTCATAGTTATCCCAAAAGTACTTTTTCAGGAGGCAATTGGACTTTCTTGTTTTTTCTTTTGAAGACGTTTCGCTTCTCATCCAAGAAGCTTCTTCAATTCTGACAGGATAGTGGATAATCCCCCATTTTGGGATATTCTTCAGAGATATGAGTAAGACTCACCTTTGTGGCTATTCCCAGGTTTTCCAACAACCTAGCAAAGGAAATCAAGCTTATCCCTTTCCACCATCAGATAAACAATTCTTAGCATCCAAATAGATATTTTGCTAGGAATTTTAAAAGAAATGGCCATGTTTTTAACTGAAGTTTTAAAGTATGGTTTATTTTATTTTGATTGTTCATTTTCTATTTGGTGAAATGACAGGATATAAATACAATGAAAAAAAATGGATAGGTGAATAAAACGTAAGGTATTTATCATGACTGACTATATCTTTACTTCACACTTATTTTCTGTTGGACTATAGGGTGCAGAACAGTCAGAAAATAGCTGTACTGTATAAATAGCAGGTGTACAGTGGATGCAAATATAGCCTTCAAGTGGTCTTCATTTCTTGTCTGTTCAGAAAAAATAACACTGGAAAGTTTTAGCAAGCAAACATGAAGAAATGGTGATGCTCTTTTATTGCTATTGAAAATGCACAATTAGAAAAGAAAGAAAAAGAGACTGTTCAGACTATTTAACAGTCTTTTACACTCATAAACATTATGAAGGATTTATTTGTGTTCTGTGTCCAAGGCAATCGGAGCATAATCCTACAGCATGGTTTCGTAAGTCAGCGCCTTTAAGAACTTTCATCAGTCAACTTCCTACCATTTTTTATTTTCTTCAAATGTTGACATTACTCACAGAGTGGCAAATAGCTTTCAGTCCATGAAAACCTTGTCAACAAATGCATCTATCAAACCTTGGGTTTGAGTCTGAGCAGTGACTTCCGATGGCAGCATCTTATTGGTTGCAGGGCTGCTCTCAAACATTTTCACAGAGAAGTTTCCACAAATCAATGAAAATTCTTATGCAATTGTCATTCCCTTCTATCTGGAAACACCTCCATAACTTTGACATTGTGAATGTCCCATTTGTCCCATTTCTTTACTCTTCATAATTATGTTGTGTTTTTTTTAAAGTAGTATTATCAAACTTCATGTAGTATTACCAAACTTCATGTATCCATATTCAGAAACAGAATTTGGCTAGAAGCATACACAGAAATCCAAATAATATCTAGTATTATGGTTGATGATACAGTAATCCAGATGTTTAGACTGAATTTTGTCTATTGAGTCTTTCCCAAAGACCTGGAATAGGCAGATGCTGTTGCTTAATAATATTAAATGTATCATTGCAGGATATAAACTGTTCCAAATAAAACTGCCTTTTCCAACTGACTAATAGTGATTTTGTTAGTGCTGATGGTGTTCAATGGTGCTGTTTCAAACTGCACCCAAGGCACCTATTACTATTGGTACCATGTTTGCTTTCTTTTGCTACATTCATTCTACTTCTATTTGTAGGTTTTGCATTTTACAATTTTCTTCAGTTCTTTCTCTTCTGTTCTGCTGTCTTCAGATACTGCTACATCCCCTATCCAAACTTTTTGTTTGTTTGTTTGGTCTTCTTATCAACAATTGTTAAGTCTACTTTTCAACCACAGTTATATCTGGTATGTTATGAAACTTTATCAATCTGTATTCAAAAACCTCACAATATGTTCATTTTTTTTCAACAGTATGTTCCCACCAATCTTTAATTTTTACAGATGCTCCAAAGAATTATTTTGGTAATTGCTTTATGTCATTGTTTAGAATCGGTTTGTGTGATCTTTAACTGTGAGTATTATTATTATTATTCATTCCTTGAACAAAATCCTGTATTTCCGCTTAATTTCCATGAGAATGTCTCGGGAGACATCATTTGAGCTCCGTGTTTGGATATTCCCAGCGAGACCTTTCTTGCTTTTTTCCTTCTTCAAACACTTGAAGTGGAAGTCATTTTCTTGAGGAAAGCAACTGTAGTTTTGCCAGTGAAAGACAATGTTCCACTTACAGTATAAAGTTTTAGATCTAAGAAGCAAATTAGAAATCACATAGGGGCTAAACCCACCTTTTTAGTGATTTTTAATTTTTGCTAATTGTTCTTGTATGTAAATAGGATTATCTGGAGAAAGGTCTTTTCAGAAAGAACTATTTTAAGGGGGTGCCTCACTTGAAATAGCCCATTTCACCTCATTTCAACCGGGCAACCTGTGGGTAGGGAATATGAGCAGCAATACCAATAGCACCAGCGGGTTTTAAATTTTTTTACTACCTGTTCTGTGGACGTGGCTTATTTTGTGGGTGTGGCTTGATGGTCATGTGATGCTGGGTGTGACTTGATGGTCATGTGACTGGGTGGGTGTGACTTCATGGTCATGTGACAGTGGGTGTGGCCAACTCAATGTCACTCCCCTCAAGGGGTGCCTCGCCTGGCCCCTCCCCTCCCAGCCATTCCTTGTCACACCCAGCCTCAACGTATCTGTAGTTCTGTAAAAATGTTGTTCACCTTTTTTCAACTTTATTATCTACATACTCTAGATGTACTTTCATGGATCACTGAAAGGAGAAAATGGCTCACATGCTTTGCCCAAGTGTGATAGGCAACAGGCTTTTAAGGGGCTGCCAGAAAGAAGGGGGAGAAATGTATTTTCCAAAGCACCAAAAGGCAAAACAAGAAGCAATGGATGGAAACTGAACAAAGAGAGAAGCAACCTAAAACTAAGGAGAAACTTCCTGACTGAGAACCAATATAGGTACAGAAATATTTCAGTCATAATTTCACATATAAAATAGCCATTTGTGTAAAACAACCTGCATATTGTTCAAAACAGTAATTAGCATTATGGCTGATGTTTGACAGCAAGCCTAAAAGTCAAAGGTCACAAGAGTGCTTCTTTCTCTGTATGTACAAAACATCACATACCAGGAATAGCATATTAAGCTGGACTTATGCAACCTGATGTACAAAATAAACACACACATATTTATGCTCTGGACTATAGACATTGAATGCATGAAAATCCCTGAAAAATATGTGGTAGCCTTCGGCAAAAGAAAGGCAGTAAAATCACTCTAGGTGTAGGGACAGTGTAAAATATTAACACATGATAAATAATGGAACAATTAAAAATAATAGCACAGAGGTTTCTCTCTCTCTCTCTCTCTCTCTCTCTCTCTCACCTTCCCTCCCTCTCTCCCTCCCTCCCTCCCTCCCTTCTTCTTTTTCTTTCTTTGTCTCTTTCTTTCTTCCCTCTCTCTCTCTCTCCCTTCCTTCCTTCCTTTTTCTTTCTTTCTTTCTTTCTCATCTATCTCTTCCTCTTTCTTTCTTGTCTTTCTCTATCTCCCTTCCTCTTTCTTCCTCTTTCTTCCTCTTTCGTCTCTCTCTCTCTCTCTCTCTCTCTCTCTCTCTCTCTCACACACACACACACACACACACACACACACACACTCTTCCTCTTCCTTCCTTCCTTCCTTCATCTCTCTCTCTCTCTCTCTTCCTCTCTCTCTCCCCCCATCTCCTTGCAGAAAAAGAAAAGATAATGGGGAGCTAACAGGAAGTAAAAAGTATCTCCTTCTGTAGTCGGGGCAAGGCTGGGGGTTGCTTTAGTGTGATCTGACGCTGGGAAAGAGAGACTTTTCCAGCATCAGGAAAGTGGCATTTCTAAAAATAATTTCTCATACTGTTGCAAATCAATAAGGTTAGCAGTAACTTCAGCCTCTCTTTTTTGCAATATCTTTCAAGCGTCAGCTCAGGGGCAACAGAAGGCGGCAGCGGCAGCAACTCACCCAATGGGAGGAAATGTTTGGTGTCCATGTCCGTGATTTAACTCATGCCCAGTGGTGTGGGAAAGAGCCGAGGTGGCGGGAAGGCCCTGCTGCGGAGCCCGCCGAGAGAGTCATCTGCAGAGCCAAAGGTGCAGGGAGGCGGATCCTGGGGCTTGCTTGCTTGCTTGCTTGTCTCTTTCTTTCTTTCTCTCTCTCTCCCTTCCTCTTTCTTCCTCTTTCTTTATTTGTCTCTCTCTCTCTCTCTCTCTCTCTCTCTCTCTCTCTCTCTCTCTCTCTCTCTCTCTCTCTCTCTCTCTCTCTCTCTCTCCCAAGGCAGGTCCTCGCAGCAAGACTGGAGGGCTCACTCGGAGGGGATCCCCACCGAAATTTTATAACCATGACCAAGGACAATGTGCACCTCCGAGAAAGGGAGGGAATCCTGTGAGAGGGGACCGGCAGCCACAGCCAAAGTCTCCTTGGTGGCAGGGTTGACTTTCTCTGCCCACAATCTCCACTCGGGCCATGTCCCCTCAGCCTCGCCACCACCAAGCAGCATAAGTGAACGGCCATGCCCCTGCAGGTGGAAGGCAAAGCCGAGCCAACAATCCCCACCAGCGGCAGAGAAGTAGCTGGAAAGGCAGCATCTGAGGGCGCTTTGCTTGGGCAGCAGAACAGGCTCCATGCACGCCTGGGCAACTGAGGAAAAGTGAGCGAAGTAGGAGGTTAAGGGGGCAGCAGGGAGAGCCTGGCACCGCTCAGCATCCTACTGGAAAGTTTCATTCTTCCCTCTGCCATTGCCGGAGGCAGCCGAGGTGGCAGAATCCGCTATCCTCGTAGCTGGAAGCAGCAGCAGCAGTGGCAGCGGCATTTCCCCTGTCTCGAGTCGGCCGCTCAAGTGCACCATCTGCCCACACCGCATCTGCCTTTGATCAGCATTCCCGGGAAGGCAGCGGAGCAAATTCCTGAATGGAAATTGCCCCGGCGCAAGCTTCGCCCACCATTCGATTCCCAGGCAACTTTCCCAGCTGAGCACCTGAGTCCTCCCCCCGCCACCCCACCAGCAATACGTATGGGAGGCACAGAGATTATCTTCTCGCCAGGGAGGGGATCGGTAGCAGCTTCAGCGGCTGCGGCTTCCGTGGCGGCAGGCACGGCAGTGGCATTTCCAAAGGCAGCCTGGGAAAACCTAAAAACCTGGCTTCTGCGCATGCGCAGAAGCAAAAAACCAGCTTCTGCAAGTGTGCAGAAGTGAAAAATAAGATGGCAGCACCTAAGGCTGCGCCGAGAAAGCCGGTTCGGGGGCATGTCCAGCTGGCCATCGCTGCCGGTTTGGCAAGTGGGGGGAAATTCCCGCTACCAGTTCTATAGGTCCTGTCCGAACCAGCAGGAACCCACCTCTGAATACCACTTAGACTTATATAGTGCATTACAGTGCTATCCAGCCCTCTCTAAGCAGTTTACAAAGTCAGCATCTTGCCCCAACAATCTGGATCCTCATTTTACCAGCCTCGGAAGAATGGAAGGATGAGTAAACCGTGAGCTGGTGAGAATTGAACTGCTGACCGTCGGCAGAGTTAATCACTTTTTCAGTGCCATTGTAACTTCAAATGGTCACTAAATGAACTGTTTTAAGTCGAGGACTACCTGTATTTCTTCAGGAACAGAATGATAGTTTCATTTGGATTAGACTAACAATTTACATACCCGACCCAAAGCTTTCTATGGGAAGTCTTTCCCTAAATATAGATGCCTGCTTCTACCAAGTATACTGTTTTCTCAAGGAGAAGGACAATTCTTTTCCTTCTACTTGTTCAAAATGCAGGCCATCTCCTCACTTCTCCTTCCCAACACTTGAAAACTGAAGTGCTGCCATTGCAGCTTGCCAAATGCAAAGGATGCTAAGGAATGTAATTTTCCCAAAGTCAGAGAGAAATGTATATTTCCCCATATTATGGTGTCTGGAAACTGTAGTTGTGATACTCTAGCAAATATCACAAGTGGAGGGAGATGGGTGGTCTGGAAACATGAAATATATTTTTAAAAATGTAAGCATAGATCAGTCACCTCTGGTCTAGTTCTGATCATCATTAAGTTTTAGGAGAAGAGAATCTGAAAACAGGACAGTCTTATATTATTTCAAATATAAGACTGTCCTGTTTTCAGATTCTCTTCTCCTAAAACTTAATGATGATCAGAACTAGACCAGAGGTGACTGATCTATGCTTACATAATAAAATAAAACTTAACTCTAAGTACCTTTAAAGCATAAGTTATCATGTAGATTTATTTCAAGGTGTAGAGTTTAGGAATAGATTTAAACATAAAATTTGCTTGACCCTTAGTCATACATTTAGGCTTGGGGTTTAGATGTAGTTCTAGAACATTTTTACAGTTGTGATTAAAGTACAAGTACCAGGGCTGGGTTCCACTTACCTTCGCCACCTGTTCACATTGCGATGTTTCGTGCGCGCACACATCCACTCATGCAATTTGGCGTACGCGCATGCTCAGTAGCAGGAATCAGCCCGAAACACAGCTGAGGAACTGATCAGCTGTGCTTCGGGCAAAGAAATAAAGGTCAGTATTAACCCGGGGGCGGGCGGGGGGGCCCTTTTTCAAGCAGCGGAAGAGGAGAAACCATCCAAACAGGGAAAAATTCGCAAAAAATTCCAAAAAAAAGATGGCAGTGCCCACGGACCGTCACCGACTGAACCAGATCCGTGACATCATCACCAGCAGGTCACTACCGATTCGGGCGATCCAGTCCGAACCAGGAGGAACCCAGCCCTGACAAGTACAGTACAGTAAAGTACACATTTATTTATTTAAAAGATTTGAATGGCCGCCCATTTTAAACAGAATTCTGGGTGGCTCACAACAACAATAAAACCCAGTAACAATAAAATCAGGAATGATAAAACCGCAAAAATGTAAAAATAAAAGCCTGCTGCCTCTGTCAACCTCTTGGTATGCCTGCCAACCAATTCCAGGTGTCGTCATTTGATCCCAGTGCCTGGATAAAATGCCAGATATTGATAGCTTACTGAAGTGTTAAAAAGGGTCCTACCAGATCACTAGAGATATAACTAGAGCCAGTTATAGTATGTTTGGTGTAATGATTAAGGGACTGCTCTAGAAACCATGATATTGATGAGTTCTAGTGTGCCTTAGGCACAAAGTCATCTGAGTGACCTTGGACCAGTTACTCTGTTTCATCCTAAGAAAAAGACAATGGCAAATCCCTTCCGAAATCTGGCAAAAAAAAAATAGGGCTTATTCCACACAGCTTCCAAGAGTCAAAATGAATCAAAGGCATAATATCTATCTATCTATCTATCTATCTATCTATCTATCTATCTATCTATCTATCTATCTATCTATCTATCTATCTATCTATCATCTATCTATCTATCATCTATCTATCTATCTAATATCTTGAAGTACATTTATAGCAGGGGTGAAATCCAGCAGGTTCTGACATGTTCTGGAGAAACGGTAGTGGAAATTTTGAGTCATTCGGAGAACCGGCAAATACCACCTCTGGCTGGCCCCAGAGTGGGGTGGGAATGGAGAGTTTGCAATATCCTCCCCCCCCCAGGAGTGGGGAGGGAACTAGAATTTTGCAGTATCCTTCCCCTGAAATGGGGTGGTAATGGAGATTTTGCAGTATTCTTCCCCTGCCACGCCCACCAAGCCACACCACACCCACCAAGCCACGGTCACAGAACCGGTAGTAAAAAAAAATTGGATTTCACCACTGATTTATAGATATATCACAGAGACAGAGAGAATTTAGAAGAATATTCAGGGAAAGTCAAATAATTTAACGAGTTACATTGGTAATTTATTGGTGACTAAGACTAGTTGCAAGAGAATGGTAAAAGTGCAAAGGCTGCACTTTTAAAGAGTTTTCTAGAGAAAATCACTATTTGTGAAGACCTTGGAAAAGTTGAAGTGGGCAAAGCAGAATTTAAGAAATCAGAAGAAGATGCTAGGATAGAGACTGAGCGACCATCAACAAAAGGAACCGAACTAAAAGCAAAACAGCTGGAAACTGCACTGCCAACAGATTAGGTTAAGGAATTACTCAGTCTTAAGTCAAGTGAGAAAGGGAAAATAAAATAATATAGTCAAGTACTAAATGAATTCATTTATCTTGTTTGAATTTTAGTTGCTATTATGGTTACCTCCTATACCCGTGATGGCAAACCTATGGCACGCGAAGCCATATCGGAGGGCATGCGAGGCATTGCCCTATGTCAGCTCCAGCATGCATGCACGTGCTGGCCAGCTGATTTTTGGCCTTGGGGAAGGCCGTTTTCGCCCTCCGGAGGCTTCAGGAAAGCCTCCTGAAGCCTCCGGAGTGCGAAAAACGGCCCAACGGGCAAACCGGAAGTCCATTTTTCCAAACTTCCGGTTTGCCCGTTGGGCCATTTTTCACACTCCGGAGGCTTCAGGGAAACCTCCTGAAGCCTGGGTATGGCGAAAAATGGCCCAACCGGAAGTTCGGAAATGAACTTCCGGTTGGCCCGGTTGGCCATTTTTCGCCATTCCCAGGCTTCAGGAGTCTGGAGGCTTCAGTGAGGCCTGTGTGCATGCATGGTGGGGCAGCATGGGGGGGTGGGGTTGTGCGCATGCATGGGGGGACAGCACAGGTGTTGTGCACATGCCCGGGGGGGGCATGGGTGTGCGCTAGCACATGAGCCATATTACCTCTACAAATGTTAGTAATGAACTGTGCAATTGGGCCAACATCTCTAACAGAATGATGCCTTTAATGACCAAGCAATATGACACAAAAGGGTTGTTCATTAGTCAGGACGTTGCAAAAAGCTGGGGAAAGCAACACAATCGAGACTGTAAGATTGTTATCAAGCTTGCCATTGAAAATCACCTTCAAGGCAGCGGCTGTAGAGCACATGCTTCAGACAGTGATCGGTGTCAGGTTAATTATGTTATGGGCCAATATGGCCTTCATTATTCTTTATGTCATTGACATTGTTCTTTGTGCTCCACCTTTAGTAACAACTAAATCTGACATCCTGATTTCCACCACTCATATAATTGCTTTTTCATTCTCTCCATACAGTTAGTTGACTGGGACTTTATGGAAGTTCAAAGAAGATGACAGAATGACTGAGAATAATGGATGATTTAGTCAAGGCAGTTTGGAAAACAAAAGACAGTTACTTGATGGCAGTAATGAGAAGCACAGAAAGGCTAAGTCAGCTCCTTTGCTTTTCACTCCTCCCTCTCACTGTGCAGGCTACAACTTGTGTGCCATGACAGCTCTCTTAATAACCAGCCTTTCCAATAGATGAATCTGGGACTCTTTTGTTCATCTATCAAGCGGTCAGATTCTCTGTATTTGCTTGTCTTGGTGGGATTGAACTTAATAAAGCTGTGATTTCTTTCAGGAACCAGTTCTAGCTTTATTTCCATCCATTCACCTTTTCTCGCTGTATGATTTCCACTGAGAAAGCATGCTTTAATTTTGTCTCTGCAGCAAGGTTCATACTGAAGATTTTCCTTGCTGTTCAGTTTCTGAGAGATGCAGATCATAAAACTCTCAAGATGGATAAAATATATGAACATTGGACTAAATCTTTTTTTTTATGTAAGAAAAATACTGAAATACTGAGAGTGTCCTGAGCTTCTACTATCTTTAGCAAAACAAGTCATGCTGAGTTTCTTTATGAATTGTGCTGTGGATGTTCAACATTTTTCAATTTTATATAAATGACAATTTGTGTTATGTTATATTCTAGTAGCAAACACAGAGTGTACTTCAAAAAATAGTTCTCTCTCTCTCTCTCTTTCTCTCTCTCTCTCTCTCCCTCTCTCTCTCCCTCTCTCCACACACACACAAACACACCAGGGAAGGGTTCCTAATTTTTTTACTACCACTCTGTGGGCGAGGCTTATTTTGTGGCCGTGGCTTGCCAGCCATATGACCAGGTGGGCGTGGCTTGCCAGCCATGTGACCAGGTGGGCATGGCTTCTCAGACTGCTGAAGGGAGGGGAACTGAAATAGGTCCTGCCGCCCATTCCCCCTCCCCTCAGCAGCTCGAGAAGCCTCAAACGTGCGAAAATGCCTGGGATCATCACCGTGCGTTCGTGGCTTCTTGGACTGCTGAAGGGAGGGGAATGGAGATAGCTCCTGCCGCCCGTTCTTTCAGCGTCTCACACGCTCCCTCAGCCATCCTCCCCTGCTTTTACTCACTGTGGGGTAGGAAGGCAGCGCATGCGCACCTAGAAATGTGCTTTTGGAGTAGATCTCTATATTTAGCAAGGTTCATTAAATGGAAGGCAGTGCTTTTATGAGTGGATCTTAAACCGTATATGGTTTTAAAGGTTTAAATACTTCTGAGCTGTTATTTAAAGAAAAAATAAGAGCAGTAGTGTGGCTTTCTGTTTTCAAGGTCTGTGCAAATAAGGAAAAAAATCATCTTCTGCACAGGATATCTAAATCACCAGGTGTGAGTTTCTGCTGTATATCTAAGTATTTTATGTCTACGTTTTGTGCACTATGCAGTTTGTCATACAAGACAGGAAAAATAAATTAAAATTCAATCCAGAAAAGAAAGACAGATCATCGATAGCAAATCACTCTTAGCCAATGTGATTCAAATGCTGGTTCAAAGCCTAACAGTCCTTCATCTGGCACTATTCAATTGTCAATTGTCAATTCCAACTGGTCTCTGCTTTTAGAAAAGATGTTAAGACACAATTTTATATAAGAACTTTGAGTTCAAAGTACTCAACTGCAGTTTTTGATGGGTGGCAAAATTCACCGAAACCTAAGTGACTTAGATAAATTTTATTTATCTGAGGCTGAGGTCATCACAACATATCCTATAAGAGGTTCTTCAAAATGCAGAAATAGTTTCATCCTGACAATTGACAAAATTTTGCAATAGTGGCAAATATCAGTAGCTCGGGTGTAGGATGAGGGTAAAGGTTCATTCTCCGAGCCTGTGGGTTAGTTTCCAAATGTTTCATTACGTGACCTAGTAATAATTGATTTAAACTGTTAGCTTCTGCTGTGTATCAAACATTTTAATCATCATACCCGTGCTCCGCTACGAAACTATGTGATCGGGCTTGATAAATCGACACTTACAGCTTGAAAATTAATGAGTAGTTACATTGGCTCCTATCCCCCTTCTCTCCCTCAGGCTGGCTCCATTGATCCTCTCCTATCTCCTTCTCTCCCTCAGGATTTCCCCACAGAAGCCTCTACTATCTTATCCCCTTCTCTCCCTCAGGCTTGCCCTATAGCCTCTCCTCTCTTATCCCCCTTTCTCCCTCAGGCTGGCCCCATTGATCCTCTCCTATCCCACTTCTCTCCCTCAGGATGGCTCCATTGATCCTCTCCTATCCCCTTCTCTTCCTCAGGCTTGCCCCACAGAGGCCTCTCCTATCTTATCCCCTTCTCTCCCTCAGGCTTGCCCTATAGCCTCTCCTCTCCTATCCCCCTTTTCTCCCTCAGGCTTGCCCCACAGAATCCTCTCTTATCTTATCCACTTCTCTCCCTCAGGCTGGCCCCATTGATCCTCTCCTATCCCCTTCTCTCCCTCAGGCTTGCCCCACAGAGGCCACTCCTATCTTATCCCCTTCTCTCCCTCAGGCTGGCCCCATTGATCCTCTCCAAACTCCCAGCCCGCAGACCGGATGAGTCACGTGCTGGCCATGCCCAAGTGGCAGTTGGAACAGTGTTCTTTTCAGGTGGGGAGGAGGAATAGAATGTCTAACTCCTTAGCATCAGTGTGTGTTAATAATAATAATATAAGAAATGACTAATGATCTGATGGTCAATCCTTTCTTAACGAGCACCTAGAAGCCAAGAGGAACATATGTGCCAAATTTCAAGTTTGTAGGCTTTACGGTTCTGGAGATTTTGTGATTCTGTGTGAGTGTTTTTCGCTTTTATATACCGTATTTTTCAGATTATAAGACGCACCTTTTTCCTCCCTAAAAGAGGCTGAAAATTTGGGTGCATCTTATACTCCGAATGTAGCTTTTTCTAAGCTTTTTTTCCCCAGCCCTAACGAGGTGCTAACAATCTTACTGGCTTGCAGCATTTTTTTATTCCTACTCCCTCTGAAGTAGTTTTTTCCAGCCCTAAGTCTTTGCAGGCTTGTTTTCATTCCTACTCCCTTCGAAGAATTTTTTTTCAGCCCTAACCAGGGGATAAAATAATGTGCTGAAGCTGAACAGACTAAGGACACTAGCCAGATGAATACCTGGTAGGTAGATTTCCCCCCTATTTTCATCCCCCAAAACTAAGGTCCCTCTTATACTCCGGTGCGTCTTATACTCCGAAAAATACAGTAGCTAGATTTGAATAGATGATAGATAGATAGATAGATAGATAGATAGATAGATAGATAGATAGATAGATAGATAGATAGATAGATAGATAGATAGATAGATGATAGATAGATAGATAGATAGATAGATAGATAGATAGATAGATAGATAGATAGATAGATAGATAAAAGCACTACAGTATTTTATTAAAAAGGAAGCAAATAAACAAGAGGTATAAAATGTAAAAACAAATAATTACAACCAAGCAGTATATATTGTGGTTGTAATATAATCTTTAATATAGGAGAAGTGAAAAAACTGAGACTTTCTGTGAAGGTATGCACAATATTTTCATTACTAAAGTAGGTAAAGTAGGTTTTCAAGGGAAACCTAATTCTGACTTGTCAATCAAATTTAACCTATCAGTCTGGACTGTGGACAAAGACAATCAAAGTCTGGGAAAGTCAAATGCTAGAGACTTAATCAGGAGCAAAGTTCCCCATCAGGTAGACTTATAAATAGAAGAGAGAACATTTTGTTTTTGTTTTACTTTTCTTCTTATGGGAAGAACTAAGTTATATTTACATCTCTGGCTCCAAGCAATAGTGCCCCCAAACTTAAAGAGTGGTTGGAGATCTGGGAAAAAATTAGCAATCTAAGGAATTATGGAGCTGGAGGTAGAATAGAATTGTTATGGGTTTTATGGACAATTATTTGAGCTATTTCACTTTGTTATGCTTTGTTCCACATTGTTCTTCTGATGATGTTTGTGTCCATCTGTATATGTTGCTGGCTAGGGAAAAGCCATCGAGATAAACCCACAGAAGACTCTCCTGTTTTTTTCTTTCTTCTTTTGATTTTCTACCACTGTTCAGTTTCTTATTTATTTATTTAGTGAGATTTATATATTGCCTCACAGTGCAAGCACTCTCTAAGCGGTTTACACCAGTAAGCAATGTATATTTATATTGGCCCCAACAATCTGGGCCCTCATTTTACCTACCTCGGAAGGATGGAAGGCTGAGTCAACCTTGAGCCGGTGAGATTTGAACCGCTGACCTGCGGATCAGTGTCAGCTAAAGTGGCCTGCAGTACCTGCCTCTAACTGCTGCGCCACCTCGGCTCTTATCTTGAGTTATATAGTAACAGCATACCGAAGAGGCTATTCCCAAGATATGAAGGGTACAGGAGGAAATGTCTTAAAGAAGGAAGTAGGGCATTACCCATCTGAGACCTTTGTAAGTTCACATGTGTCCTGGCTCCTATATAGTATACAATAGTAGTATATAGTACAAGTAGTCCTCAACCTACAACAGTTCATTTAGCGACTTGTTCACAGTTACAATGACATTGTAAAAAGTGACTTACGACTGTTATTCACACTTACAACCATTGTAGCGTCTCTGAATTCATGCGATCAAAATTCAGACACTTGGCAACTGGTTCATATTTATGATGGTTGCCGTGTCCTGGGATCATGTGATCACCTTTTGCAACCTTCTGAGAAGCAAAGTCAATGGGGAAGCCAGATTCACTTAACAACTTGACACTACCATGTTTCCCCGAAAATAAGACCCTGTCTTATATTTTTTTGAACCCTGAAATAAGCGCTTGGCCTTATTGCCATGCATTCAAAAGCCCGATTGGGCTTATTATCAGGGGATGTCTTATTTTGGGGGAAACAGGGTAACTAAACAACTGCAGTGATTCACTTAACAACTGAGGCAAGAAAGGTGGTAAAATGGGACAAAATTCACTGAACAACAGAAACTTTGGGCTCAATTGTAGTCGTAAATAGAAGACTATCTGTAGTATATAGTAGTATAAAGTAATATTGATAATATTAGCTAGTTTGTAGTGTACTACTATATTGACTGTATTTGTCCCCCCTTGTTTAATTATTTTTAATGTATTAAAATAATTTTAAAAGTATTGTTTAAAATCATATGTTAAAGTTAAGTATTTAATTATTTTCTATTTCTGTCACAAGTTGGATAGCAACTTCTAGACCAGGGGTGTCAAACTGGCAGCCCACGGGCTGGATGCATCATGCACAGGCCACGCCCGCCCCAGCTCCGCGAATGGGAAAAATGTCACAAAACGTCACGTGACAGCAATGTGATGTGGCAAGTTTGACACTCGTGTTCTAGACTATTATCAAGCACCCAAAAGCTTTCAAAGGCTGCATCTGGCCTTAAAGGTCTAAGATAAGGACCTCTGTCTTAAAGCCTATTGCACTGATATTACTTGGATTACATCTACCCTTTTGTGGGGAAATCATTTTTTGAGAACATCCTATCCTTGAGTCCAACAGTGTGTCTTCTGTTATAGGCTGCCAGTAAAATAAGATGTGTGAAGCTGTAAGAAAATGATCAAATATTTAATGGCCCTCTGTGAGCTACAAACAGATTGGAATGCATGAACCATAAGCAACTATACTACTGTTTCTTAAGTACTAAGCAAAGCTTACAGGAAACGGCATATTCAGGTCATATATTTTCCAGTTGTTATGCTAATCAATCCTCTGCTGAACAATCTGTAGCATTCCTACAACAAATTAACCAAGCTAAGGATAACCAAGACACCCATAAATATCCATTACAATATACAGTTCTTTAAATATAGATGAGGTTATTGGTGTTTATGACTACTAAACTCTTGTATTGTTTTTGTGTTAAATTAAGTATGAATCTTCTGTATTATACTTAACCAGGATACTTAATTTTTGTAGCAGTTTTTTGTTAAGTTAGTAACCTCATTTGAGCAGTTGTTTTGCCTTCAGGATCAATTACTTTACACCACACAAATGAGAGAGAAGAAGTTTTTAGTTGTAGAGCAAAAATCATTGTCAGCAACTTAAGTAAAATTATTACTTTATGACACAGGAATTTAGCCTGAGTCCTTAGATTCATATGTGAATTCTCAAAAATTCTTAGATGAAACTCTCAGATCTCTATTAAGAGTTATACCCAAACTATAATTTCAGACACAACAGAAAATCGAAATGTAGACAGAATAATTATTTCTTGCATGGAATCTGACTTTGTATGATGCTTCACAGGGGTTCCACTTACCTTCCCTACTGGTTCGCATCACACCCCATCACATCGCGTAAATGAACCTCTGCAGATGTGCAGAGGATTCTTTGCACCGCCACGGCGACCGGAGAACCGGTTCGGGGGCGTGGACAGCTGGCCATCGCTGTCGGTTCGGCAAGTGGGTGAAAATTTCCACCACCGGTACGGGCGAACCGATTCGAACTGGCAGCAACCCACCACTGGTGCTTCACCCTATGCCTGAGCTGCCTTGGGCATTCTACTACACCTTAGAAATTTGTATGCTTGTGCAGCCCATGTTCAAAACTCCATTTGTCCAGCAAAGTGACCCACCAAACATTTCTACTTTGCTGTTTAGAGAAAGGACACTATGTTGATCGTAGTTTGGCTTCAAAGGATGATTTTCCTCAAGCCTTCTCCGACACAAGACACTGCTTTGAAATGTAGAAGGCTCTAATTAATTAACCTTAATTAATTGTAAACCAAATACAATTCTTTTTTTAGTTTTTGTTTTTGCCCAATCTCCTGTGTTTCCCTTAAAAGACCCAACCAGAAAATAAGCCCTAGCATGATTTTTCAGGATGCTCATAATATAAACGCTACCCCCAAAATAAGACCCAATTAAGATGGGCATGGTCAGCTTGACTTCGCTCGCATCGGGGGGGGGGTGCCTGTAGAAGACCGGGAGGAGCGGGGCAGGGAGGGAAGTCCCAGCTGCCTGTTGGGGATGAGGGGCCTCCTCCCTTCCCATTCACTGGAATGTTTCCCGTTTCAGGGAAACACAGTATTACTCCTCAGAATGAGATACTGGATGAAACCAGTAACCTTGTATATGATTGGTTTAATAGCATTGATATAATAAGATCTAATAATTCCAAAATCACCTTATTTTTTCAAATTAGAATAGAGTAGAGCTGGAAGGGCCCTTGGAGATCTTCTAGTCCAGCCCCCTGCTCAAGCAGGAGAACCTATACCTGTGATGGCGAACCTATGGCATGCGTACCACAGGTGGCACGCGGAGCCATATCTGCCGGCACACGAGCCATTGCCCTAGCTCAACTCCAGCGTGCATGTGCATGCTGGCCAGCTAATTTTCGGCTTGTGCGGAGGCTCTGGGAGGGCATTTTAGGCCTCCGGAGGGCCTCAGGGGGTGGGGGAAGGGCAGTTTTGCCCTCCCCAGGCTCCAGGGAAGCCTCTGCAGCCTGGGGAGGGCAAAAACCGGGCCTGCTGGAAGTCAGGAAACAGGGGAGCGGGGGAATCGTGCGCGCATGCATGGGGCAGCATGGGGAGGTCGCAAGCGCATATGCAGAGGTGTGTGGCACTTGGGGGCACACCCGTGCTTTTGGCACCCGGGGGAAAAAAGGTTCGCTGTCACTGACCTATACCATCTCAGACAAGTGACTGCCAGTCTCTTCTTAAAAACCTCCAGTGATGGAGCGCCCAAGAAGGCAAAGCTGTTCCACTGGTTAATTTTCCTCACTATTTGGAAGTTTCTCCTTAATTCCAGGTTGCTTTTCTCTTTGATTAGTTTCCAACCATTATTTCTTGTCCGTGTCCTCTGGTGCTTTGGAGAATAATTTGATCCCCTCTTCTTTGTAGCAGCCCTTCAAATACTGGAATACTGTTATCATGTCGCCCCTAATTCTTCTTTTCTTTAGACTAGCTGTCAGCCCTGGAAGCCATATTTTCCGTTGGAACTTCAGGGCTGCCACATTTAGTCCCTGGGAAAATGGGAGGAGGGATTACAAGGAGTGGTGGAGGATTAGCCATAACAACATTCCTTTTTCTGGGAGTCAAGGGCATTCGGCCTGCACCTGGATGGGAACAACTGCTCTAATAAAATGGAACTTCAAGCCTTTGAGTCTTCTTTCGTTGGGGGTGTCACTTGGAACCCTGACACTAGCCAGACTCAAAGCCTGCAGCCATTCTTCATGTGGTTTTGTCTCCAGGCCTTTGATTATCTTAGTTGCTCTTTGAACTTTTTCCAAAGTCTCCAAATTAGTCTTAACCCAATTGCTAAATTCTAGAATATCTAAGAAGCTTGATGTTAAGAAAAGGCAATGGATGTACGAGAGTGAGTCAAAAAGTAATTCCATTTTCTTTAGGATAGGTATAATTACCAACACAGGAACATGTAGCATACATCAAAATGAAGCTGGTCCTCTGTGGATCATATCCCTACTTCTCAACTTAGTCACCGTTTCTCTCAATAGCAATGGGGCTTTGAATGAGAGCATGTATCCCTGTCTCGTAAAATTTTGTTGACTGTACTTTGAGCCACTTCTTCACTGCAGTTTTCACTTCCTCGTCACTGGAATAATGTTTGCCTCTCAAACCCTCTTTCATGGGGCCGAAGAGATGATAGTCTGAAGGCGCTGAGTCTGGTGAGTATGGAGGATGCGGTAAAGTTGTCCACCCAAATGAGGCAATTTTCTCCCTTGTGGGGAGAAGTGGCTCAAAGAACAGTCAACAAAATTTTACGAGGCAGGGATACATGCTCTCATTCGAAGGTGGAACATTGCTATTGAGAGAAACGGTGACTATGTTGAGAAGTAGGGATGTGATCCACAGAGGACCAGCTTCATTTTGATGTATGCTACATGATCCTGTGTTGGTAATTATACCTGTCCTAAAGAAAATGGCATTATATTTTGACTCATCCTTGTAGTTTAACATTCTAACTGTAGTAACAGACAATGGCAGCTTAGCTAACCTTGTTAAGTCTGAGAAGCTAAGCAAAGCTAGTCCTAGTAAGTACTTAGATGGGAGACCCAGTTTCCATATTTTCAAAGGAAACAAAGTTCCATGAAGTCATCTGGAATTGAGTTCCACGTAAGAAAGTAATCAACTGAAGCAGGTAAACAAATTCCCCCCTTCCGTTCTGTTGAGCTCAGAAGGAAAGAGAATGCAGCAAATTACATACAGCTCAATTTGGTGTACCAGGCTAAGATTAATTTCCTGCCTGCAAAAATAATGTTTCTGCTACTGTGTCAGTGTGTGCCTATTGCAAGATGTATAGTTATTATTAGGTTCCCCATAAAGTTATCAAGGACTTCTGCTACAATTTAACTGGCAATTCCTCATGGTTAGCAGGATTTACCGTATTTTTCGTCGTATAAGACGCACCGGAGTATAAGACGCACCTTAGTTTTTGGGGAAGAAAATAGGGGGGAAAAATCTACCTACCTATTCATCTGGCTAGCATCCTTAGTCTGGTCAGCTTCAGCATATTATTTTATCCCCTGGTTAGGGCTGAAAAAAATCTTCTTCGGAGCAAGTAGCAATGAAAAAAAGCCTGCAAAGACTTAGGGCTGGGAAAAAACTTATTTGGAGAGAGCAGCAATGAAAAAGCCTGCAAGCCGGTAAGATCATTAGCACCTTGTTATGGCTGAAAAAAACTTTTTCGGAGGGAGTAGCAATGAAAACAAGCCTGCGAGCCAGGAAAAGCCGGGAAGATCTTTAGCACCTTGTTAGGGCTGGAAAAAAAAGCTTCGAAAAAGCCACATTCGGAATATAAGTCGCACCCAAATTTTCAGCCTCTTTTAGGGGGGGGGAAGGTGTGTCTTATACTACGAAAAATACGGTAAGTGTCCTTCTTGAGCCTTCAGATCCTCTTCTCCCTCTCTGCAATCTGTCCCAAGTGGATTTGAACCAGTAGTGGGTTTCACTTACCTTCGCTACAGGTTCGGAACTGTGAACACGTTTGCTTTGCTCGTGCACGGTGCTTCTATGCATGCACATAACCTTCTACGCATGCACAGATCATATGTGATGACGTCTGGGTGGGCGGAGCCACCCACCACTGCCGCTACCGGTTCGCCTGAACCGGGGCGAACCAGTAGCAACCCACCACTGATTTGAATCTCTGCTGCTCTATTACCTCTCTTTATAGCAACCACTTTGCCAACTCCTCTTCAGTGACCATGAATCACCCATGAATCAGCATCTCTTCTATTTCCTGAAACTGTCTAAATCCAACTTTGCTTGCTAATGACTTACTTTTTGTTTGATCTAACAACAATTTTATTCCTACGACTAATTTCTTATCCCATTTTAACTTACTTCCTTCCCCCTGAGAGACTGTGTGTAGGTGGTATGAGTGTATTCATTCATTCCATAAAAGGAATGCAGTATGTGTGTTTTAAAAATGTACTGTTTTCATCCAGTTCTTTTCTAGCCTTAGATTAGATATGACTGCAAGTACAACTTTATGTCTGGGAGATCCCAAGACAGGATGGGAAACGGTATTTACCATGAGCCACTGCAGGCTACTTCTGCTGACTGCCGTCTGCCTGCAATTTGGCAGTTCAAATCCCACCAGGCTCAAGGTTGACTCAGCCTTCCATCCTTCCAAGGTCAGTAAAATGAGGACCCAAATTGTTGGGAGCAAAATACTGACTCTGTAAACTGCTTAGACAGGGCTGTAAAGCACTGTAAAGCGATATATAAATCTAACTGCTATTGCTATTGCTATCTTCCTTCTATCATGTACTGCTCTTTACTAAAAGTGTGCAGTTGAGTCCTGGTATTTTTCCAGTTGCCATTTTGCCATTTCCAAGCTTTCCAGAGTTATCAATGATTTCCTTCTTTTTTTTTCAGGCAGCTAAATCTATTTCAGTGCAGAACACTGGCCTTCAGTTTTTGCTTTCTCTACTTTAAAATATATGTCTATGTCTGGCATTTCACTCAAAGGGATTTTGACCACTCAAAAACAAACAAATAAGTACAAGAGATCAAATAAATAACTTAATACATAATTCATACATAACATACAAACAAACAAGAGACCTAGTCCAAACCCTAGCTAGTTTTAGTATTCCATCTCCCCCCCCCCCCCGGAGCTAAAATTTGTACCTTCCATTATGTCTTTCTTTTCAAAAACCATAAGGAGCTTAAAAGAGATGGAAAGTATGGAGAGGTGATTGGAGTTTTGTTTTCCTTAAAAAGTTCCACAGAGAAAGTTTTCTCCCTTACCTCTCTTGGATGGCTGAGTTAAAAACCAGGAGACTAGCATAATCCTGCTAATGTTTAGGCAAATAATGTTAGTGTTGATATACGTTATTCTATTTATGCATTACATTTATTCATAAATATTCCCAGATGTATGAGAGTTTTACAGTATTTATTGCAACAAATCCTTTCCAATCATCCATTCTTCGATAATCAACAAAAATGGATCTGCTGGAGCCCACAGTCCTCTTGGATCAAAACACAAATTGTTCTGTGAGTGGTTAAAATAAAAGATAAAATGTTATGTATACATAAAATTTTATGTGACTACATTATATATATGAGAGAGAATATTTATCATTTTAATGATTCTTCGTAAACGTCTATAAACCGTGTTGCTCTTAGTATCATTTTCTAGAAGGAGGATAAGGAATAAAGATTGCTTAATCAATAGAGTTGTGTGCTGGTACTTAATGTGGCACCTAAGGAAGACTAGCATGGACTGGCAGTAACAGACTTCCAGGAAATACAAAACTCTTTGACAAAGAGAATCAAATTGCCTCCTTGTTTTGAGAGAAGAATCCTGTTGCCTCCATGGTAAAGACTGTGTAACAGATGATGGTAAGTGGTAACTTTGGGGTGGATCTGGGAACATTACATTGAATTTTCCATATTTAAAAGATGGAAAGCTGCTACTGAGCTGTCCTGGTCTATCAAAGCCAACCACCAGACACAGAGCTGCAAGCCATGTCAAAATTTGGCTGATCTGTTCAGAATTTTACTGAGGAACCAGTTGATGATGATGATCTGTCATCTGCACCTCTATAACTGTCTGGTTTGGTTCTGCAACCCAACAAGACAGACACAGACTTCAGAGGATAATCAGAACTGCAGAAAAAACAATTACTGCCAACCTGCCTTCCATTGAGGACCTGTATACTGCACGAGTCAAAAAGAGGCCCGTGAAAATATTTACTGACCCCTCGCATCCTGGACATAAATTGCTTCAACTCCTACCCTCAAAACGTCGCTATAGAGCACTGCACACCAAGACAACTAGACACAAAAACAGTTTTTTCCCGAACGCCCTCACTCTGCTAAACAAATAATTCCCTCACCACTGTCAAACTATTCACTAGGCTGCATTACTATTACTATTAGTTTTTCTCATCGTTCCTATTACCCATCTCCTCCCACTTATGACTGTATGACTGTAACTTGTTGCTTATATCCTTACGATTTATATTCATATTGATTGTTTCCTGATTGCTTACTTGAACCCTATGACAACCATTCTTGACAAATGTATCTTTTCTTTTATGTACACTGAGAGCATATGCACCAAAGACAAATTCCTTGTGTGTCCAATCACACTTGGCCAATAAAGAATTCTATTCTATTCTATTCTATTCTATTCTATTCTATTCTATTCTATTCTATTCTATTCTATTCTATTCTATTCTATTCTATTCTATTCGATTCGATTCTATTCTATTCTATTCTATTCTATTCTATTCTATGATGATGACCATGGTAGGATGAGGATAGAAAAAGTGGAAGAAACAAATGTAGAACATTAAAAGTGAATTCAAAAAAACCCAAGAAGAATAAAGGAGAATATTTGTAGCTCAGGGTTGAAATGAGGGGTCCTTGGTGCTCTCTGAGTTTGCTTGCTTTTTTGCAGACGTTTCATTACCCTAACTAGGTAACATCATCAGCACTGATATTGTTACCTAGTTAGGGTAATGCAATGTCTGCAAGAAAACAAGCAAGCTCAGAGAGCACCAAGGACTCCTCAAACCAGGAAGAACTAAGGAATTAAATTAAGCTCCAAGCTGTGGAAACATTGACTGGGAAATGAATAAATAGCATCAGAAGCAAAGTGCCTAAGACAATGATGAGGTTTGATAATATTCCCTCCAATCTCCAATGGCCTGAAAGAAGGTGCTGCCATTAAGGAGCCGAGGTGGCGCAGTGGTTAAAAGCAGCACTGCAACTTCAGCTGACTGCTAGTTCAGCAGTTCAGCTGTTCAAATCTCACCGGCTCAAGGTTGACTTAGCCTTCCATCCTTCTGAGGTCGGTAAAATGAGGACCCAGATTGTTGGGGGCAATATGCTGAGCTCTGTAAACCGCTTAGAGAGGGCTGTAAAGCACTATGAAGCAGTATATAAGTCTAAGTGCTATTGCTATTGCTATTGCTATTAATGTGACCATTGAAGGAGAAATACGGGTGTGCCATCACGTGCCTAGGGGGGGTCACATGTGCATGTGTGAGGGGCACATGAATTTATGGGTGTGGGCATGCCTGCGCACGCCCTCTCTTCCACCACCCCTTTTGGTACGCGAACCAAAAAAGGTTCGCCATCATTGTCCTTGCCTTACCTGGTATAATTCAGAAATATCTAATCTTTTTTCAGCTTTATTGACTCTACCCCTTCAAATCAGACATCGTACAGAAAAGAAGGGTGAAGATTTGGAAATGACCTTCACAGCCATCAAACTTGAATAATATTGAAAAAACCATGGAGAGATTTAAAGCATGCAGTTAAGGCAAGGAGACACAAGAATATGCTCGAACTAAAAGAGTTCAAAGCAGAGTGAAGGCTAAAAATCCAGAAGCAATAGCATGAATATTCCTGGCTATAGGAAGCATTTAAAAGGAGTTAAGAAGTGCACATGAATAATAAATATGACAGTATACTGAAATATGTCATCTAATTCTGTATTATATGGAGGTTCTGCCAGTTTCTACTTGAGAATTTAATGAAATATAAAATCTGACTAGGGGTACTTAAAACTTCTGGGTTCAATTATATTGTGCTTTTTTCCTTGGTTTTTTTTATGATTTTATGCTTTTTATCTTTTGTTGTTATATAAATTACTGGGAACATAGAGCCTGGCTATGTACAGTAAATACACAGATAACTAGATAAATACATGCTCTTATATGACAAGTACAAGTTCAAGACTGAAGTACTCCTTTCATTGCAAAGCTCTCAACTTCCAACTCGCTCACACTAAGTACTCACAACTCTTCTGAGAACAAAATTTATCCCATCTTTCATAAAGCATGTTTTAAATCAAACAAGTCAGACACATGACCCCCTAATTACTTTGGGCACAGTCTGAAGGGGTCTTCCGACGTTGCCACTACATTTCCATTTTTAATGTACTAACTACAACAAAAGATTAAATTAACCCATATTAATTTATGTGTTCCCATCTGGGCAAGAAACCTTTTTGTCCTGGACATACCTTCCAAGGAGAGGACAATTCTCTAAAGTACCGTATTTTTCTGACTATAAGACACACTTCCCCACCCCCACCCCACCCCCAAAAAAGTGGGTGGAAATGTCTGTGCATCTTATAGAGCGAATACAGGCCTGTTTTTGGCCTCCCAAACCCTCCGCAGGTCCTGTTTTTACCCTCCCCAGCATCCAGAAGCACTCTGCAGGCTAAAAATGGGCCCACTTTTGGCCTTCGGAGGCCTCCGCGCATCCCGTTTTTGCCCTCTCCGGTGTCCAGAAGCACTCTAATAATAATAATAACAACAGAGTTGGAAAGGACCTTGGAGGTCTTCTAGTCCAACCCCCTTTCTAGGCAGGAAACCTTACACTACTTCAGACAAATGGTTATCCAACATCTTCTTAAAAACTTCCAGTGTTGGAGCATTCACAACTTCTGGAGGCAAGCTGTTCCACGGATTAATTGTTTTAACTGTCAGGAAATTTCTCCTTAGTTCTAAGTTTCTTCTCTCCTTGTTTAGTTTCCACCCATTACTTCTTGTTCTACCTTCAGGTGCTTTGGAGAATAGTTTGACTCCCTCTTCTTTGTGGCAACCCCTGAGATATTGGAACACTGCTATCATGTCTCCCCTGATCCTTCTTTTCATTAAACTAGACATACCCAGTTCCTGCAACCGTTCTTCATATGTTTTAGCCTCCAGTCCCCTAATCATCTTTGTTGCTCTTCTCTGCACTCTTTCTAGAATCTCAACATCCTTTTTACATCGTGGCAACCAAAACTGAATGCAGTATTCCAAGTGTGGCCTTACCAAGGCATTATAAAGTGGTATTAACACTTCGCGTGATCTTGATTCTATCCCTCTGTTAATGCAGCCTAGAACTGTGTTGGCTTTTTTGGCAGCTGCTGCACACTGCTGGCTCATATTTAAATGGTTGTCCACTAGGACTCCAAGATCCCTCTCACAGTTACTACTGTTGAGCAAGGTACCACATATACTGTACCTGTGCATTTTGTTTTTCTTGCCTAAATGTAGAACCTTACTTTTTTCACCATTGAATTTCATTTTGTTTGATAGTGCCCAATGTTCAAGTCTGTCAAGATCCTTCTGTATCTTGAGCCTATCTTCTGCAGGCCAAAAACCCAGCGTCGGGGAAGCTGAAAACAGAACGTGTGGAGTGTTTGTGTGGCCAAAAATGGGCTCATTTTTGGCCTGCAGAGTGCTTCTGGGGGCCGGGGAGACCAAAAACAGGACGCATGGAGGACAAAAACTATTTTTTTTCCTGTTTTCCTTCTCTAAACCTAGGTGCATCTTATGGTCCGGTGCTTCTTATAGTCCGAAAAATACAGTAATATTCCAAGTATCTTCCTCAATATTGCAATATGTTCCTCAACCTCTCCAGAGGTTGCACTTCTTTGTTTTAGATAGGGTTGTGTATGTGAATGTACACACACACACACACACACACACACACACACACACACACGATTAGATAGATAGATAGATAAAGATACATTCAGTAATACTTTAACATAGAGAAAGAGTTTGATGTAGTGCTTAAGGCATCAGGCTACAAACCCGGAGACTATATATATAGCTTCAGGGAGAAAATCTATAAATATGGTCTCTAGAGATCAACTTGATGGCACATAATCAATCAATTGTCATGACTAAATTAATTACAAAATATTGAATAAAATTCAAGGACAAAGACTTAATCAATTGAAAAAAAACACTTTTAATATGCATCTTTCACCACACTACTTTCTTAGCACTGCTGGTTTGATAGTCTCATCCGCACTGACTGGAGTCTTGTTGGTTGAGAGGTAGCGTGGAAGTTAGCAGATGAACTAGCATGTTGATTAAACAGAGCATCTTTATAGATTGCTTCAGTTTAATTGTTTCCTGTTTCCAATCACTCCGTTTTGGAAAAAAAAACCAACTCACCTGTTCTCCTTGAAAAGGCTGACAGCTCTTCTGTGTAGAGCAAGAAGCATAACAGATAACAAGGGCAGTTTCACATTGCAACATTGAATGCAACTTCATTTTATAAATGGCATCTGGATTACCAGCTATCCTAGTTTATATTAACTCCGCCATCACTCCATATTTATTTTGCTAGCCAGTGTTAAAAATATAAGTGAATTTCAAATGATCGTTACTGCTAGGGAAAGAATATTTTAACAATCATTGCCAAACCTAAAAGAGAAACAAACTGATGATAAATTACACACATAAAAATTTGAGGCAAACTGCTGACAATAGAACCACTTCAGCAATTTTTAGTGAAGCTTCAAAACAGGCAGTGAGCAGAATTTTAGATGCAGCTGTTACCTTACCTAAATAACTACTGTACTATTACATTTCCAACACCCAGGACATTATTTCCTTACATCTCCTGTCAATACTGAGTTGAAATGTCATGAAGCAAAGCTAAAATTGTCAAAGAAAGTTTAAAAATTAGTTTGTTAATTCTGGAAATCTTAAAAGTTTAACCTGGGGACTTAATTTCATGACCTCCTGCTTCTCTCCCATCTCCCTCTCCCTCCTCTTTCTTCTCCTCCTTCTCTTCCTTCTTTTATTTATTTATTTATTTATTTATTTATTTATTTATTTATTTATTTATTTATTTATTTATTTATTTATTTATTTATTTATTTATTTATTTATTTATTTATTTATTTATTTTTGTCAAGTACGTGTTGGTAATATACATAGATATAACATTGTTTATATACATAAGACGAGTACTGATAAGAAGGAACATTAGGACAGGGACGGTAGGCACAGTGGTGCACTTATGCACGCCCCTTACTGACCTCTTAGGAATCGGGTGAGGTCAACAGTGGACAGTCTAAAGGTAAAGTTTTGGGGGTTTGGTGACGAAACCACAGAGTCAGGTAGTGAGTTCCAGGCATTTACCACTCTGTTGCTAAAGTCGTATTTTCTACAGTCAAGTTTGGAGCGGTTCACTTTGAGTTTGTATCTGTTGTGTGCTCGTGTATTGTTGTGGTTGAAGCTGAAGTAGTCGTTGACAGGAAGGACGTTGTAGCAGATAATTTTATGAGCTACGTTTAGGTCGTGCCGAAGGCGACGTAGTTTCTAAGCCCAGGATTTCAAGTCTGGTTCAAGTAAGGTATTCTGTTGCGAGTAGAGGAGTGGAGGACTCTTCTTGTAAAGTATGGAGTAAAAAGAAAATAGAATTTAGCCATCTCTTATTTTATTGAAGTGATGGGTTTTGTCAAGGAAACAAAAAAATGTTATTTTTAAGAGAAGTTAGGTACAATGTTCCTTTCAAAAATTGTTATGAAAGATACTTTAGCAAGTTGCTTAATTATTCCTAAGAGTAAGAGGAGCAAGTGCCATTGAGCTGGTATGGCAAGATATGACCAAGGAGAGGAAAAGATGAAAAGATGGCTAGATCAAGAATTTTGCCAGGTCTATTCAAGACATTTTTCTGCCTTCGGGAAAGGAGAAGACATCTCTTTCTAGACAACAAGGAAATGCAAGGAGAGAGAAAAGAGAAAGGAATTATTTAGAAGAGAAGGAAAAGAAAGAAGAAACATTCGACAGTTTCACTTCTACTCAACTCAAATTTTGTTGCCAGGCACTAGCTTGGTATTGTGATGCCAAAAGAGAGATCTGTTTTGTCATCCAAGAAAACCAGCCATCGTGGCCAAAGGATGTAAATAATAGAAGTTGTGGTCATATGGAGGGCAGTACATCACCAACTGCAAGCATAAATACCTCCTTGAAAGAAATACCACCCCTTCTAATTAAGTTGGACTTACAATATAAATAGATATATAGCTGTGTATTACAGATAGTCCTTGATATATGACTAGTAACTTAGCAACCATTCAAAGTTACGACCGACCTGAAACCAGGGACTTATGACCTCGATTCAAAGTTCGGATGGTCGGATCCTTTATTGTCCCGTGTGTGTTTATATAAAATATATATATATATTGTGTGTGTGTGTGTGTAGTAACTGGAATAAGAATAGTTATTTTTGTTTTACCCACTTTTCCTTTTTTTTCTATTGTTGTTCTATTCAATTTAATAAATAAAAGGGTGGGATTTTTTTTCTTTTAAAAAAGTGGTGTCACATTGATTACTTTCTGGTTCTCTGGCACTAAGCCTGTTTTGAAGGACAAGTTACAAAGTTCTGTAGGAGATCAGCAATTTCATATTTGAAATTGAATTAAAAAACTGTCAGGTGAATGCCACCAGGACCCAGGGATTTGATGCAACTTAGTCACCCCAAATATTCCATAGTTTCATCTCTTGAAGCATTTGCCGATCCAGTTCCCTCCCTCAAAAAGTCAAATATCTGTCCTGCGTCACCTGTAGAAAAAGGAGATGCACATACCCATTTAATTTATTTACTATCTCCTTATCTTTTTTGAGCATCTCTTCCATGTTTCTGACCAGTGGCCTAGCCCTAGACAATCTTCCTGGTTTTCTGCTTTTAAATATATTTAAAGTTTTTATTGCATTTTCTATCAAAGTTTTTCTTCTCCATGTTAGGAAATGATTTCCATGTCCTAGAGCAGTGTTTCCCAACCTTGGCCACTTGAAGATGTCTGGACTTCAACTCCCAGAATTCCCCAGCCAGCGAAACACTGTCCTAGAGGAAGACTATTTACACCTTCCCAGACACTACTAGACCAACATTCTGGCCAATTCCTTGATTTTGTGTCCCGTTTCTTATATTATGGAACATATTTTCATTGAGCGTCAATTAGGCACTATGGAAATATCTGAAGATCTTCACTTTTCCAGAGAGTTCCATATTTCATCAGTTGCCTTATTCCTCATCAGTGTACCAATAGAAGAGAGTATTTGTAGCTGAAGGTTGGACTGTGAAGTCTTTGGTACTCTCTAAACTTGGTTGTTTTCTTGCAGATTGTTTCATTATCCAACTAGTAATGCATGGAAGATGTTACTTAGCTGGGTAATGAAACGTCAGCAAGAAAACAACCAAGCTCAGAGAGGACACTAAGGACTTCACGTCTCGTGGTACATTCTACCTGGATGTATGTAAAATGTGCTATTGGTTCTACAACACTTAATCCAATCATTTGAATTTATAATTAAATTTAAGGCTGCGTCCCTTCTGATTGGTTGATTTCTAACTGTTCTTAGGCACATTTAGATTATCTAGATATAAAGTTTCTTCCTTATGACTTGAACATCAGTGCATCCTGTCTGTGGACAATTCCATACCGTGGTCAAAGATAAAAGGCATCCTTGCCTTTTTCTTAAACTATCTTCAGAAATTCCAATCTGGATTGCAATGGATTGGCAAAGGGACCAGGCTGGTGCTCCTTCTCAACTAGGGCCACGAAGTCTGACTGATGGTTGCCTGCTCCTTATCTCTTTTTCTCTGTGCAAGGAAAGCCAGCTTTACCAGCAGGTCCCTGCATAGACAAAGCTTTGCCTATGTTTTTGTTTTAGGAATTGCTCTTTTCTCATAAGCCTGCAGTCTTTTTCTTTGCTTTCCCCAATGTTTGCACACATGGACGCCTTGATGCACACACACACCTGCACACACACTTCCATTATTATTATTATTATTATTATTATTATTATTATTATTATTATTATTATTATTATTATTATTATTATTATTATTATTATTATTATTATTATTATTATTATTATTATTTTATTCATTAAACAAGAAACTCAGTCAACTGAACATTTTAAAAAAGTGTCACAAATACCACTGACTGGTGCTAATGGTTGATATGGGCTGCTGACAATTTCCTAGGTATCAACCAAGTATCTTCTTAAAATATATGTTCCAAGTAGCGCAGTTTGCAGTTCCACTGGTGTTATTGCAGGAAGCTGCAATTTCTTGATTTTTTTGGGGAAATTCTTGGATATGGTACCAAGTGCCCCGATGACAATGGGTATCACTGTTACATGTTTCATCCATAGCCATGTAGTTTCAATGGCCAGGTCATGATATTTCATAATTTTTTCCAGTTCTTTTTCTTCGACTCTGGCATCTCCTGGTACAGCAATATCAATAAACTGTACTCTTCGGCCCTCGACAACCATGATATCTGGCATGTTGTGTTCCAAATGACGATCTGTCTGTATTCGAAAGTCCCACAAGATCTTCACCGTCTCATTTTCAATAACTTGCGCGATTTTCTTGCAGCAGCTGAGCATGTGGTCCACAGTTTCATCAGCTTCCCTGCACAATCTGCATTTAGCATCTTTTGAGGATTTATCGATTTTGGCCTTTATGGCATTTGTACGAATTGCCTGTTCTTGTGCAGCTAGGATCAGTGATTCTGTTTCTTTCTTTAAGTACCAGTTGTTAACCATAGCCAAGTTTTTTCACTGTCCACTTTGTCTTTTATTTTTTCCAGAAATTGGCCATGTAATGCTTTATTTTGCAACTCTCCATTCTTGATTTTATGAAATTTTTTCTGTATTCTTGTTTCATCTATTGGGCCTTCAGTAGATTTTTGTTCTTTACTTCAAGTAATAGATGTTCTTGACTTTCTTTTAAGTAATCAGCCAGTGCATGTTTTTCTTCTTCAACTGTTTACTTTACTTGTAGTAGTCCTCTGCCACCTGATTTTCTGGGCAGGTAAAGTCTATCAGTGTCACTACGTGGATGTAAACTGTAGTGCATTGTCATTAGTTTTCTGGTGTTTCGGTCCAAAATGTCCAAATCAGCTTGTGTCCAGTTAATTATACCAGCCGTGTATCTTATGACTGATATTGCCCAGATATTCATGGCCTTGATGGTGTTTCCACCATTTAATTTAGATTTCAAAATTTTCTTGATTCTGTTGGTGTACTCTCTTCTAACGATAGTTTTCACTTCTCCATGCCTGATTGTTATTGTTATTGTTATTGTTATTGTTATTCCTCCTCTCCTCCTCCTCCTCCTCCTCCTCTCTTCCTTTCTCCTTATGGTAAGATTGCAAGTCCAATGCTGCAATAATCAAAGCAACTGGGCACTTTCATTCCTATGCTCCTGTGTAGATGCATGGACATTTGGTCTATTGCTTTGTTTCTTTAAAGGAAGAAGTTCATAGAAACAAAGTAGCAAGGCTTCTACAGGGCACCTTAAAGATGTTTTAAAAAAAGTAAAGGAAAAATCTTCCCAAGGGTTGGGGAAAGCAAGGAAGCCATATCCAATCAGCAGCCAAGGATTAAATGGCTATATTGGGTAGTAACCAAATGCTGGAGGAGAGGAGACTCTGCAGCTAATCCGAATTTGGGGCTGGTATTAAAATGGGATAGGCACTGGGAACCATCTCCTTTAAAGGACAGTTTTGAATTGAATGTGTGTATGTGGGAGCAGAGGTGGGATCCTGCCTCTGATTGCCGGTGCGGTTAATTGCTGAGTTCGGCGCAGAGCCGAAGACGCTGCTCCCGTTTGCGGAGCGGGAGCTTTCCCCGGGCGCTTTCCCCGCCCGCATGGATGCCGCCAATTGCGTCTTTTGCCCTCTGCGCATGCGGAATGCTTTTGGCATGCGCAGAGGGCAAAAGAACGCAATTGGTGGCATCCATGCAGGCGGGTAAAGCGCCCGGGGAAAGCTCCCGCTCCGCAAATGGGAGCAGCGTCTTCGGCTCTGCGCCGAACTCAGCGATTAACCGCACAGGCAATCAGAGGCAGGAACCCACCTCTGTGTGGGAGGTGTACATTTGCAATGGGCAGAGACTGGGAGTTTCTGCACCCAGAATGCAATGAGTTAACTTATCTGGGCCTGGCAGAAACTGCAAATCAGCCTCATGGGATGGTATCTAAACTCCCCTATTATTACAACTTCTTTGCATACTTCTCTGGTTTCTTTTATCTCTCAAGCATTTTAATCAGGTGGATGATAGCCCTCAGTCTAAGTAACATTTTAACCAGTTATGACTGCATCCTACTGCAATCAAGCATTCTAACTCCCACGTCTTGGCTTGAGACCTTTAGCACTACCAAAGGCAACATCCTTTTTCAAATGTTGTAGGCGTGAGCCTTTTTCAGACTCGTCTCCTAACCTGTTCCACCATTGGCCCTTCCTTACTGCTCTCATAGCACTACAGGTATGTATGTCATATTTACTTATTCTTTTTATACTTAGGTACAGTATGAATGTCAATAGAGAAGAAAGCAGCATTTTAGATCTTGCTGTAACACATTGTTATGCTTAGATGGCTTTATTTTATGCTGGATTTATTCTTTGCATCATCTTGACAAGGGCTGTTTTATTACTGTTTATCACAGATACAGATTTAGTGAAGGGCCTTCCAACCATTCTCGAATTGACAGAAGTCAGTGCCAGAATAAAAGTTGTTCACGTTTATGATTCCTGTCTTTCTTCTGTTGCCTCAGTTCTGGGTTATTGCAGATCACTTGAATTTTTCCAAAGTAATGGGTGACAAAACCTTTGTACACTAAAAATAGGTCTTAGCACAGATATGGCCAACTTACAACTCTGTGCAAATCCAGTTAGCACTGCCAATTATGAGAAATGTTGGGAGTTGGGGTTTAGAATCTCATATTACTTTTGACTTATTTTTCTAAGTCATCTGTAAAATAGCAATTCAGACTTTTGTAAAGAGTGATCTATTCTCCCATAGCAACCTGTTGCCAAGGAAATTAGAGGGAAGAAATAGGTGGAAGGGAAAGAGAAAGATAGAGATAATCTTGTCTACAATTGTGTCATATCCCACCTACAACTGGTTTCAGAAGTACTTATGACCAATGTGATGACTTTAATAGTTGATCTTTGAGGAAAATTAGCCTTTGGCAGAAAAAGAATTTCACTATCGTTGTTCTAAGTTGGTGGTCAGAATTGCATTAAGTGGGATACACTTTGTTGAAAGATTCAGAAACCTGCTTAAGCATAAAATTCAACCACTGGCTTTCAGTGAGCCATCTCTTGTCTATTCAATGACACACAAGTGACTGAAAAGATAAATAAAGCTTGACAAGGCATATCTATGGAGATTCTCAGTCATCCAGGTCATGGTTGTCCCAAAGGTGCTTTTTTCAAGAGGCAACTGGACTTTCTGGTTTTTCTTTGAAGAAGTTTCGCTTCTCATCCAAGAAGATTCTTCAGCTCTGACTGGATGGTGGGGAATGGAAGGATTTATACTCTTTGCAGACAGCTGGTCATTTGCATTCTTTTAGCGAGTCATTAAGGCAGTGATGGCGAACCTTTTTTGGTTCGCGTGCCAAAAAGGGGGAGGGATGCGTGGGATCACGTGTGTGCGTGCCCACACCCATAATTCCATGCACCCCCGCGCATGCGCGTATGACCCCCCCACTCCCAGCATGCAATGGCACGCCCATTTTTTGCTCTCTCCAGGCTTCTAGGAGCCTGGGGAGGGCGAAAACGGCCTTCCCCACCCCCTCTGGAGGCTGGAAACACCCTGTTTCCTGACTCCCAGTGGGCCCAGAAGGCGCAAAAATCAGCCAGCCAGTGCGCACATGTGCGCCGGACCTGAGCTCGCGTGCCCACTGATATGGCTCCGCGTGCCACTTGTGGCACCCGTGCCATAGGTTCACCATCACGGCATTAAGGTCATAAGTGCATGGCACAACATAGGAGAACAAACACATCAGGACTAGATTCAGCAGTCCACCTGCATTTAAAAAATGCAGGACACTCTTTTGAAGACAGCAAAGTCCACATTTTGGACAGAGAGGCCTGCTGGTTTGAAAGAGGGGTCAAAGAGGCCATCTATGTCAAAATTGAACAGCTTCTCTTAACAGAGGGGGAAGGATACAACACCATCTGTCTCCAATCTACAACACAGTCCTTTATTTTAAACAATTCCAAGAAGGCTCCACACCCATTTGCACCACTCAGAGGACCCTGATGACACAGATAAACCTCCAGGTGACCTTAATGACTCTCTAAAAGAATGCAAATGACCAGCTGTCTGCAAGGAGTATAAACCCTTCCATTCCCCACCATCCAGTCAGAGCTGAAGAAGCTGCAGCCGCACCCCATTTTGGGCTTGGAAGGCCTCCTGCACCAACCTGGAAGCCAAAACAGGCGCGGGATGGGCAGGTGTGCCCCCCGCACCCCGTTTTGGGCCTGGAAGACCTCCTATACCAAGTTGGAAGACAAAAATGGGTGAAGGGGGGGCAGGGCAGGGCGCATGTACGGGGGACGCATACACATGCGCAGGGGCACATGCGTGCTGGGGGTGGGGTGCATGTGCAGGGCGCTTGCATTGCATTTTGGGGTTGCGCATGCATGCATTCACGTGCGCATTTGCACATGCATTTGCGCGCACCAAAAAGGTTAGCCATCACTGTTATAGGGTCTCCTGTTTGAGCAGGAGGATGGACTAGAAGACCTCCAAGGTCCCTTCCAGCTCTTTCTGATTCTCATTATTCTGTTTTGGGTACCTTGGATAGATACAAAACTATTCTCCCACCTCTTTTATTACTTAGTATAACTCCTTCTGTGCCAGAATGTAAGGGTGTAGATGTTTTAAATAATCCCCTTGCCACAAAGATAGAATCCTTGCCTTTTAACTGACCAAAAACATCACTTCCTAATCTGGGTTACACTTTGATTTGTTTGCTCTTATCCTATCCACCAGTAACATCCAGAGGTGGGTTCCTGCCGGAGATGTCCGGTACGTAGCTCCGGTAGGGAGAGGCCAATTGTGCAATTTGCGCGCGACCACTCCGGAGCCCTCTCCGCTGGTCCGTCGCGCGCGTCACCATATTTTTCGGTGAATTTTTGGCCGATTTTGCTTCTGCGCATGTGCGGAAGCAAAATCGTGCGAGGGGGCGCACGCGCGTAGCAAGCGCACGTGCGCCCAAAACGTGGAGATGTGTGCACAGCGCACCGGCACCAGTAAGTAAGTAACCCGCCCCTGGTAACATCAGACACTGATTTAGAACCTGAACAGCTTCTTGGGATTTAGACAGAAAAGGGACCATCAATATCAGACATACGTTCAGCAGGGTACAATTATGTTGTATTTTCACTTCACTCTGAAGTGACACTTATGCTCTTGCTCACTTCAGAAAGGGACAATTGACCTTCTTTTATTATTCAAGACTACTGTTTCTCAACCTGGGCAATTTTAAGATGTATAAACTTCAACCCCCAGAATTCCCCAACCAGCCTGGGGAATTCTGGAAGATGAAGTCCACATACCTTAAAGTTGCCAAGATTGAGAAACACTTGTCTAGATTCTCAATCTGGAAAAGTCATCGGACCTAGCACTGGCTATTTTAGGGGACTTTCTGATTTGCTCATTAGCAGAGACCTCTAAAAATGGAGTTTTTATTTCTTTTCTTTTTAAATAAAAACACTTTCTTGCATACTGGCACCAAACGTTCACAACCTCCCCTTGTGCAATTTCAAATCTGTGTTGCCCAGCATGTGCTTATTATGACGAACAATTGGCTTAACTGCCCATTCTGCTTTCCCAATTCAAAAACGTACCTATTTTGCTGCACAGCAGTTGTATCCTTGCTGTGAATAATTGCAATGCATCACCATATGCACAATCACCTTTATTTTACATCAGCTGGTGTATCATGCCACTACTTTTTCTCTCTTTCTTATGGGATTGAAGAAACTATTCTGAAAGTGTTCCAAAGGTGTTCTTTTTTTTTCAAGAGGCAACTGGACTTTCTGTTTTTTCTTTGAAGATATTTCGCTTCTCATCCAAGAAGCTTCTTCAGCTCTGACTGAATGGTGGGGAATGGATAAGACATCATCTATCTCCAATCTACAACACAGTTATTTCAACAGTTCGAAGAAGGCTCCACACCAATTTACACCAAATTTACATCAGGTGACCCTGATGACACAGATAAACCTCCAGGTGACCTTAACGACCCGCTAAAAGAATGCAAATGTTCATCTGTCTGCAAGGAGTATAAATCCTTCCATTGCCCACCATCCAGTCAGAGTTGAAGAAGCTTCTTGGATGAGAAGCGAAACATCTTCAAAGAAAAAACAGAAAGTTCAGTTGCATCTTGGGGGGAAAAAAGCACCTTTGGGAGAACCATGACCTGAGATGACTGAGAATCTCCATAGACATTTACTCTGAAAGTGGTAAAGTGCCCTTTTTTAGGGCACCGATGATCTAAAATACTGAACATACAGTTTAGGAAGACAGGTACTTGTCACATTTCTAGTTTTTTGGCTGAGGCCAGGCAGGACAATATACATTAAAATACTACTTTGTCAAGCTGATGTAAAAGTGACAACTGCCTGTCCAGTATGGATAAGTTTAGAGGAAGCGTTGCAGATTCTGTCCCTGTTTCAGGAAGTGGGAATGGCAGTTTTATTTTGGAGCAAGTTGCTACCTGCAATGAAATGGCCCTTTCCCTATTATTATTTAGCATACCAGTACAAACTGCTTTTCCACTTGGCCTTTGGAAGAGAGAACTTCACACGTGACTGGCAGCAATATAAAAGATCCCTTGATTATTTACCAGCATTATGTTGGTTGTGTTTTAATGTTGATTTAAAACGCCACTGGAACACTTTAGATATTTAAATATAAATACCAGAATTATACTAAACCAACTTCTGTCCACTTAGGAATTCACTGAAACATACAATTTGACTAAGAGTGCCTGAAATTTTACCTCAGCTTACAACTGATCACCCTAGTGACTGAAATTATGAAAGCCCACCTTGTGGTCACATGACTGCATTTGGACCACTCGGCAATTGCCCCACATTGATAGCCATTTGGAATAGCAATAGCAATAGCACTAGCACTTAGACTTATATACCGCTTCATAGTGCTTTACAGCCCTCTCTAAGCGGTTTACAGAGTTCAGCATATTGCCCCCAACAATCTGGGTCCTCATTTTACCGACCTCAGAAGGATGGAAGGCTGAGTCAACCTTGAGCCGGTGAGATTTGAACAGCTGAACTGCTGAACTAGCAGTAGCCTGCAGTGCTGCATTTAACCACTGCACCATCTCGGCTCTTGTAATGTTTCGTGGTCATGTGACCATGATTTATGACTTTTTTTTTTGCCAGAAACTGGTGTTTATTTCCAGTTTCCCACGAAACCCAGCCCATAGCAATCAAAGGTTTCACTTTACAACCTAAGTTTCACATCAACTTAATGCTGTCGCAAAAAAAAAAAGGTCACAAAATCACTTTACAATCATCACAGTTTACAACTGTAATTACCAGGCTCAGTTACAGTCATAAGTCAAGGACTACATATATATGCATTTGCACTGTGAAGACCAATGTTATTGGAAATACGCTGACAAGGTTTGTATATTTGTTTTAATGAAATATTGTTGAATAAGTTAGGAGAACCTCGTTTATACATGGGTCCATATATCACATTAACCATTCTTTATGATACATAAGGCAAACGGCCCGAGTTTATCCCTTGCACTAAATAAAGCATATGTTGTGGTTTAGTGTAGTGTGATGATCTGGCAATATTCATTGCTATTAATGCTAATGTTGATAGAGCAACATAGACAGACAAATGAACAATCAGGTAAAATATTGGAAAATATGTTCACCTTTATAAGCTACTGTTTAGGGCAAACAATGTTACTCTAATGAGACAAATTGTCTTTATATAGCAGTTTCATCTGAATTATATAAAAATAATTCCGGGTGCATATTGGTGAATCACTCTCTGCCTTTTCTCAAGGAATCATGACTCTGTTGAGATATGACCCTCTCTACTCCAACATAACAGGAGAAATGTTGTTTTCATGAGCTGAATCAGAAAAGCTATGCAGTTGGCAGAAAGACAATGCCTGGGAGCCTACTTGATTTCCAGTGATTTTTGACACATAGGCTGCCAGTTTAAGAACCTGACCTTTCCAGGCAAATTTTTATAGCCTCCAATACATATGCAAAAGGGGTGGGAGTTTGGATTCAAAAGCATCTGTTCAAACACCCATCTACTTCACGATACTGAAAACGGAGCAGAAACCTCCCCATAAAATCTAGAGTTATCAGAAGAGCAGAGAATTCACTGAAAAATAAAATGATTCACTATCGAATGCATTATTCTGCAGATTTATGGGACCCCAGAAGCAGCATTACCGTATGCGCGGTTGTAATTTTGGTGGGTCCCAAAACATGGAAATAGGAAAAAGGACAGGAATTAAGCAGTGGCGTTATAAACAAAACATTTGTGTTGCAATCTATACATTCAAACCAGAAGGGTATATGATACAGATTCAAAGCAGTTTTGGATCTAGCACAAACACACATGTTATATTTAAAGCAGGAGCGGGTTCCTAATTTTTTTACTGCCACTCTGTGGGCATGGCTTATTTTGTGGGTGTGGCTTGCCAGCCATGTGACTGGGTGGGTGTGGGCCTCGGGAGCTTGGCAGCGGCCGGAGAAGCAGGGGGGCATTGCCCACCTGCAACGCAGCCCCCCGCAGCGGGAGCAGCAAGACTGCGGCAGCGGTTCTTCTAGGAGGCTCCATCCGGCCTGAATGCTTCTCCCCATTCGATGATCCTAGGCTCCTGCCGCCTGTTCCCCCTCCCCTCAGCAGCTCGAGAAGCCTCGAACGTGCAAAAATGCCTAGGATCATCACCGCACGTTCGTGGCTTCTCGGACTGCTGAAGGGAGGGGAATGGAGATAGCTCCTGCCGCCCGTTCTTTCAGTGTCTCACGTGCTCCCTCAACCATCCTCCCCTGCTTGGACTCACTGTGGGGTAGGAAGGCAGCGCATGTGCAGTGCCGGAAACTCAGCTTCTGGGCATGCGCTGAAGAATTTTTTTAAAAAAAAAATTAAAAAATTTTTTTAAATGGCGGCACCCAGGCACCAGCAACCGACTGTACCGGTACTGTGACGTCACCAGCGGGCCGCTACTGGTGCTATAGAGTGGACCGCACTGGTAGGAACCCACCACTGATTTAAAGGTTCCTTCTTGTTTGAGAGCCAAAGGCTACTCACTGGATAAATACCAGGAGCAGCCAACATTTGTATTGCTTGGGGCTAAACAATAAAGAAATCTCCCTTTCTATTTTGTTTTCTTTTTCTCCATCAGTTTGGAAAGAAAGGTATTTTGAACTTCAGTAGCATGATCCTACTGTCTTTCTGCATCCAATGCTCACAGGTTTTACTTCACAAGTTTTGTTGCCAGGGGTGGGGGTGGGGCTATGCATTTCTCACTCTAATATACAGCATACACAATTATATGGGCACTGTTTTATCTTAGGGAATATAATATGTCAAATTTCCCATGTTAGGTATAACATTCTACAAGTATTTTATAATGATAAAATTAATGTCTGTATCTCTAGGTAATATATGCTATTAATAGTAATATATAATCAGACATTGGGTGTATTACATAACAGGAGAAAGTTTACAAAATTCTAAATTATTGTAAATAAATGTACAAGAGGGTTTCTTATATGTAGTGAATATGTGACTCTTCTTTGATCCCTAAAAGGAGTTGTTTAATTTGGAAAGTTGTGTAAAGAGACATTACTATGCTAAAAAAAAAAGAAACAGAGAAGGGTGTTCTTTGGATTTATAACAACAAATGTGAGAATAGTGCAAATGATTACTAGCCTGCAAAAAAATAATTCAAGGTCTTTTCTTCAACCAGAACTTCCAGAGAGTGTTGTATGGGGCATCTTTCATAATCAATAGCCAAAAGGATTATATGTCTATATGCACATTCAATATGGCTTTGCAGTGGTCTTGCCAACCGACAAGAAGGAAATTGAATTGTTCTGCTGTTCCAGTGCCATTACAAGGCGCTTGGTGCTCTGGAATGGGATGAAAGAGAGTTTTCCATCTTGGAAGTAGAATAGAATAGAATAGAATTCTTTATTGGCCAAGTGTGATTGTACACACAAGGAATTTGTCTTTGGTGCATATGCTCTCAGTGTACATAAAAGAAAAGATACATTTGTCAAGAATCATGAGGTACAACACTTAATGATTGTCATAGGGTACAAATAAGCAATCAGGAAACAATCAATATTAATATAAATCGTAAGGATACAAGCAACAAGTTACAGTCATACAGTCATAAGTGGGAGGAGATGGGTGATAGGAACGATGAAAAGACTAATAGTAATAGTAATGCAGCTTTAGTGAATAGTTTGACAGTGATGAGGGAATTATTTGTTTAGCAGAGTGATGGCATTCGAGAAAAAACTGTTCTTGTGTCTAGTTTTCTTGGTGTGCAGTGCTCTATAGCGTCGTTTTGAGGGTAGGAGTTGAAACAATTTATGTCCAGGATGCGAGGGGTCAGTAAATATTTTCACGGCCCTCTTTTTTACTTGTGCAGTATACAGGTCCTCAATGGAAGGCAGATTGGTAGCAATTGTTTTTTCTGCAGTTCTGATTATCCTCTGAATTCTGTGTCTGTCTTGTTGGGTTGCAGAACCGAACCAGACAGTTATAGAGGTGCTCAATAATTCCTCTGTAGAACTGTATCAGCAGCTCCTTGGGCAGTTTGAGCTTCCTGAGTTGGCGCAGAAAGAACATGTAAGCATGATGCTTGACATTAGTTGCAAGAGGAACTGAATGAGTGTGTAGGTCTGTGGGTATATGTATTAATCTATCCCCAAACCTGGAGGATTCTGGATGAATCGTAGAGTCCTGTCAAAAATTATTAAATATTAGGGCTTTGCGGTGCTTTAGATTCAACATCCAAAGGTATTTTAAAGAAAATAGAAGCATAAACATACTGCTGGTCTGCAATAATTTGAAGCAGCTAAATTTTTTTTGGAGACTGTAGTTCAGCAGTCAGTCAGGTATTCATGAGAAGAAAGGCAGCTGCTTTGTGGTGATGCCAATTGCATAGTCCCATGGGAAATAATATTAACACTGTTTTTTAAAAAAATTCATTTACATTTTCACTTAATCACAATTAGTATCAGGTTTCTCTCAGCCTATACGAACACCAGAAATCTTACTGACAGTATTTGAAGGCTGCAGTTCTCTGATAAGTGTGCTTATTGAAAGAACTAAGGAAACTATTACAGAGAATGCCAGCAGCCTTATTTATAATAGAGGGAGGATTCTATTCTTTTGCTTCTTTCTTGTATAGTATAGTGGTCTGGAGGCTTCATGTTTTTGGGTGGGAATAGGGATAACCATCACTGCCTTGTTATTGCAACAGCTTAGCAACATATGATTTGTCACGTAGTGAATATTGTCAGTTGTATGTCTATGCAGGGTGATGCACCCCTATCCTAATATTATGGTACATTCCAATACAGGCAGAACATGTGATATGAGTTGTACGCATGTGTGCATTCCTAATCCACCATTAATTCTCTTCTGCCTTAGCTGTTGAATTGAACGGTTGTGTTTTCTTAGCAAAGATGTAATTATTCAGGATTTATTATTTTTGTACCAAAATAAATATTTTCTATTAGACTTTTAATCTCGGCTTTATTTCTAACTGTCTGAATTCCAAGAAAATATCTAAATCGCCTCTATGAGATCTTATTCTCACCCCAACATGATTTGATTCTAGTCAGAACTACTCCATATATTTAGGATTGAATGTAGCTACACTCATTATTTTGTCTTGACCCAATCTACCTTTTGGACCACTGCTCTAAAATGACAAACACTAGTTTGTCTAATGCAGTGATGGCGAACCTATGGCACGCATGCCACAGGTTGGCACACGGAGCCATATCTGAGGGCACGCGAGGCATTACCCTATGTCAGCTCTAGCCAGCTGATTTTTGGCCTTCTTTTCGGCCATTTTCTCTCTCTCCAGGCTTCAGGAAAGCCGCCTGAACCCTGGGGATGGCAAAAAATGGCCAACGGCGAAAAACAGGCCAATGGACCAACCGGAAGTTCATTTCTGAACTTCCGTTTGGCCCATTTGTCCATTTTTCGCTCTCTCCAGGCTTCAGGAGGCTTTCCTGAACCCTGGGGAGAGCGAAAAACAGCCCAACGGGTCTACCGGAAGTCCGGAGGTTTCAGTGAGGCCTGTGCGCATGTGCAGGAGGGCAGCGCGGGGGTTGTGGCATGTGCGGGGGGAGGGCATTGCATTATGGGTGTGGAAACATGCGCACACGCTATTGCGTGCACGCACACCTTTTGGCACCCAAGCCAAATAAGGTTCACCATCACTGGTCTAGTGGTAAAGGCACTAGATTAGAAAGCAAGAGACCATGAGTTCAAGTCCTGACTTTGCCAGGAAAGCCAGCTGAGTGACTTTCTATCAGTCCAACTAACCTCACAGGGTTATTGTTGTGGAATAACAGGAAGAAGGTATGTCGGAAATGTTCACTATCTTGACTTATTTGTAAAAATAATAAAGAAGGGCAATAAGTAAATAATGCCATGGAAAGGCCACATGAAGCTGTTGATCTCAGACGTAATTCTGTTATAAAAGAAAGCTTACAATAAATGTTGGTATCAAAAATACTCAGAACTTACATCTGTTCCTGCAACTTGTATGTGAAAAGGGGGAAAGCAAAAAATGGTGGGATGGTGTCTACTACTTTTTCCACCTGTATTTATACCTTTTTTTAAAAGACTGGGACACACCCGTATCCACATAATTTGGGGTTCCAACTCAAGCCAGGTTTATGCAAGAATAAATAAAAATGAAGTTCAGATAGCTGTGAAGAAAGGAGAATTATTTATTCCACAAAGCAAAGGGGTTTGCTATGGGGCCAGCTGCAGAGAAAATGGGGTACAGAAAAGTTGCTTTGTAGGGGAGCTTGTCCTGGGTGTGGAAGTGTGCATGTGCTGATTCTAGGGAGACATTTGAAAAGTATGGGTGTGTGTAGGCACATGTCATCTATGATGTTTATTCTTGTGAACATGTAGTTCCACTGGAAGACTGTTTTAACTAATTCTATTTGTGTTAACAGACCTTCTCCTTTGATATGTAGATTAGGTCTGGGTAACTTATTTGGGGGTTTAAGGAAGTTTGAATAAGAGATTTTCCCGGTTGCATTTTTACTTGATTAGCTTAGTTTCAACTTGACTGCCAATTATCTAATGGAGATGCTGATTCTCAGTCCATTGTGGATTCTCTTAATATTTAAGGAAAGATGGAGACAGTATAAGACCGTGGTGGCGAACCTATGGCACGCGTGCCACAGGTGGCACACGGAGCCATAGCGGCCGGCACGCGAGGGTTCCCACCGGCAAACCGGAAGTGCGGAAAAACGCACTTCCGGTTTGCCGGTGTGCTGTTTTTTGCACTCCGGAGGGTTCAGGGAAGCTCCCTGAAGCTCCGGAATGCAAAAAACTACAAAACGGACAAACCGGAAGTGCACTTTTCCGTACTTCCAGTTTGTCCGTTTTGTAGTTTTTTGCATTCCGGAGCTTCAGGGAGCTTCCCTGAACCCTCCGGAGTGCAAAAAACAGCACACCGGCAAACCGGAAGTGCGTTTTTTCGCACTTCCGGTTTGCCGGTTTCGTCGTCCCAGGCTCCGGTAAGCCTTTGCGTGGGGGTGGGGGGGTGCGCATGCGCAGGGGGCAGCATGGGGGGGTGTTGTGCGCATGCGTGGGGGGGAGGGAATGGGTGTGGGCACGCGAGTGTGCGCGAGCGCCCCCCCTTTTTGGCACTCGAGCCTAAAAAGGTTCACCACCACTGGTATAAGACATAAAATATATTTTGATATAAAAATTTCCACAAATGGTTAGATTCTGTCTGAGAGCAAATCAAATATATTAAATTTTCTTCAAGCTGAATAATTCTTTTTGAACTAGAAAAGTAGCATATGAATACATTTTAATTAAACAAGAGGTGATGAACATATACACACTTTTATACACGTGAGTCCTGTTTTGACTTGGATAGCATTCCAAAGTTATATTGCAGGGATGTGGACATATCTGCGCATTGTTTGAGCTCTGTAGGAATGAATAGAATTCAAGGGCTGAAGCCTTACATTTACTTAATAGAAAGCAAATTCTACTGAATTTAGTGGAACAGAAATCTGAGCATTTTTCTGTATTTATAAGCTCCTCCCACTTTTCACTTACAAATAGGTATGTGTGGGATTGTACCATATTTTGCTAAGGTTACTTTCACTGATCCTCCTGTGAAACTATGCAGACAAGCAAAATGTTGGTATTGAGAAACAACAGATCAGTGAGGGTTCTTCCAAAGATTGGACACACCATAGTGTTGCACCATAGCTGTACACAATACTTTATTGTGGCACACACCTTTCCCAAATAAAAGGCTGCTCCTCTGGTTAACTTCACCTTTTAGGCTTTGCCTAAATTGCTATATGTAAATGCACCTTTAATACTCAGTCCTTAAAACAAACGTCTCAAAGTCTGTAAAGTAGCCTATAATTGTTGCCTCCCTCCAAAAAAGGTCTTGTGTTGGTGGTGGGGTTGTTCCTTGCCTCATCTTCTAGTTGCTACCAAACTCCAGGCCAAGTTCTAAGTCAAAATCCAGGCAGGAAAGACATCACAATGGGCTGCTTACCTTCATTTGTGGTCCTAGCAATTGACTGGTAGCTCTGTTGTTTGCCTGCAAGTTATACATCCCCAGATATCACTTCCTCCTCTGCATGTCCTCTTCTTATCTCCTTTTTCTACACCAGGGGATGGGGAAACTTGGCCCTTTTATACTGAGCATGGCTAGCTCAGGAATTCTGGGAGCTGAAGTCCACAAGTCATAAAAGAGCTAAAGTTCCCCCATCCCTGTTCTACATACACACACTTTTGTAGACTAAAAGGCCTGGATGGGTGAATGAAGCTGCCTATGGAATTGGCATCTTCCTAAAGATGTGTGGCTCAATTAGCAAGATGCTTGGAACTTGCCAGGATAGTTGCTTTGAGTAAAGTGGGGAGGGGGGGGGATGAATAATTGAATGAATGACCTCATTCATTCATTTTTTTTATTTATTTTTATTTTTTTATTTTATCAAGTACGTATTGGTAATATACATAGATATAACATTGTTTATATACATAAGATGGGTACTGATAAGAGGGAACATTAGGACAGGGATGGTAGGCACGCTGGTGCACTTATGCACGCCCCTTACTGACCTCTTAGGAATCGGGTGAGGTCAACAGTGGATAGTCTTAGGGTAAAGTTTTGGGGGTTTGGTGACGAAACCACAGAGTCAGGTAGTGAGTTCCAGGCATTTATCACTCTGTTGCTACAGTCAAGTTTATCAGCAAAAAATGTTACACACACACACACACACACACACACACACACACACACACACACACACACATAATCATACATACATACATACATACATACATACATACATACATACATACTGTATTTTTCGGAATATAAGACGCACCGGAGTATAAGACGCACCTTAGTTTTTGGGGAGGAAAATAGGGGAAAACAATCTGCCTACCAGGTATTCATCTGGTTAGCGTCCTTAGTCTGGTCAGCTTCAGCACATTATTTTATCCCCTGGTTAGGACTTAAAAAAAACCTTCATCTGGCTAGCATCCTTAATCTGGTCAGCTTCAGCACATTATTTTATCCCCTGGTTAGGGCTTAAAAAAACCTTCTTCGGAGAGAATAACAATGAAAGAACCTGCAAGCCAGTAAGAGCTGGGAAGATCGTTAGCACCTGGTTAGGGCTAGAAAAAAACTTATTTGGAGCAAGTAGAGCAATGGAAAAAAATTCTGCAAAGACTTAGGAATGGAAAAACATTCTTTGGAGAGAGTAACAATGAAAAAGCCTGCAAGGTAAGAGCTGGGAAGATCTGTTAGCACCTAGTTAGGGCTGGAAAAAAAGCTACATTTGAAGTATAAGATACACCCAAATTTTCAGCCACTTTTAGGGAGGAAAAAGGTGCGTCATACTCTGAAAAATACGGTAGGTACATACATACATACATACATACATACATACATACATACATACATACATACATATAATCAGACATGAATACTAAGCATATACAATAGACATTACAGTTATGCAGAATTCAAATCTAAAGCAGACACAAAGGTGATTCTCATATAGCAAAGGTGCCCTCTCTTGACCCAGTGTCTGCAGCAACTTGAAGGGGTTATGCCTTTTCCTGCATTTGCATGACAGTCTTTCTGGCTCAAGAAAATGTGTGTAGAAATTCTGAAATTATATAAAGAGGTGGTGACAGGGCAGCATCACACCCTGTCACCACTTCTATAATGCCTCATAAATGCAAACTTCTCCAGTGGAAAGAGTGAGATTCACTTGAAAAGTTCAGTTTGTAGACAATTCCTGAATCAAATCACTTTCAAATTTAATGGTCAAATTAATTACCAGCATTAATGGTTGGAATGGACCATCAAATGTAATGGTCAACTTAATTCTGAGGTGAATGCTTATAAATCAATTTGATGGGCTTCTTCACTTGTGTCAACCTTTTCCCTTTTTCTAAATCAAAACAATTATCTGAATCAATTTGATTTTCTAAGCAAGCTGGTGATTCAGATTGCATCAGAACTGATTTACAGAGGTGTGTTAAGTATGAAATTCCAAAGATGCTCTAGAGTAGAAGATAAAAGCAGGACATAAATTTTCCACTGCTATCCTCAGTCAGAGAAGCAAATTGAGCCAACCTGCAAGTCTGCAGACCTCTGTAGGCAGTGATAAACTGTCCTGAAGCAAGATTTTGGAACAGTGCTTTGATTCTAGTTTTTAAGGGGAAAGGAAAAAGCATTAGTCTGCAAGAGACAATATATTCAAAGTAGAAAATGCATACTTAATCTACAGTATCACCTCTGGCCTCAATAGAAACACATTTTTATGCTCCAAAGAAGACAGCTGTAAGTAACCAAGACTTCCTACAAGCCAACACAATTACACCTCTACTCTGCCATCTTGTGGCAATTTGGAATAGAAGTTTGTTTGTTTCAGGTGGCGTGATACAGGGACCTCTGGGTTTTTGTTTTCTTACATAGAAAAGTATTGTGACTGAATGGGAGAAAAATCTTGTATTTCTCCTTTTTTTCTCATGCTGTTCATCAGCATTTGAATTAGTCCTTGGTTTCCTGACAGGAATTGTCACGAACATATTCCCAATTTTTGTGCTTCTTTCATTATACACATATTTTTATTTTTTACATTTTTTACGTTAATTGTTAACTTAAATTATATGGGCTGTCTCTATTTATATATTATTGAAGATGAATTTGTTTTTTTTAATTATTGTTTTCTTTGGACCATTGTGTAACTATTTGATTTTGTTGCATTTTTTTGTTTAATAATGTGCAGGAACAGTCTGCACCAGAGGTGGTATTATTTATTTATTTATTTATTTGGTAGCTTTTCTATGCCGCCCTACTCCCGTAGGACTCAGGGCGGCGTACAACATTTTATACAAAAACTCCAAACAAAATTATTAAAAGCACTTAAAAACAATTAAAAATATAAATATACACACATCATACATACATGGGGGAGACATCAGGAATAAATCGTCTCAACTCACCCCTGCCTGCAGGAAGAGCCATGTCTTAATGGCTTTTCGGAAGGCCAGCAAGGTGGGGATGGTTCGGATCTCTGGGGGAAGTTGGTTCCAGAGAGCAGGGGCCCCCACAGAGAAGGCCCTCCCCCTAGGCCCCGCCAGTCAGCACTGTTTGGCTGACGGGACCTGGAGGAGACCCACTCTGTGGGACCTAACCGGTCGAAGGGAGGAATGCGGCAGAATGCGGTCCCGGAGATAACCTGGTCCTAAGCCATGTAGGGCTTTAAAGATGATGATCAGCACCTTGAATTGTATCCGGAGACCAATGGGCAGCCAATGCAGCTGGCGGAGTATGGGTGTTACGTGGGTGTACCTTGAAACACCCACCACAGCACGCGCAGCTGCATTTTGCACCAGTTGAAGTCTCCGAACACTCTTCAGGGGCAGCCCCATGTAGAGCGCATTGCAGTAGTCCAATCTAGAGGTGACAAGGGCGTGAGTGACCGTGAGTAGAGCCTCCTTCTCCAAGTATGGTCGCAATTGGTGCACCAGGCGAACCTGTGCAAAAGCCCCCCTAGCCACAGCTGTAAGGTGTTGATCTAATTTTAGCTGTGGATCTAGGAGGACTCCCAAATTGCGAACCCGTTCTGAGGGAGTTAATTTTTCTCCCTCGAGAACCAAGGAGGGACAGTTGTCATGGTCCTTAGGAGGCAATATCCAGAGCCACTCAGTCTTGTCGGGGTTGAGTCTAAGTCTGTTCCTCCCCATCCAGATCCTAACGTCGTCCAGGCACTGGCACATCACATCAACCGCCTCCCTGAATTTAGACGGGGTGGTAATGTACAGCTGGGTGTCGTCAGCGTACTGTTGGAAACTCACCCCATGTCTACGGATGATCTCCCCCAGCGGTTTCATGTAAATGTTGAACAGGATGGGTGAGAGGACCGAACCCTGAGGCACCCCATAGGTCAGGGGCCTAGGAGACGACCTCTGCCCACCTGCTAACACCGACTGCATCCTATCAGCGAGATAAGAGGAGAACCACCGCAAAACGGTGCCTCCCACTCCCAACTCGCCGAGACGATGCAGAAGGATACCATGGTCGATGGTATCGAAAGCCGCTGAGAGGTCAAGTAGCACCAGGATGGAGGAGTTACCCCCATCCCGGGCTCGCCAGAGATCATCCATCAGGGCGACCAAGGCGGTTTCTGTGCTGTAACCGCGCCTGAAACCCGACTGATAGGAATCTAGATGATCAGTTTCCTCCAATAACCGAAGGAGCTGAGAGGCCACCACCTTCTCCACAACTTTACCTATAAAAGGCAAGTTGGAGACCGGACGAAAGTTCTTCAAATCCGCTGGATCCAGCGAAGGCTTCTTGAGGAGGGGTCTCACCACCGCAACTTTTAACGGTTGCGGTACGGAGCCCTCCCTCAGAGAAGCGTTGACAACCGCCTGGATCCAGCCGCGTGCCACCTCTCTGCTGGCCGAGACCAGCCAGGAGGGGCACGGGTCCAATAAACAGGTGGCAGAACTCACAGCCCCCACAGCCTTGTCCACGTCCTCAGGAGAAACAGGCTCAAACTCCTCCCATAATGTTAAACCAAGACTTGCCCCTGTCAACTCAATGGACTCTGCCCAGCTAGAGTCCAGGTTCGACCGAATCTGAGCGACTTTATCCATCAGAAACTGCGAGTATTCCTCAGCTCTACCTTGCAAGTGTTCCTCGCTCCCCCCTTTAGCAAGGAGGGAGCGAGTCACCCTAAACAAGGCGGCTGGACGAGAATCTGCGGACGCAATAAGAGCGGAAAAATGAGATCGTTTTGCCGCCCTTATTGCCACTAAATAAGACTTAATAAAAGTTCTTAATAGTGTTCGATCGGACTCGGTTTTACTGGCTCTCCAGCGTCGCTCCAGACGTCTCTTATGGCGTTTCATCTCCCGGAGCTCCTCGGTAAACCAGGGAGCTTTCCGGGATCCACTGCCACGGAGAGGTCGCAAAGGCGCAATTCGATCTAATGCCCCTGCTGCCGCGGTGTTCCAGGCAGCCACCAGGGCATCAGACGAATTGTGTACCAGGGTTTCAGGTATTTCCCCAAGTTCCCTCTGGAATCCTTCCGGCTCCATTAGGCGCCTGGGGCGGAACCACCTAGTCGGTCCCGCCTCCCTGCGGAGGAGGAGTGGGGCTGTGAAATCCAACCTCAGTAGGAAATGGTCTGACCATGACAACGGGGTGATGACTATATCCCCTACCTTCAGATCATCTCTCCACTGTCCCGAAAGAAACACTAGGTCGAGCATGTGACCTCCCTCATGAGTCGGACCCTGGATTACTTGGGTCAGGTCCATGGTTGTCATGGAATCCATGAACTCCTGAGCTGCACCCGAGGTTTCGCCTGCCGAGGGTAGGTTAAAGTCCCCCAGCACCATAAGCCTGGGGAACTCCACCGCCAGGCCGGCTATCGCCTCCAGCAGCTCAGGCAGGGCCTTAGCAACGTAGCTGGGAGGCAGGTACGTTAGCAAAAGGCCCACCTGAACCCCTAAGTCCAACTTTAGAAGGAGTGCCTCACACCCGACAATCTCCGGGGCAGGGATCCTACGAGGATGCAGATTTCGGCGCGTTATAATAGCCACTCCTCCCCCCCTTCCCTGGGGTCGTGAATGATGCTGCACTGAGAACCCGTCTGGGCAAATCTCAGAGAGGGCTACTCCCCCCTCTTGGCCCAGCCAGGTCTCAGTTATACACACCAGGTCCGCCCCCTCCTCAGTGATTAGATCACGTATCATGGGGGCTTTGTTGGTAATTGACCTGGCGTTCAGCAGCAGCATCCTGAGCCCAGGGCCCTGAAAACCCTGGTTGCCAGGTACTCGGGTTGAGCAAGATGGAACCACATCGGAGGGGCCGGAACAAGGGATCGCTTGTACATAGCGAGGTCTCATTCCCCGAGAGCGGCCCGCCCCTCTGCTCCCGCCATACCTGCCTCTCCCTCTTATGACCGGGATACTCCGGCTCTCATCCCCTCCAGAGATCCCCCCTCCCCCCTCGCTGGACCCCCTCCCTCCCTGCAGGCCATACATACCATTCTCACTGGGTCGGTTAGCAGAGCCCGGCCCCCCTCCGCTTCTGTTTCCACACTCAGCAGAGGGGGTTCGGACCCCAGTCCCCGGCTCACTCATTTTATCACCCATACTTCTATAATCTATACATTTATTTCCTCATGAGCTGTATACTCATATTGTTTAACAATGCCTCGCTACAGTCTGCACCAGAGGTGGTATTCAGCTGGTTTGGACCGGTTCTTCTGAACTGGTAGTAACGATTATGCGCAGTTCGGTGAACCGGCAAATGCCACCATAATTCAGAAATTATATAAAGAGGAAAAGGCATAACCCTTTCAAGTTGCTGCAGACACTGGGTCTATGTGAACAATTAAATTTGTTTCTTCTTTATTAATTTTTTCTGGCAATATGCCTAATAAAAATATTTCAGGTTTTAGATCAATACTTTGTTTTAAAATCTTTTCAATCCATATTTGAACTTCTGTCCAATATTTTTTGGCTTCAGTGCAAGTCCACCACATATGATAAAATGAGCCAGGTACGTGATTACACTTCCAACACTTCATCAATTTATTCTTAAACATTTTTGCTAATCTCTCTGGAGACATATGCCATCAATAAAACATCTTATACATATTTTCTTTAAATGTTGTTGCCATTCTCATTTTATAATTCCTTTCCCATAGCTGCTGCCACATATCCCTATCTATTGTATGTCCTATATGTCTCATCCATTTTATCATCGTCTTTTCACATGTTCAAATTCTAGTTCAATGGAGAGCAAATACCGTATTTTTCGGAGTATAAGACGCACCAAAGTATAAGACACACCTTAGTTTTGGGGGAGGAAAACATGGGAAAAAGGCCTCTGCCTCCAAGCAATTTGCCAAACAGCAAACAGCACAGATGATATACACTGTTTGCTGTATATTTCTGTGCATGTGTGTCTGACCCATAGATGCTACCAAAGAAATAGCAAATGTACATTATGCCAGAAAGTTTTCTTAAATGTAGTCACACTAACTCCTCCCAATTATTTAAATAGATCTACTCCAAGGTAAGTCAGGGTTTCACTCTAATACTAAACAGGACACTGTTACATTTCATACTATACTTGTACAGAGCTGTTAAAATTAATTAAAATTTCTGGAAGTATACATTATTCTCTATTTAAAAGAAGATACAATAGCATTGGGCCTCTTCAGAGCAAGCATTTATTTTAAAAAGCTTCTTTATTTTGTTAAGTTGTCTAGATTTACAGGGATCTCCAACCCTGGCAACTTTAAGACTTGTGGACTTCAACTCCCAGAATTCCACAGCCAGCAAAGCTAACAAAGCTGGCTGTGGAATTCTGGGAGTTGAAGTCCACAAGTCTTAAAATTGCCCCTGGCTCTAGAACAATAATAAAGCAGTCTTTAAAAAATAAGTCTAATAATTTGAACATTCTACAGACATTTATAGTTATTCACTTACCCCTTGCATCCAGTTCAGCAGAAAATAAAAATCTGCCTGTCTCTCCCAGCTATTTACCTCTTTGTAGTTACTTTCACTTTCATTTTTCCATGTGGCAAACCTAATCAGCTGTTCGTTGGGAAACTGCTACTGACTTGCTTGGCTTTACAGGCTCTTCCCTCTTTCCTGCAAACAGGTAAATTGATGGAAGACAAAGGCCAAAGGGTGGGGGTGGCTGGGTCTGTGGGGCTGCATTCGGTGTATAAGACGCACCCAAGTTTTCACCCTCTTTTGGGGGGTAAAAAGGTGCGTCTTATACTCCGAAAAATACGATAACTCTCACATTACAGCAGCAAGGCTCTTTGGGGAAGAGCCGTCAATGGAAGCTGCTGAGACTTGGAGAAATAGTAAAAGGATAGAATTTGTGAGTTGGGGCACTGTTCTGCCACTTCTAATTAAAGCTTGAACCATTACCTCCTGGTTTGAGCAGGAAAAAAAAACAGGTTAGGGAAACTTTTCTTTTTCAAAATCATGCTAAATCTATTTCATTTTGTTATTAAAAATAGCAGAATGTAACAGGTGGAAATGAAAACAAATGGCAGAATGCTAACACATTGAAGGTGATAGTGAGGGCACTTCAGTTTATACTTTGCATCTCCTCAGAGGAGAATAGGGGTTTAAATTCATTCACTGCAACAATTAACAAAGGGGGTGGGGAGTGGCATCCCAAAGAAAGGAAAGAGATGGTGAGGGAACATCAGACTACCATGAATGAACGGTAGAACCAAGCCAACTACATCCATAAGTTTGGATAAACTTACTCAGAAGGTTATTTTGTATAATTTCTGAAAAATAATGGAAGATGGGCAATAGTGCCAAGGGATTGGAGAAGGACAAATGTCCTATCTTCAAACAGAGAAAAAACAAAGTAACTACAGATCAGTCAGTTTCAGTGAATATCTTAAAGCAACGGTTCTCTGCCTGGGGATCGTGACTCCTTTGGGGGTCAAACGACCCTTTCACAGGGGTCAGGAGACTTTGCCCGAATGCCATTTGGGTTCTTTTACCCTCTGCCCATGCACAGAACGCTTTGCGCATGCGCAGAGGGTAAAATAACCCAAATGGCAGCGGCGGGGTGGGGGGTCACGGCGGCAGGGTGGGTCGTGGTGGGGGTACGGGGGCAGGGCACGGGGTGCATCATTAGGAAGGTTGAGAACCTCTGTCTTAAAGCATGGGTGTAAAACTCCCAGTATCACGTTGCCGTCATGTGACGTATTGTCATGTTTTCCCCCTTCGCAGAGCTGGGGTTGATATGGCCTGCGCATGATGCATCCGTCCCGCGGGCCACCAGTTTGACACCCCTGTTAAAGGATAGGGAAAAGATTCTAGCCATTTCTTACAGTGCAAGGAAGGTGACCTTGATATGTGCTTTTGGATTTCATCTTCAATTGTAGGCTGTGCACTGCATCTCTGTCTGATGGTATCTTTCTTGAGATGTTCATATAGGAAGATTTCAAGGATATGCCATAGGCACTTCATTAGGAATACAGCAACCTTACAGTACAATATGTAGGTCTATTTTTCAGAGTGTCTGCTTCAGATCCATATAAACAAGAGTAAGATGGCTTGGCTTCAAATGATTTGTATCTTGGCTTTCACTGAAAAGCTTGGTTTCCTCTTCAGGAAGTAGTTTAAAATCGAAAAACAGCACTGATGTAGACCAGGGATGTCAAACTGGCAGCTCGTGGGCGGGATGCATCACGTGCCATGCCCACCCCAGCTCTGCAAATGAAGAAAATGTCGCGAAACATCATGTGATCGCAATGTGACACTATGAGTTTGATACCCATAGATGTAGACAATGGGCAGCTTATGGGATGCAACTACCTACACCACCTTGTTGTGTTTGATGGACATGTGGGCTTCGGTTTAACAAATGAAGCAAATTCAGTGTTTGAGGTCTGTCTGATGTTGTCCAATATGTAGAGAAGATTTCTGAAGAAGAGGTGGGATTACTTGACTCTGGGGAAATGTGGATTGGATTCAAGTTTATATTTGTTATCCACATAATTTTGTATATTATATTTGGCAGTGAAGGAATTTGACTCCCTGACTTCAGCCTGACTGAAAACCAGTGTTTCCCAGTCTTGCTTACAGAAAGTCTTATGGGGTGTGCTGTAAATAAGATTTATTTTGCCAAAGGATAGTGTTTGCTTGCAAAAATAGATTATTGGATTGATTTGCAATTTTTTTTTGTTTAAAAAGACCAAACTTTCCTCAGGTCATATATTGATCAAAGGAAGACACGATTGCTTTAGGATTCTTTTAGTTAATTGAAGAAGTTGGAGGGTCCTTCCATTGGTTTTGTCAAGTTAATATGTAAAGCTGCATGTCAGCAGAATACATTGTTTTTCTCTGTCTCTTGTTAATTGACCATTGTCTCCTAAGTTTGACTACAAAGGATCTTCTAATAGCTGCTTGGGTTAATTGAAAGGTTACCTTGAGGCATCTTTACCTGACCACCAACATACTCTAATGCAGTTTAATTCTTTGTTTTTCAGAGAGTTAGATGCCTTAGGTTATTCTGAAGCAAAATCCAAGAATGTCATTTCACGTAAAGGTTGCTTTTACAGATCATGAAATATTATGCAGCAATACATGTGAGACACTAAGGCAGCGGTTCCCAACCTTCCTAATGCCGTGACCCATGCCCCGCTCCCACGCCCCCACCGCGACCCACCCCACCGCCACCATTTGGGTTTTTTTACCCTCTGTGCATGCGCAAAGCGTTCTGCGCATGCGCAGAGGGTAAAAGAACCCAAATGGCATCTGGGCGAAGTCTCCAGATCCAGGCGAGGTTTCCACTCGCTTCGCGTGTTGTCTCTGGGAGCTTTTCGAGCCCTGTCGCGAAAGGCGTGCACGACTTTGGCAGGGCCGGGACAGGCGGCTGCCCGGAGAGAGCGACCCCAGCTTCGCCCCAAATGCTACAGGTAGATGGGAGAGACTCTGCGAAGGGGATGGCTCTCTCCGGGCAGCCACCTGTCCTGGCCCCACCAAAGATGTGCACGCCTTTCGCGACGGGGCTCGAAAAGCTCCCAGAGGCAACACGCGAAGTGAGCGGAGACCTCGCCTGGATCTGGAGACTTCGCCTGGATGCCACCATTTGGGTTCCTTTACCCTCTGCGCATGCCCAGAACACTTTGCGCATGCGCAGAGGGTTAAAGAACTCAAATGGTGGGGGCAAGGTGGGTCGCGGTGGGGTCGCGGGTTGTGGGGTGCAATATAGCCAGGCTTGCTTGTGGCGGGGGGGGGAAGCTGAGTATGCCAGGGCGACCCCTGGGAAATGGTCGTTCGACCCCCAAAGGGGTAACGACCCTCAGGTTGGGAACCGCTGCTCTAAGGTGACTTTGTGTTTTTGTGTTTTTAATAAACCATAGCCATATGCAAATGTAGCATCCATGGAGGGCAGGGAGGGGGGTTAAATGATGAAAGCAATGTTATGCTGCAAGCCCTACCATTTTTGTAAGTATGTCATACATGTCTTAAAGGGATGGACCATGTGATGTGACAGTGCAACCCTGCTTTTGTCATGTTAATGAAAGACAGAAGCTTCTGGTCCAGAAGAGGAATTGCCTTCCAGAAAACCACCACCCAGAAACAACTGGATTAGCATAATCCAGTATGCTGAGGTAAAGCTCGATTAAGTTATCCAAAACATGACTTCTGTGATTTATTTTATGCTGATATTTGCTTCCTCAGTTCTGCATGAAGGCTGTGGATAAATTAACCAAGTTAATTTGTTCCGCCTAATATCTGTCTGCCTAATGGATAACTGTTAGTCATAAAGAAGGCACCACTTTGGCTGTCAGTCAGATAGACAGATGACTCTGATACTCTCAGAGAATGTGTCTCTTTGTAAAGAGTCCTATCATTATCTACATCTCAAGACCCTTGGAATCTTAATTGCAGGGGTCTTAATCCCAATTCCAGTATTGCGTGCAGCCTTCCCAAACAACAACCTTCCAGATTCATTGGAATGTAATTCCTATCTTTATCCCACTTCTCCTTTGCTGTTTTTCCCCATTATTAAATTCTCTGGCAACCCAAGTATTGTTTCATTCCAGGATACTGATCTTATTTCATCCCCAGGTCATGATTTAAAAGTTTTGTGCTACTAAACATTGTTTTACCTGCTTAAAACACAGAGGCCTGGTGCTTTTTCCACTATCATGGAGGGATTTATGTCACTAGACTGTCCTTGATCAGAAGAGCTGCACAGATATTTGAAGTTGTACTCAGTCTCTTCAGCATGGTGAGATCTCTGAGTTAAGCATATTGGCCAATCAAAGCAGGTTGACTTCTGCCTGCCTTGCTGCACCAAGACAAAATGACATACTTCTACAGTGTCAGACAATAACAGAATAACAGAGTTGGAAGGGACCTTGGAGGTCTTCTACTCCAACCTTGTGCTCAGGCAGGAAACCCTATACCATTTCAGACAAATGGTTGTCCAATCTCTTCTTTAAAACTTCCAGAGTTGAAGTACCCACAACTTCTGGAAGCAAGTCTTTCCACTGATTACCATATTTTTCGGAGTATAAGATGCACCTTTTTACCCCCAAAAAGAGGGTGAAAACTTGGGTGTGTCTTATATACCGAATGTAGCCCCACCCACCCAGCCAACCCCACCCTTTGGCCGCTGTCTTCCAGCAATTTACCTGTTTGCAGCAAACAGGGAAGAGCCTGTAAAGACAAGCAAGTCCTTAGCAGCTTCCCGATCCCCAGCTGATTTGCCACGTGCTAAAATGAAACTGAAACTGAAACTGCAAAGAGGCAAATAGCTGGGAGAGACACGCAGATTTTTATTTTCTGCTGAACTGGATGGAAGGGGGTAAGTGAATAACTATAAATGTCTGTAGAATGTTCAAATTATTAGACTTATTTTTTAAAGACTGCTTTATTATTGTTCTAGAGCCAGGGGTCTCCAACCTTGGCAATTTTAAGACTTGTGGACTTCAACTCCCAGAATTCTACAGCCAGCTTTGTTAGCTTTGCTGGCTGTGGAATTCTGGGAGTTGAAGTCCACAAGTCTTAAAGTTGCCAAGGTTGGAGACCCCTGTCTAGACAACAACAAAATAAAGAAGCTTTTTTAAAATAAATGCTTGCTCTGAAGAGGCCCTGTGCTATTGTATCTTCTTTTAAATAATAGAGAATAATGTATACTTCCAGAAATTTTAATTAATTTTAACAGCTCTGTACAAGTATAGTCTGAAATGTAACAGTGTCCTGTTTAGTATTAGAGTTAAATCCTGACTTACCTTGGAGTAGATCTATTTAAATAATTGGGAGGAGTTAGTGTGACTACATTTAAGAAAACTTTCTGGCATAATGTACATTTCTCCAATTCTTTGCTATTTCTATGGGTCAGGCACACATGCACAGAAATACACAGCAAACAGTGTATATCATCTGTGCTGTTTGCTGTTTGCTGTTTGGCAAATTGCTTTGAGGCAGAGGCCTTTTTCCCTTGTTTTCCTCCCCCAAAACTAAGGTGCGTCTTATACTTTGGTGCGTCTTATACTCTGAAAAAATACGGTAATTGTTCATAACTGTTAGGAAGTTTCTCCTTAGTTCCAGGTTGCTTCTCTCCTTGATTATGGTAATTTCCACCCATTGTTTCTTGTCCTGCCTTCAGGTGCTTTGGAGAATAGGTTGATTCTCTCTTCTTTGTATAATATATCAAAGGAGGTTGTACAATAAATCAAAGGAGATTACAAGAAATCTGCTCATCCCTATTGATCAGTCATTAGTAGAATCTTGAGAAAGTGCTCTATCTTTAAAGGTTGAGAAATATATGTCATGATTATTAGCTATTTATTAGTCCATCAGCATACTCCAACCAGTATCGACTTATCCAAGGAGGACCTCCTGGTCACCTCATTTTCCTAAAACTTTACCTAAAACTACTGTCTGTCTTAGCTAAAATAAAGGCTGCAATGTTTATTTAATTCATATCATTCACAGAAAGACATAGAATGAGAAGTATTGGTCTTAGTGTTCCCAGAAATAAAGAGAGATGGTCAGTTTTTCTGCATATGAATATTAGATATGATTTATTAAATCATCCAAAGATGGAGAAGATGTTTTGGGTAAATTTCAGGACATCGCTATCATTCATTTTCAAATCAAAGCAGATAAGTATTACTGGATCTGCCTGCTCACAACAATTGTATTATTGATCTTGCTATATAATGATTGCTATGCCAAATAAAGCTCCAATAGCCTGATATATGTGATAGGTACGGAGAGTCTAGGTATTGAAGTGGGAAACATGCATCTCTCACCTTACATGAACATCTAGAACAGTATTTCTCAACCTCAGCAACTTTAAGATGTGTGGCTTTCCAATCCCAGAATTCCTCAGACATCAGAGGCAGGGAATTCTGGGTGCTGGCTGGGTAATTCTGGGAGTTGCTGATGTTGAGAACCACTGCTCTATAGAGTTTAGAAGTTTCTGTGATAACGAAAAGCTTTTCATGAAATTACTCTAAGAGAATGTCTGCCATAGGCATCAATCCTGGGTCTTTTGGTTTTTTTTAATTGCTTGGGTGAAGAGTTGGAGGTGATTCACACCAGATTTTAAGATAATACAAAATTGAGTGGGGTAGCTAATAGCATAGAAGATAGAAATAAAATTCAAAATGATTTGAATATTTTGGAGAAATGCACTGAAAATATTAGAGTGATATTTAACAGCAACAAACGCAGCATATTTCACCAAGGAAACAAATATAGTAAAATGGGCAGCCAGTAAACTTAATAAATGAAATGAAAATCAAATAAGAATGGGACGGCAAAACATCAGAAGGAATCTGGTAGCACGTTTTCTGATTATTCAATTTTATTAAAAGGCGTAAACCTTTGTGACTTAACCTGGCTCACAGCTTGCACCTTTAATAACAGGTGCCAGTCAGAAAAGGTGCTATTGGACTCCTTCAGATTTTTTGCCACTAAACCAGGAGTGAAATGCTACCTGTTCGACCCGGTTCGGAGAACCGGTAGTGGCGGCAGCATGAGGCTCCGCCCACCTGCCCGGACGTCACCATTTTCTTATTTTTAACCCTCTGCGCATGCGCAAAGGCTTCTGCGCATGTGCAGAGGGTGAAAAAGCATGCACAACGCAAAACACAAAGCACGCACGTGCAAAGTGTGCGCTTCTGAACTGGTAGGGAAAGTAAGTAGATTTCACCGCTGCACTAAACTATAAACTAACATGGTTCCTGTTCTCCTCCTCTGTTCTCCTGGATGGCCATAGAAAGATGGCAGACAAGACAGACAGACAATAAACATTTATATAAAAAAAACCTTGGAACAATAGCGGATTGTAAACTAAATATGAATCAGCACTGAGATTTCACTGCAAAAAAGACAAATACAAGTTTTAGGTTGCCTTAACGCAAGGATAATTTCCAAATCTTAGAAGTTAATTGTTCAACTGTATTCAGCTTTGCTCACATTCCAGTGCGTAACTGTATCTAGTTCCACAATTTAAGGAGGATTCATAGAGATTGGGAAAAGTTCAGAACGAAGGTGGTGAAGAGAACTGAAACTAAGTTCTGTGAAGAGAGTACATAGAACCTGGAGTCATAACTTTTCTAATGTCTAAAATGATATTTGATAGAAAAAAGTCAAGTCTTGCTTTTTCTTGTCCAGAGTACAAGATGTGTAATATTGGAATATAGATTCCTCTTGAATATGAGAAGAAGAAGAAATTATTAGAAGTAACAGCAGTTTGACAAAAGAAACAATTACTGGAGTAATGGTGCACTTTCTTTCCTTGTACAATCCAGGCAGAGACTAGAACAGCCTCTCCCTGGGTTGCTTTAATTTGGATTTCTGCCCTGAGCAGAATATTGGATTCAGTGGCTGAAATGGTATTGAGTAAGATTGTAAGAACAACATATTTATTTATTGCATTTATGTTGTACCTTTTTATAAGCAGAAGGTGGAGAATCGTGATAATTCTGTAATGTTTCAATCTTGAGACTTAGCCTACGTGAAAGAGTCTGCCCAAAAATTACACAATGAGCTGTATACCATCAAATGAAGGCTAGAATTTGGATTTTCTTAAGTTCAAACCCTTAATCATTGTACAGTACTTACATCCACCACAATTATTTACATGTTCACAAAATATGAAAAGCATTCCAAAGATAGAAAACTTTTTTCAAAATAAATTAACGGATGCATTCTCTTGCCTCCATCTAAAGCAATTTGGAATTTCTGTTAATTGTATCATTTGGCCCCTAGGTGGCATAAATGTGATTCACACTGAACATTTTAAGTGCTTGGTTTTGTACCTTATAACAAACATTACAGTATAACAATGGCATGTTCTTCATACTGTATCTATTTTTATTGTCATACACACAAACCTTCACCCATAATCCTTAATGAGATCTAAGGAATCTCTTCTTTGAAAGTGAAAGGGATGTAAATGTGATAAGAGCAGTATATTTCTTTCAGTTGAAAGACTTTATATTAAGATCATAGATACGTGAATAAGACACCCTAGTCCTTTTTATGTTTCTTGATTAATTAGTATATATTTGTGCATAGGCTATATACAAGCAACTTCTTTTATTATTCCCTAATTGAAGTCTTAAGCTATTACCGGTAGTATGAAGAAACTTCCAGCCTTTTAATACTATAGTCATTTCAATCTGAATATGAGCTATTTTTAATCCCTGATTATTCTTTTTTCCAACCCACAACCAACTTTGCTTTTTTCTCGATTTACTGCTGTTGCCCTCATATATTTGAGAACACAAGATTCTGACTCCAAAATAATGGCAAAATAATTAATTGATATGCCTTTGAATAAATGTCAGAGTGGCTTCAAAACTTACTAAGAAAATAATGTAACCCTGACTGGATATAGCAATAAAATAAAATAAAAAACCTCCAAACAATCATTCTACAGAATCTCGATCTACAGCTAGTCTTTGGTCAGGGACACCTTGTTTAGTGATCATTCATAGTTATGACAGTGATGAAAAAAGTAACTTTGCAACCAATTGTCATGTTTGCAACCTCGCAAGTTTATAAGCATGGGTGTCAAACTCACGGCTTCACGTTGCCATCCCGTGACATTTCACGATGGGGTGGGCGTGGCCTGCACATGACGCATCCGCCCATGGGCCGCCAGTTTGACACCTCTGTTGTAAAGGAAAGGAAACCTGAAATAAGTGCAGTTGCGGTTTCACTTAATGATATTTCTCTTAATGATGATGTTGCCATTGCAGTTGTGATTGCCAAACAAGGACTATCTATATTTTTTAAATTGCAGAAGGTTGGGTTTAAATATGATGCCTTTAGTGGAATATATAGGTAGGTCTAAACTGGGAACATCACAAAAAGAAAACATTCCATTTTAAAAAGTTATATTTAATATAATTAAATATATTTAATATTTAGACTATTTTTCCTTTAGTTTCCAATAGGGACATCATTTATTGATCATATATAAATAAACTTATTTATAAATAACTTTATTCATCCCACTATTTACTTTTATTTATTTAATTTTAATGTTTGACTATTTAGCAGTGTGACTCTGGATAGCTAACACTTATTAGATACAACAAATAAAATGAGAACAAAACTAAGGATAGCATGTCAGAGGGCATTTGAATATCTTCCCAATTAAACACACAAAAAAGTTACTTAGCAACTTTTAGAGATTTGGGTGCTACATCTAGTCCAGTAGTGGGTTCTAAAACCCATTGCTACCGGTTCGTGTGTGTGCTTGTGTGCACGCACAACACTTCTGTGCATGCGCAGAAGCGTCCCAGGTGGGTGGGCGGAGCCTCCCAGCACTGCTACCGGTTCGGAGAATCCAGCCAAACCGGGAGCAACCTACCGCTGATCTAGCCTGAAGTTTGCCTCTGACTTGGCAGTTTAGCTAATTAGAGATTAAAGAATATGTAACTAACTTCCTCCATGGCTGTTTCCAGTATTTACTTCAGTGGTAGCACAAAAATTCCTCATGTCAAACTGGACTCTTCTGGACTTCATGATCATATTGTTTTGCTAACAATAATACAGTGATTTGCCATTGCCTTCTTCCAGGGTGTAATTCTATGAGCAAATCCAAGACTCCTTACCTCATTAACTGTTGTCCAGGCACAAGCCTTCCTGTCTCTACTTGTACTTAGTGTCCTCCTATTGCTGCTGATGGCTTCAGAGGGATTGTTCCCATTACCAAAAATGACTTCAGGGCTATGTTCCAGAAGTTGTGTTTCCCTACTATCCAAGTCGTTGCATGCAGGTAGTGACATGCATCAGGGAGGCAGACTGAAATAATGTGTTCTGCGCAATCAATCTTACAGCTTCATTTGGTTCTACCTATGGAATACCTCCCCTTCAGCCTATTCCCTATCCTCTTTGAATAACCTGCCCTTTGTTGATTCCCTAGAACAGGGGTGTCAAACTCAAGGCCCAGGAGCCAGATCTGGCCCACGGGGTGCTTAGATCTAGCCGGCAGGACTGCTCTGGAAACACCAAAGGAGCAGCCCACAGTGCCTCTGCCAATGAAAATGGAGCTCCATTTTCCCTGACAGAGGGTTGCAGGAGGCCATTGCAGCTAAAAACTGAGCTCACAAGGGCTGTGTGTGGCCCTCCCAGGCTCTGTTCTTGTGGGCAGAGGGTTGCAGGAGGCTGTCGCAGCCAGAAATGGAGCTGGCAGAGCGCTTGGGCCATCAAAGGCGCCCGCAACATAAGTGATGTTTAGCTGGCCCACCCATCCTGCCCCCCGAGGTCAAAGAGAACCCTGATGTGGCCCTCAATGAAATTGAGTTTGACACCCCTGCCCTAGAGGGAACCTTTGTAAATGGGCTGATGGAGCAATCATTCAGTTAATGTGCAGGAACATTGAATGTACTGTCCTTGGTTATATGAATTCTTTGAGAAGTGTGGCTGAAAACAGGGGTGAAATTCAGCAGGTTCTGACAGGTTCTAGAGAATTGGTAGTGGAAATTTTGAGTAGTTTGGAGAACCGGCAAATACCACCTCTGGCTGGCCCCAGAGTGGGGTGGGAATGGAGATTTTGCAGTATCCTTCCCCCAGGAGTGGGGACGGAATGGAGATTTTGCAGTATCCTTCCCGCCACGCCCACCAAGCCACGCCCACAGAACCGCTAGGGAAAATTTTTGACTTTCACTCCTGGCTGAAAACCTGTTTTTTGGGTTGCTTCTACATTTTTGTTTCATCATGAGTTGACCCTTCAACCTAACGAGAAGGTGAACAAACAGCCAATAAATAAGGCACACTACAATTTGTTGCTACTACCTAGAAATTGAAAGGTTAAATAGTAATCAAAGAATACAAAACTCTTGCAAATCTAATTGAAATGATTTTGTTATGGTGGGGGAAAGGAAATAGTCTTCTGAAAGGCCACTGGTCTGGGGAAACCTTCACTTTCCCTGTTTACCTTATGTTCTTGGGATGGTTTACAGTTCCTATAACTTTCCCTACAGCAAAACCGCTTTTTCAAATCCAGCTGTTCCAAGGCATATACTGTAACTGCCTTATGTACACACACACAGACACACCAGCCACCAGATGGCCACCAAGATATACAAAACAATATAACTCTTTGCTGCCAAAAAATTGGGCCATAGTAATAAGAAATTGGGGAAGGATAGTCAGTGCAAAAGAACAAAGAAAATAAAATGCAATGTACAAAACAACCAGACAGTGGAACACGACAAGTGAAGGAGACTTTTCATGTGGAAGATGATGTTGCATAGTGTTGGACAACTTCACCTGAAGAAACCCTCAATCATGGCCCCAACCAGGAATTATGTGTATTAAAGCTATATGGACAATAGATCAGCAAGGTCTCTTTCCAGGTACATAGTAAGGGCAAGCTGTGGGAGAGCAAGATTTGGGGGGAATCATGATTTCTCTTTTACCAGCTTTAGGGTGGGAGGGGAGCATAACAAAGGAGATGTATAAATATGGACTAACTGCATAATCAATTTCGACTCTAACATCTCAGTGTGACTATATGCGTACACACCAGGGGTGGGTTCTAATTTACCTCGCTGCCAGTTCGCTTCCTCCCGTGCCTCGTGGGTGCGCATGCACAGTACCCAAAATTCAAAAAAAAACCCTCCCCCAAAAGCCAAAAACAAGATGGCAATGCATGCGCAGAAGAAAAAAAATCAGAAAAAAATAAAAAAAAATTTTAAAAAGATGCCAGTGTCCACGGACTAGCACCGACTGAACCGGCTCGGTGATGTCACCAGCGGATTGCTACTAGTTCGGGCAAACCGGTCTGAACCGGGAGGAACCCACCTCTGGTACACATGTCTTTTAGTTATTGTTGGTTCCTAGTGATTGCCTGAACAAGTTCTTGTAGTTTTCTTGGCAAGATTTCAGAATTGTATGTCATTGCCTACGTCCTAGGAATGAGAGAAAATGACTGGCCCAAGGTCACCTAACTGACTTTCTGTCTAATAAGGTACTAGAACTCACCCTCTCCTGGATTTCAAGTCTGGACTTCAATCACTACACCAAATTGCTCTCATCCCTCATTTTAACTTGTCTAAAAGATTCTAACTTCCAACCTTAGAGAATAAAATTTTACAATCCAATAGATAAAGCTGAAAACCTGAAAATTTGAGTTTTATGGCTCATAATTGCAGCTTAGGTAACTATTTTAATACAACAGAATAGGAAAAGACCTCAGGGCCATTTCCTGGGCACCTGCAGACACTGATCAGTCAGGAAGTAAGCAGCAGATAAGGGTTAGTGATAAACAGGTCAGCACCAGGACATCTTAGGTTCTTCTAGGGCTGAGGCAGGGGTGGGTTCCTCCCAGTTCGGACCGGTTTGCCTGAACTGGTAGCGACCCGCTGGTGATGTCACAATGATGTCACTGACTCGATTCAGTCGGTGCCGGTCTGAGCCGCCATCTTTTTTTATATTTTTTATATTTTTTAAATGTTTTTTTTATTTTCTTCAGAGCATGTGCAAAAGCCGAGTTTCTGGCACTGTGCATGCGGTCACCATCTTGTTTTTGAGTTTTTTTAAAAAAAATAAATAAAAAAAATATTATTTTTTTCTTCTGAGCATGCACAGAAGCCGAGTTTCCGGGACTGTGCATGCGGTCGCCATCTTGTTTTTTTGTGTGTGGATTTTTTGGCACTGCGCATGCGGCACGCCAAAACCCATGAGGCGCGCCCACGCGGCATGGGAGGAAGCAAACCGGCAGCAAGGTAAGTTAGAACCCACCCCTGGGCTGAGGCTATGTCTTTATGAAAGTAGGAATCAATAAGTTGGTGAAAGTTGCAAGTCATACTCAAGTGAAGCTGATAAGATACACAACTGATATGTTCCTGCGGCTCAGGAGAGGTGGAGACTGTGGGTCACATGCTTTTTAGATGTTCCTTTTACACAGAGCTTAGGGAAAAAACATATTCTGCCAATAACTGCTTGGTATCCTCGCCGTTCTGATACTACCTATCTTCAATGGCTGCTTAAGGATGAACAGTCCATAACTACAGTGCAGGTGGCCAGATTCTGCACAGCAGCACTGGGGATTTGTCGCAAACATGCAAACATAAACATGATGTTATATAACAAATGTGGCAAACCCTTTGCACTGCATAGTCTTTTCCCTTTTAGAGTTGAACCTACAATGGGCCACACAGTTTATGGATTGTAATTGTAGTATAGTTAGACCATATATAATTGACAGACTGGATTTTATTAGAGATTTTAGTTGTTATTTATTATTTTATACTATAATTTTTAATTGTATATTTACTGAGCATTTTTATTTGTTCTGGTCTCTGGTCTAAGACTGTAATAAATTGATTGATATGAATTTTGAGGGGGGGGGAAATCATTCTGCATCAATGTGATAAAGGAAGAAAAGTTATTATGCCAGAAGAAATGAATACATGGGTGGGAATGAGGCAAGGAAGACGGAAGAAGTGATTGGGTCATTCATTGTCCTGAGAATGATGAATGGTGAGTATATGGTTAGGAAAAAACTATTTAATTCAAGCATATAGTTTAAATGTAAGAATACTCATTTGTACATATAGCAGAGGAAATAATATAAATTTAAAAGCATGGTTGGTTTGATTGATTATGATGCAGGAGGAGAATGTGAATCTAAAAATTAATGTTGGCAAGGGGAAGCTAATAGTGTTTGATGGGAAAAAGTGTGAACTATTTAAGTTATGTGTAAATGGCAATAAATTGGATGAATCTATATTTTCACAACATATTTGCTCAAGATGGGATAGGGAAAAAGGATGGAGAAATGTTAAGATGGTGCAGATATTAGCAAAAAATAATGGATAATATCAGATCTGTTGCAAGTAAGGTTTATTGAAAGAAGCAAAAGTTTCTGTCTATAAGAGTGTAATTTGCTCACTTTTTTTGAATGCAAGTGAGAATTGGCTTTATTAGAGAAATGGAAAAATAAGATGTGCAGTGGGAATAGGATTCTGGAGAAGATTGTATGATTTAAAAAAGGATAGGACCTTTTTGAGTGAATGTGAATTTAACGTAAAAATGAGAGATCACTACAAAAGAGATAGATGGAGGAGCTTTGGTCATGAATGAATAAACATCAACTTCTAAATAAACATCAATGAATATTAAAATAAATATAAAATCAAATTAAATATTGAATTCCAAAATAAATATATGAAGGAAAAATGAATATGTTTTGAAGAAGAGGAAAACTGAAAAGTTGCAGTTGGATGAAATCCTGAAAAAGAGAGAGGTGAGTCATTAAGAGAACAAAGGACAATATATACTGCAATATATGAATGTGATAGAAGCAGGAATACTTTGCAAAGAAAGAATATTATTGAAGATTTTAATGAATGGTAGTGTCGTAAGCTAAATTTAGCAATATTTCTTTTCCTTTTTTTCATGTTGTATTCCTTGATTTCTTTGGCCAAATTCTTTAATGCTCTTTAATGCTCTTTAATGCATTCTCTGAAATGAATAGGAAATATATGCATTAGTTTCTGTAGTAAGGTATGGAATTTTAGGGGAGGATAGATGATACGGATGCATGCATGGGGAGGGGAGAGAGATGATAGATAGATAGATAGATAGATAGATAGATAGATAGATAGATAGATAGATAGATAGATAGATAGATAGACAGACAGACAGACAGACAGACACACACACACACACACACACACACACACACACACACACACACACACACACTTAACAGTTGAAATATGTTTTCTTGAACTTGTACCTTCCTTTTAGTATGTATTCCTTTTGTTTTTAATGCATTTATTAAATTATATTTTATTCCTTAGGCTGCATATACTTCTAATTATCAACAGTTTGTTGTTTCAGCATTAAACCATTTTTTTGTTGTGGAAGAATATTTTTGTTCCACCAGGACTGTTTCCCGCCCATTTCGAACCGTGTTGTTGACCACAATTATGGCTTTCCCACCCAAATGCTCTAATAATTAGCCATGTGTACAAGAGGAGGCAGAAAAGCAACTTGTGGTTCAGTCATCCTGAAATTTAAAAAATGATGAAAATTATTATTAGGATCCACCTCCTGCTTTAGAAAATTGGTATCATTTAACAGGGCAAGTATCATTTCATGGTGCTTTTGCTGGAGTTTGCAAAATGCAGCAAGTGCCAATTAATTGCTTCTTGATTATCTGTTAGAGAGAAAATCATCTGCAATTTTTTTTTTGGATAGATGTTTGGATTGTTATGTTGCTTTTTCCCCACTGGCAAGATAATGAAGAAGAGGTTTTTTTCCCTAAAGACAGCACTAGAAGAGTTGTTTCTTCAGATTAAGACAAAATTGCACTTTGAAAATTGCTTTCTAATATTTGAGTCATTTACACACTTAGCAGCAAAGGACAGGCAGAAAGGAGATGCTAAAAGGAAGTGGCTTCTCCAAGCTCTGATGGGTATCTCACTGGTAATCCACAGCTATTAAGAACTCTATCTCTTAGCCATTATCTCCCATTGTTAAAACCTAACAGTTTCCCATTGACTGTTAATCAGTAATCTAGCTATGAAAAGAAAGGGCAGCCGACATCTTTGCAAACTAGGTCTATTGAATACTTTCTGTTAGCTATTCAATCCTGTTGTCAGTAAACAACAGTTGACAAATACTTCTATGCATTAATCTTTACTGTGCTTACAAAACAGAGAAACTCATTATGTGGTTTTGACTTTTGTTTAAATCCAGCCTTCAATAAACCTTAGTTAATAAAATGTGTGGATTCAACAGAGCAAAGTGTGACTTTTCTGTTGGTCTTGTTGCCGGAATGAATTAAACATGTTATAAGGACTGTATCTTTGGGCGGATCCATGCCTCCAGTTTTACCCCAAACATCCACCATTTCTGGAGAGTAGGGACATATCACATGATCTTCAACAAATCCTTAACTCAACTTTTGCTTGTGTTGTCCAGGTCCACATAGTGTGTGTACCGCACTTCAATTCCTTGTAAGCAAACTCTTGCACTCCAGCTGGTGTTTGTACAGCAATGTTTCCCAATCTTGGCAATTTCCAGATATGTTGACTTTAGCTCCTAGAACTTTCCTTCACTAGTATGCTGGCTAGAGAATTCTGGGACTTGAAATCCATACGCCTGGCAATAGCCAAGCTTAGGAAACACTGCTGTAGTAGAAATGCCCCTTACTTTTCAGTCACTAGTCACTGCGCAGCCCTCCATTAAAAAAAACAAAACAAAAAAAACCCCAAACAAACCCCCAAACAATGAACAAGTTCCTTGGTGGAATGTGTTGGTCTGGATTTTTTTTTATAATCAATGAAATTGAAAGGACGTCTGCCACCTTCCCTTTTAAGCTCTAGCCACAAATGGTAATCCTATAGTCTCTTTAGTCTCTTTCTTCCCAGGTCAGGTAAGGAAATTAGAGAATTCTCCAGGGAAGGCAATTAATAAGCATGGTGCATACAAAACATCAAGTAAAAATAAAGAATTTCTTAAGTTGGCCTCATTTGCATCCAGCTTTTGTATGGGAGACAGGCCATGGAAGGCTTCAGTGTAGAAAAGTCCTTTGTCAGAAATCAGCATGCATATTGTTTTGAGCTTGGCTGCCAAAAGAGAAAGGTAGTGTTTTAATCCAGGTTAATTGCTGGGAGGAAAGCAAAGAAATATCCAATGGTCTAGGACTAGGAGCAATTTTCCCCCCTGATAACTATTTTGACAATGTAAACATAATTACTTCCTCAATTAGCCCTCAACTCCTAGAAACTTCATGCACAAATCATGCCACATATAGAAGTGGTTTGCTACTGGTTTCTTTTAACTTCCGAATCTAGTCTAAAGCTTTTCCCAAGTAACCTTGCTTAAGTCTTGTCTAACCAGACCAGACAATGCTTAACTTTTCAAGATCCACAAGAGAGGGTATAGGGCAGGGGTCGGGAACCTATGGCTCGCGAGCCAGATGTGGCTCTTTTGATGATAGCATATGGCTCGCAGCAGGGGTGAAATCCTCCCGGTTCTTCGATACTCCGCATTGCCCGAAAACCCTGTAACTAAACGCCCAGACAGAGAGAAGTTAGCAACGTGAAAAGAGGGGCGACATTGACAACTACCGCTGCTTGAGCGGTGGGCCAATAAGAGAGCCCGCTGATGGGGCCACGTGAGGGAAGTTTGTGTGGAAAGACGGTTGGGAAACCAAGGAAACGGTTAGCGGGAGTGAAGCGGTGAGAGGGCGGGGCCGGGGCCGAGCACGCGCGGCAGGTGAGGGGCTTTGTGTGAGAGTGTAGACTTGGCTTTCTTGCTTCCCTTCGCGTGTCGTCCCGCCGCTCTGTTAATTGTCAGGCCGTATCAACCTCCCCCTTTTTCTGTGGTGCCTAATGGTGGGATAGTTTGAATAAATAAGCCAAGCGGCCGAAGGAGCCTTGGAGCTCCGATGCTGCCCTGCTCTAGTCGCCTGCTGGGAAGGCTGCAGCAGCCACCATCAGCTGGCGGCATAAGGCAAGAGGCAGGCGGGAGACGCGGGCAGGAGCTGGCTGTCGAGGGAGCGCGCGGCTGAGAGGCATCTCGCGCGGGGAGGAAACTTTGTCTGGCTTGGCTTTGAGAGCGAGCAAGCAAGCGAGAGCAGCGCAGCCACAGCCGGAAGGGAAGTGCTCTGCCACTCAAGCCAGCGGCTGCCGGAAGCAACAAGGGCGTTAGGAAAAGAGAAGGAGGAGCGCCGCCACCGCCGCTAGCACTCTTTCCTTCAGTTCTATCTTTTCCTTCTCTTTTCCTAACGCCCTTGTTGCTTCCGGCAGCCGCTGGCTTGAGTGGCAGAGCAGGCTGCTTGCTTCCCTTCCGGCTGTGGCTGCGCTGCTCTCGCTTGCTTGCTCGCTCTCAAAGCCAAGCCAGACAAAGTTTCCTCCCCGCGCGAGATGCCTCTCAGCCGCGCGCTCCCTCGGCACGACCGCAGCCGCCACCAGCACTCTTTTCTTCATTTGGGAAAAAGGATCTTGTGGTGCTGAGGGCTAGGAAAGAGGGAAGAAGAGAAAAGGGAAGGAAGGAAGACCAGAGATGGAAGGAAGGAAAGAAGGAGGGAGTGCCGAGGGAGCGCGCGGCTGAGAGGCATCTCGCGCGGGGAGGAAACTTTGTCTGGCTTGGCTTCGAGAGCGAGCAAGCAAGCGAGAGCAGCGCAGCCACAGCCGGAAGGGAAGCAAGCAGCCTGCTCTGCCACTCAAGCCAGCGGCTGCCGGAAGCAACAAGGGCGTTAGGAAAAGAGAAGGAAAAGATAGAACTGAAGGAAAGAGTGCTAGCGGCGGTGGCGGCGCTCCTCCTTCTCTTTTCCTAACGCCCTTGTTGCTTCCGGCAGCCGCTGGCTTGAGTGGCAGAGCAGGCTGCTTGCTTCCCTTCCGGCTGTGGCTGCGCTGCTCTCGCTTGCTTGCTCGCTCTCGAAGGCAAGCCAGACAAAGTTTCCTCCCCGCGCGAGATGCCTCTCAGCCGCGCGCTCCCTCGGCACGACCGCAGCCGCCACCAGCACTCTTTTCTTCATTTGGGAAAAAGGATCTTGTGGTGCTGAGGGCTAGGAAAGAGGGAAGAAGAGAAAAGGGAAGGAAGGAAGACCAGAGATGAAAGAAAGGAAGGAAGGAAGGAAGGAAGACCAGAGATGGAAGGAAGGAAGGAAGGAAGGAAGGAAGGAAGGAAGGAAGGAAGGAAGGAAGGAAGGAAGGAAGGAAGACCAGAGATGGAAGGAAGGAAGGAAGGAAGGAAGGAAGGAAGGAAGGAAGACCAGAGATGAAAGGAAGGAAGGAAGGAAGGAAGGAAGGAAGGAAGGAAGACCAGAGATGAAAGGAAGGAAGGAAGGAAGGAAGGAAGGAAGACCAGAGATGAAAGGAAGGAAGGAAGGAAGGAAGGAAGGAAGGAAGGAAGGAAGGAAGACCAGAGATGGAAGGAAGGAAGGAAGGAAGAGGAAGAAGAAGAGGAAGGGTGGGAGGAAGAGAAAAAAGTGAGAGGGAAAGAAAGAAAGAAAGAAAGAAAGAAAGATTTTAGGAAGGAAGAAAGACAGAAAGAAAAAGAAAGATGGTAGGAGGGGTAGTCTTATACGAAGAGTATATCCCAAACTCTATATTTTCATTGGAAAAGTTGGGGGTCGTCTTATATGCCCAGTCGTGTTATACGCCGGAATATATGGTATATGGCTCTCACTGAAATAAATTTCCAAATTTTTTGCTTTCATGGCTCTCTTAGTCAAAAAGGTTCCCGACCTCTGGTATAGGGGAAGAAGGCTGCATTTGTTGTATTTTAAGAGAAGGTGATAAGGTATTTAAATTGTTTATACTTGTGATGAAGAAATGTATATATTTCTTTTTCTTTACTATATTTTCATTTTTTCTTTTTCCACTATTTTTTATTTTTCTTTTCTGCACTTTCTATTTTTTTTCTTTTTTATACACTTAGTTTGTATAGTTTGTATCTTTTTAGTGGTATCTTTTAATAAACAGTAAAATAAACAAGATCTTTATTTCTGGTTACAGGATAGCAATCTTCTCTCCCATTCCCCCAAATTTGACACATTTAAGGTCCCATCCGGGTAAATACGCATATGATTGCAACACAGGAAAACAAGCATTTGCAGCAATGCTGGAAAGGCAGTGGAATATGGGAGGTCTCAAAATAGAGAGAAAACAAGCATTTGCAGCAATGCTGGAAAGGCAGTGGAATATGGGAGGTCTCAAAATAGATTGTAATTGGGATATAATTGAGATTTGTGTGCATACTTTTGTACCACTTATGCTATGTATATTTTTGTCTTCAGTGTCATTTCCCATAACTGAAATCAAGCACAACAACCTTAAGAATGATATTGAAGATTTTTGGTCACCTGATCTATAAGCGTGACAATTTTACGTAATACTCTCATTTTCTAGAATAGTAATAGGAGAAGATTTCTTATATTGAGCTGGACATTTGCCCATCAAGTTTAATACTGCCTCAGCAGACTGGCACCAGCTCTACAGGTTTCAGATTGGAATACTTCCCAGGGATTAATCCTGAAATTAATACACTTGGCAGGGATTTAGATTTATTTTTACCTTCTCACTGTAGATTTGATTTTTTTTTAAAAAAATAACCAACGAACACAATACACTTTTGCATTACTTGAATTCTATACTATACTGCCATGTAGAATTGCATATTTCTTCTTGAAATGGCAAATGTTGTGCCTGTTGCACATTTAATTTGAAAAAAAAAATTTAGTTCAGGTGTGGAGAAGTTTTGGCAACAGTTCTATCAAGCCTGATCTTGAGAAAATATTATATTATGTACACCCCACTTTAAAAAACAAAAGTTAATCCAGCCAATGTATTTCTGTTTTTGGCTAAAGTCCTGAAGGTTTAAAATCCAAGGATCCCTCCTGGTGGGTTAAAAGGCTGATCAAGGAACTGTTAAACATTATGAACATTATTTTCAGAGGAAAACAGGTTATATATCAAAGAAATGAACACTAATGTACTCTGCTTGGCTACCTCTTGGTCTAGCTTGTGATGCATGCTCGGCTCTTCTGTCTAATGATAAAGGGCAAAGTTTATTTATTCAAACCTGATTCCTAGTGACTGCAAATCTGAAACCCAGTAGTGGGTTTCACTTTCCTTCGCTACCGGTTCAGAACTGTGAACGCGCGCATGCGCAGATCATCCGTAATTAAGTCCGGGCGGGTGGGTGGAGCCTCCCACGGCTGCTGCTACCGGTTCACCCGATCCGAGGAGAACCGGTAGCAACCTACCACTGGACACAACCAAGCAGTTCACTTGCCATCAAATCACAATCGAATCTATTTAGTTATTCTGAGGCATGCTGAAATCCAACAAGATTCTCTCATTTAGGCTTGATAGGAGTGATTGGAACTTTGAAGCAGATTCATAATAATAATAATAGAATAATAAAATAATAATAATAATTAATAATAATTAATAATAATAATATATAAAATAATAATAATAATAATAATAATAATAATAATAATAATAATATAATATAATAATAAATAATAATAATAATAATAATAATAATAATAATAATAATAATAATAATAATAATAATAATAATAATAATAATAATAATAATAATAATAATAATAATAATAAAATACCAGGACTTAAAAATTGAAATCCAACGATTATGGCACAAACCAGCAGTGGTAATTCCAGTAGTGATTGGAACACTGGGTGCTATCCCAAAAGCACTGGAATTACATTTAAAACAGCTCAAAATTGACAAAATCACCATCAGTCAAATGCAGAAAGCCGCACTGCTCGGTTCCGCACATATACTTCGAAAATACATTACGACTTCCTAGGCCCCTGGGTGGGGCTCGACTAGTAATCAATGCCAAATCCGGCGAAACAACTGGCCGCTGTGATACAATTGTATAATAATAATAATAATAATAATAATAATAATAATAATAATAATAATAATAATAATAATAATAATAATAATAATAATAATAATAATAATAATAATAATAATGGCATGGAGAAGTGAAAACTATCGTTAGAAGAGAGTACACCAACAGAATCAGGAAAATTTTGAAATCTAAATTAATAATAATAATAATAATAATAATAATAATAATAATAATAATAATAATAATAATAATAATAATAATAATAATAATAATAATAATAATAATAATAATAATAATAATAATAATAATGAGTTGGAAGGGACCTTGGAGGTCTTCTAGTCCAACCCCCTGCTTAGGCAGGAAACCCTACACTACTTTAGACAAATGGTTATCCAACATCATCTTAAAAATGTCCAGTGTTGGAGCATTCAGTTAAGCTTTGACCCAGACTTCCCTTTTAAGTGCTGGATACATAGACAAGGAAAGGACATGTCAGTCAGCTTCAACACTTTCATTTAAGGCCTTGAAATGGAGCAACAGGGATTCTGAGTTGAGAGGTTAGGTCAGTTTATTTTATTGTGATGGTTACATCATGGTGACCCTTAAAATACACGGGGAACAGTTCTGTAGTATAGTCTTAAACTCTGTTACAAAATGAAGACCTGTTGTAAGACAATAGGAAAAGACACCCACACCCACACCCAAAGGTAAATGAAAAGTCTTATAGACTCACTTAATATTGTATACACAACACATCTCTCTAATATTTAAATTGACAATTGCAGGAGGGGAATTATAGAATTAAATAATTCAAAGCTTTAATAAATGTTTTATTTAAAGGCCCAAGCATTCATGAGGTCAGATGCCCAGAGTGGCTACACTGACTTAGGGTTTAAACAGGGAGGGAGGAGGAAGGAGGAAGAGAGAGGAAGACAGGTTGGTAACAGGTACAGGTTATGCGTAAGACAGATTACAAGTGCCTTAATCAATTAAGAATTGTAAGAAGTTATAAAAAACATTGTATTCCTTGAGACTGTTTGAGATTGCCTGAAACAATGAAAACCTTTAATAAGTTAAAATACTTTCCACCCCTCTGTATTTCCAGCCTTTTGAAAGCCACCCACCCACTAACACTACAAGAGAAAAAGTATAACAACCTTGGAGCATTGTGGAGAATAGAATTCCACCTGTGGGATAATAACACTTAATAGGTTATTATGGCACATGTTAGTCTCCCACATTTTAAAAAACATCCTGCCTTTTGAACAATATAAATAATAACCATGTTTTCAGAAGATTTGCCATTTTAAAAAGTCAGATTAAAGTTAGAAACATTGCAAGCTCTGCCATAGCTACTTCTTGTTTCTGGATCATCAGACATTACTGGCTGTTGTTTCTTCATTATGCTTATTGCGCATATCCTCTTATTTTGCACTGTGCTTGCTGCAGTACACATAATGAAACTATCCAGGGGTTTCTGTTGGGAGGAGGTCAAAACAGTCATTTTAAAGCACCAGGCTAGAAACCAGGAGACTGGGAGTTCTAGTCTTTGCCTTAACCATGAAAAGCCAGCTGGGTGACTTTGGGCCAGTCATTCTGTCTCAACCCAACCAACCTCACAGGGTTATTGTTATGGAGAAAATAGGAGGAGGAAGGAGGATTAGGTATTTTTGTTGCCTTGAGTTATTTATAATATTTAAAAAATAATGAAAGGGTAAAAAATAAATTAAATGAATTAAAAATATAACTGATGCACTGCCCTTTTCACTGTGCATATATGCAAATCGTGGGCCTTCAATCACACGGTTGCAGCTGTAATCTTGACTTTTTTTTGACCCTCTGAAGCTCTCAGTGAATGATCTGATGAGACTAAACCTTTGACTAAATCAGTTTATATCATTGCTTCCATTCCTGGTTTTATGGGGCAACAATTGCCTCCCATAAAAGGAAGGAGTCTTCCTGTCTTCAAACACAGTGCATGTCAATCATTATTTGGATTGTTTGTTGTTTGACCAAAAATATGTAAGATCAGGAGCCCTTTTTTTTAAACAAAAGGACCCTGGTAGGGATGATGTTTTGCTTCAAATCTAGAATTCTGAAAGGCATAGAAATCAGCTTTCCTATTTAAAACAAGAAAAAAATACCGTAAAAACAGATCCAGCCCTAACCATTAGAATAGTAGTGTGAAACTTGAGAAGTGGCTGTAAGGAAATGGGCTGTGTTGTTTAGGAAATGGACTGTGCTGTCCTGCTGATTATGTTTTTATAATTTCCATATTCTTTCAATGGTTTTGGGTTTTGTCCTGTCTTTGGTTATTTGGGGATTTTTTCTTCTTTTTCTGTGTGTGTTTTGAACTTTGTGTGTGTGTGTGTAACTTAAGCCCCCCAAAGTCATATTGGTTGAACAAATAAAATAAAATAAACCGGGGCCCCGGGAATGTCGTCTTCCTCGCAGACAATCGTGGACCAAAAATGCACGCGCCAGTCGGGTTACGAGTCCAACTCCCAGTTCTGACGACTTTTCATCCTCCGCTATTTAATGCCAAAAGATGCCCCGGCTTGGACCAAGCACGTGTTCGATCACCGAGCCCCCCCCCCCCCGATCAATATCCTAATTTCTCCCAGCTATGCGCCGCCGTCCCACTTCCACCTTCACACCCACCCACCCAAGGCTTGTCAAGGTTTTGGGCCGCGCCCACCCTCACTGGCATTGACGGGAGCCGCAGCCCCTGCAGGTCTAGAGAGCGCCGCGTTGGGGAAAGAGCCCCCCGCGAAAGTGATCGAGCGGAGCGTCCGATTTGCCGGCGGATTCTCTGTCGCCGCTCAAGGCAGCAACCCATTCGCTGCCCGCCTCTCCTTTGACGTCAGACTCCGGTTATTAGAGCCGCGCCAAGGCGACTGGCGCATCGAAACCCGAGAAAACCGGTTGCAGGAGCCGAGAACGGCCGCTAGGGGCGCTGCGGAATTTAAACTCCGCGCACAGCTTGCTCGGAGGCTGCTTGAACCATGAGAGGCTCCGGCGCGATCGGGCTTCAGCTGGTCCTGCTTCTGGCCCTTTGGGGTCCCGCCGAAGCTCAAACTTCAGGTACCTCGTTTCCTTCGCCCACTCGCGGGTCCCCTTTCTTTTCATCCGTCGCAGGGCGGTTGGAAGGCTCTGCAGCGACCCATGCGGAGTCATCCTTGAGTCGTCTTCCAAGGGGACTTGCTAAGTCACCTTCCTAGAATCCACTCTCAGCAGAAGAGCTGGGAAAGGAAAAAAAAGGATTCACCCGGTACGAGCAACAAGGCTCCTTCTTCGGGGGGGGGGGAACACACGGACCAGAACCGGTCTCCTACCTTTACATTTGGGTATTAGTGCATCTAACCTGCCTGTTTGGCGGCATCGGGATCCGACTCCCGCGCCCGTCCTCGCCGCCAATAGATGCCCGGGAAATAGATTGTCCTTATGAGCATTTTAGATCGTGAAGACTTTGTTTGGATTTATATAACGGTGCCTAAGAGTTCACCATCGTCCCCAAACCTCGCTGCCTCTAAATTATTTATTAGTTTTTTTACTTGAATGAGGATTTTTCTCTCTGTGTGTGTGTGCGTGCGGGCGCCAATGAATGATGAAGTACCTAAAGATGGGTAACAGTTGCTGCGAATAGAAGGTGGTGCTCTCCAGGCACCATTTCCTGTGATTTTATCTTAGCAATGCTGTGATAATCACTGACAACTAGTCTTAATAACTGCAGCTCTTATACAGATCATTCGTTGATTAGCTCTCTCTCTCTCTCTCTCTCTCTCTCTCTCTCTCTCTCTCTCTCTCTCTCTCTCTCTCTCTCTCTCTCTCTCAGTTTAGAACTTTGTTGGACATTTTATTCTACAGTATATGTTCCCGTTGAAGAGAACATTCAAGGCACTATTGAAATGGACTCTAGTTTATCTCTGGCCTATAAAAAGTTTATGTTCTGCAAGCCTGCTGGTTTGTAGGGGTCCTCAGTTTTGCTATTTGACTAAAGTGGTACAAAAAGCAAAGGTGTTCTGAAAACTCTTGGCTACTGTATGGGTTGCTGCTTGTTGAAGAATGGCTGGCTGTGATCTCCTCACACATTCCTTTTACTAGGCATTATCAGGCATATGTGTAGGAGAGATTCACAGCATCTTGGATGAGAAACCAAAGTCTTAGAAGTATAATGGATCAGTTGTGCACATTTAGCTCCGCAGAAAGAAAATTAAAAGGTGGTATGATGTGAAAGTCATAGTTGGCGATAGATCAAGCCAACAAATTTGGGGTGCCTGAAACTGGTGGGGAAATTTAGGAATTGACTTTTCTTCCTAGAGTAAGCACCAAGATTTTGTGTTTTTGAACTGGGGCAGAAGCAAGACAACATTTGAGATCTCTCCCCACTTAATAATTCTGTGACTGTCAAATGCCCCATTTGTTGGTTATATGTTCTGTTTTTTGAATGTTTAATGTTGGTGTTGTTTTGTGTGTTTAATAAAAAAGTTTTTAAAAAATTAAAAAAATAATAATTCTGTGACTGTATTGGGGATACTAGACAAAGCCAAAATTCAGGTGGCAACACCCATCTGACATCGGCTGATCTCGAAATAACCAACCAAGCAAAGCTTAGTACTTGAATGATAAAAGACGAGGATATCCCAGAGTTGTAGCTTAAGCTGGAAAATTAAAATTAATTGAAAGCTATTCCCATATTATTACTTTAAAAACTACAGGGATTGTCCACATTGTTCCTTAAAGTTAAACCAGACTTCCCTTTTATAGAACAAAGGCTGGGATGGGAACTTAATCTGAGGACAAAAATTAATATTTTTGAGAATCTTTTCAACCCCTTCTAATCTTTTGAGAAGTCTTCATAGTAAGTGCTGTTAAAAATTTAACTTCCTCTTAGCTGTACTTCCTCCCAGTGCAACCAGCTACACATCGATATGTTGTTTTGTTTCAATTCAACTGCTATGATGTAACCACAACCACAAAAACATAATGACCAGATTCTCACATTGTACTAAATCTGGGCTTGCTTAAACATGATATATTGATTATCCCAATAAGAGATTACACTGAAAATCCCATGAAACCATGTGCTTTGGGCTAGACACAGAAAGATTGAGTTCATATTTGGCATATATCATAAAGTGTTTTGTTTAATTGTGGGATAGCATCTTATCTTCTCTGCACTCAAATATCCATGAGATTAGTTGCCTTTAAAAACAACTAGTTGTACTGTACATTTATTAGTATTTTTTCTCTTGGTACAAAACACATTTCAAAACCTTCTGTGCCTTTGAATGTTGCTTCATAATAAGCATACCCACACTTACACAATTTCTGACATTTTGCTTTTCCTGTGCGTATCACAGCAAATCTCTTAGAAAGTGTCATCACCATTTCCATCTGAAATTGAATGGAGATAATGTTTCATTAAATTTTATGTTAAGTGATTAAAACAAGAAAAAAAACCACCCCGCGCGGGTGGTTTCGGGGGCTAATTGGCGCTCCCATATAACACCCCTCCTGGGAGAGCTGCACTGGCTTCCGGTGGTCTACCGGGTGCGCTTCAAGGTGCTAGTTACTACCTTTAAAGCGCTCCATGGCATTGGACCTAGGTATCTCCGAGACCGCCTGCTGCCACAAACTGCCTCCCATCGACCAGTGCGCTCCCACAGAGAGGGCCTCCTCGGGGTGCCATCAGCCAAGCAGTGTAGGCTGGTGACGCCCAGGGGGAGGGCCTTCTCTGTGGGAGCACCCACCCTCTGGAATCAGCTCCCTCCAGACTTAAGAACAATTCACGACCTGTCCACCTTCCGCCGTGCCCTCAAGACGTATTATTTTTATCAAGCCGGGCTGGCGTGAAAAAGTTTTTGGGGTTTTTAAAATTTTAAGATTTTATTAAATTTTAATTGTATTAAATTAGGGCCACATTGAATATTTTATTTTAAATGTATTTTAATGTTTTTTACTTGGCTTAAATGTATTTTAATGTTTTTTACTTGGCTATTCACCGCCCTGAGTCCCCTGGAGAAGGGCGGTATATAAATTTAATTAAACTTAAAACTTAAACCTTTTCAAGAAGCAATTCATTAATGTTCGTTAATGTAATTGTATACATAATTATTATTAAAATGTTCTTTTCATGATCTTTTTTAACAGTATATTTGATTAGCATATTTTTAATCAATTTCTGCAAAACAATTTACAGGAAAATAAGCCGATTTAAGAAATTAAAACTCACACATAAAATTCAGGTTAAGTTATTTAAACTAGAGTTATAATTCAATAATTAAACCTTACCCGAAGCCTGGTGGTTTCCAGATAAAAATTTGGGAGATCCCGATTTCTATTCCTGCCTTAGGCACAAAGCCAACAGGGTGACCTTGAGCCAGTCATTCTCTCAGCCCTAGAAAGCAGGCAATGGCAAGCATCTTTGAACAATTTTGCGAAGAAAACTGCCAGGATTTGTCCAGGCACCTCCAGTAGTCAACAGTGACTCAAAGGCAGAAACAACAACAACACATACATACTTAGAAATAAGTACTGTGAAGATCTTTAGGAGTTATTTCCGAATAGATATATATACTATGTGATCCTCTTGATTTTAATTGGATTTAGACCTCATCCAATTCTGTAGTGGCCACATTTTTAACTATCTATTATTACCACTACAGAATTGTATGTGACAAAAATTCTGGTGAAATAAGATTAGTCAAGAAAGAATGTATGACAGTAATTGTATTTATCCGTTATTCTTTTTAAACAAGAGTCAGTAGCATTGATAGAATTCTTGACTACATCAAGTTCACATTGCCAATATTTATTCATTGCAAGATACATTTGATAAAAAACATGCTCCAGAATAGAAGCACAAAACAGGATCAATGGTAGTTAAAGATAGGCAATTTTGATTTAACAATCTTCATTGGGTAGCAAATTAATTTAGAATTTGCTGATCAATGTATAGCTTATGCTGAATTCTCAAATCCAGGTACACTTTAGACTGGGAAGACATTAATTAATATAAGAAAATATTAAGGTGCAATTGAAATAGGGCAGTGATGGCAAACCTTTTTTGGCTTGGGTGCCAAAAGGGTGTGCACGCGTGCAATAGCGCGCGCTCGCGTGCCCACACCCATAATGCAATGCCCTTCTCCCACGCATGTGCACAACCCCTGCACTTCCCCCCCCCACGCATGCGCACAGGCCTCACTGAAGCCTCCGGACTTCTGGTAGCCCCTTGGGCTGTTTTTCGCTCTCCCCAGGGTTCAGGAAAGCCTCCTGACGTCTGGGGACGGCGAAAAACGGCCCAACGGGACAACCGGAAGTTTGTTTCCAAACTTCCAGTTGGGCTGTTGGGCCATTTTTCACTGTCCCCAGGTTTCAGGAGGCTTTCCTGAAGCCTGGGGAGAGCAAAAACGGCCGAAAAGAAGGCCGAAAATCAGCTGGCCAGCGTGCTGGAGCTGACATAGGGCAACGGCTCACATGCCCTCAGATATGGCTCCACGTGCCACCTGTGGCACGCGTGCCATAGGTTCGCCATCACTGAAATAGGGGAAAAAAAACCCCATGGGGACATTTGATAGAAGTTATAAAACCAGACTTGGGTAGAAAGAACATTTTCTTCTTTCATGCCTATTTTAGGATTGTCCAAGAATTATTCTGGGAACAAAGTGGTATATCTTCGTATTTTTTAAAATGAAATTCACTTGGCCAGAAGGAGGTGACTGCCACTGTTTTAGTTATGTAACAAAATTCAGCCAGATGAATTGCTCTGGTTCCTCCAGCTATTGTTTACTTTCCCTTCTGGTGTTAAGTGTTTACAAGACTGTGGTTGCAGGTTTTTTTCCTTAAAGAGTAACAAACAACGGCATCATCAACACCCTAAAGCAATGATGGCTAACCTTTTTGCTGGGAGAGCGTGGGGAGGGGGTCGCACGCACACGTGCCCGCACTCATAATTCAATGCGCCTGCCCCTGCGCATGTGCACGCCCCCATGCTCCCCACAATTTTGGCATGCGATGGCACGGTGGACCCATTTTTTGCTCTCCCCAGGCTCCAGAGGCTTTCTAGGAGTTTGGGGAGGGTGAAAATGGCCTTCCCCACCCCCCGGAAGCCAGAAATGGTACATTTCCAAGCTTGCGGTGGACCCGGAAGGCCTGGTTTTCACCCTCCCCAGCCTCCAGAGGCTTTCCTGGAGGCTGGGGAGGGCAAAACCGACCTCCTCTCCTCAGAGGCCCTCCGGAGGCCAGAAACACCCTCCCAGAGCCTCTGCGCGAGCCCTTTACTTACCTCAAAACAGGCCGCTGGTGACTCCTGGGAGGGGAGGGGGCATGGCCAGTTGAAAATCAGCTGTTCAGCGTGCACATGCACGCTGGAGCTGATCTATGGCAATGGCTCCCGTGCCAGCAGATATGGCTCCACGTGCCACCTGTGCCATAGGCTCGCCATCACGGGCCTAAAGAATTTCAACTGTTGAAGCATGAATGTATGTATATGAATAACACAACTTCTCTTTTGTGTGGAGATGGTTCGATTTTGGTTTCATAAGACCCCACACCTAGAAAAGGGGCTTTATTGTTGGCATACAATATGGATTTAAAATTCAGCTTTACTGGTAACTTTCTACTTGCTAAGACCCTAACGAAACACTTGGTTCCGAAACAGATTATTTTTAACAGGGGTGGTTGGAAAGCAGAACTAGGGAGAGATACTGCATCAGATCCTGCTTGTGGTTTATCTTAAAGCAGCTGAAGCCATCAAGTGAAGCCTTCTAGTTTATGTAGGAATCCACAATAAAGTGTCCCAAGTAACTATGGTTGTATATTAGCAATAGCAATAGCAATAGCACTTACACTTATATACCGCTTCATAGTGCTTTACAGCCCTCTCTAAGCGGTTTACAGAGTTCAGCATATTGCCCCCAACAATATGGGTCCTCATTTTACCCACCTCGGAAGGATGGAAGGCTGAGTCAACCTTGAGCCTAGTAAGATTTGAACAGCTGAACTGCTGAACTAGCAATCAGCTGAAGGTTGCAGTGCTGCTTTTAACCACTGCGCTATCTCAGCTCATGAGATAGCGCAGTGGATATTCAAAGCCGGTCTAATCCAGAAACCCAACCATGAGCCTTTTGAGAAGCTGAACAGGAAAATAGCAACATTCTCTGGTGGGGTCCTTGGTGCTCTCTTTATTGGTATATTCTCTGATGTTCAGTGGTTTAGTTTTAATCAATAAACCAAAAGTAAGCTAAATAATATTAAACTGAACAAAGCCAGGTTTAAAACTTCTAATAACACATTAATTTTAGCAGCTTTAGGAAAGGCCAAGATAACGCTAGGAAAACTGCCCACCTTACTTTGCCAGAGTTTTGTGATAGGTGGAGGTTGCACTCCATGAATTGGTCAAGTATTTGGGTTTAAGATCATAATCCCTTCAATGTAAATGATTTCTTAAGTTTAAACACATTACAGGAAAAGAAAAGAATTTACTCCCTAGTGCAGTATGTTTAGTTAAGGAGGTGTATGCAAAATACCAGAACTTTTAACACATGCATTTTTATCGGTTAAGAACTTACTTTGGCATTATATGTGTTATAAGTAACGTGACCCTGCCCACTTTACTTGTAGAAATGTAGAGATTAGACACAAATGGTATATTTGTCAAAGATTTGGGGTTGGGTTTTGCTGTTTTTTCCCCTCTTGCAAATATCTGTAGATGTATGTTTGTAATGTATGTATGATAATAGATCATAATAGATAGATGATAGATAGATAGATAGATAGATAGATAGATAGATAGATAGATAGATAGATAGATAGATAGATAGATAGATAGATAGATAGATAGATCGATCGATCATTTTATTATTTATTTATTTATTTATATTCCACTTTTATTATTTTTATAAATAACTCCAGATGGTGAACATACTTAATATTCCTTCCTCCTATTTTCCTCACAACAACCCTATCATCATCATCATCTTTTAACGACCCCATAATCCCTTGTGGGGTGGAGTCTGGGCAATTGAATGGAGCTAGCAGAGTGTTTAATGGCCGGATGCCTTTCCTGTTGCCAATGCGGAGTTTTGTTCAGCAGATATATTCCCATTGTGCCCAGAGAGAAGAAATATCTGCCTCTACCTAGGATCGAACTCAGCCTCCTGATTGTGAGGCGAGAGCTCCACCTCTAGGCCACCGCACCACTCCTCAGAACAACCCTATGATGGGTGGAAAGAGAAGGACTGGTCCAGGGATGGGTTCCACTTACCTTCGCCACCGGTTCGCATTGCGACGTTTCTTATTTTTGAAATTTGCACTTTGTCTCAAGTTACCCATTGATTGGTTGCTTTCTTCTGGTTTTTAAAAATGCAAATGTTTGAAAACATCCTGGGACCTTGATGTCAAATTTCTTCTTGTAGCCAGTCTCCACTGCTACGAATGTATGCTAGAATTGCTCTGCAGAATCAGGCTAACACCAATCTTAGTCCAACAGGTAGCCAAAACGCTTTGGACATTCAGAAGCTGCTAACAAAGACATTACTTTCTTTTTTGGTCTTGTTCTCCTGGAGTTGGTATTTGGAGGCATGCTGCCCCCAATCCAGAAGTAATGTTGTGTTTCAAGTCTTAAAAGTCCTTGCTAGACCTCTCCTCCATGAAATTTCAGTGGCCATCATCATATGTGTGGCAATGAATTCCACATACTATTTATTGTATGTGCTTTCATATAAAATGACCCTGGGCTGAGTAATTCAGTTGAAATGAATGTAACACAATCTTCAGAAACTGACATTTTGCGTGTGCACACACACACACTGTAGTATGTGAATATTGGCACATCAGAGAGTGCTAGTGTATTTGAACAGTTATGATGATTACATTAGTGTATATACCACCCACTTGCATTACGGGCTGTAAATGGCTTAAATACTTTTATATATTTCAAAAAACTTGAAACAAAGTCAAAATGAGATTAAAAAAAAGTCATAGAATCCAACATAACAGAAGATAAATTCTGACAGTTAACATTCCAAACTACAGTCTTAAGACATTTTGTTGGCTGAAGTGGAGAATGAAATACTGTTCTTCTTACTTCAACACTTCAGGAAAAACAAACAGATCAGTCTGCATACAGACATTCCTTGACATACGACCATTCAAAGTTCTGACAGTGCTGAAAAAAGTGGCTTATGACCAGTCCTCTGTAGTATGCTGTAGTATGTGGTCACCATTTGTTACCTTCCTAGCTGGCTTCAAACAAGCAAAGCCAGTGGGGAAGCTAGGAAGGAAGGTTGAAGCTGCAGTCATGTAATGTCTTGCTTAACGATCACAGCAAAAATGGTCATAAAATCAAATCATGTAATGTCTCACCTAACAACCACACTCTTTAATGACAATTTTTTTGGTCACTATTGTGATTGTAGGTTAAGGACTATCTGTAGTATCCCTAATTCACAGGTACCTCCCATGCTAAAGAAAGCGGCTTTTTAATTTTTATTTTATTTTTTAACATTTTTCATATAAATATCTATATCTATATCTCTATATCTCTATATCTCTATATCTCTCTATCTCTCTATCTATCTCTCTATCTCTCTATCATCTATCTATCTATCTATCTATCTATCTATCTATCTATCTATCTATCTATCTATCTATCTATCTATCTATCATCTATCATCTATCTATCTATCTATCTATCTATCTATCTATCTATCTATCTATCTATCTATCTATCTATCTATCTATCTATCTATCTATCTATCTATCTATCTATCTATCTATCTATCTACACATACCATGATGTATTATCAAGAATTAACATGAAAATTTTTGGGGGTTATATGTTCAATGTTCAAATATAATATTTTAACTTCTATCATTACTAAAAATTGCTTATCTGTCCTAGCATATCAAATTCAATCATTCCCTTTCAACTGGGCTTCTCCCCTTCTCCTACTTTCTTCCTCCTTCTCTCCTCTCTTGCTTCTTCTCCTTCCATCTATCTTTTTCTCCTCCTCCTACCCTCCTTCCTCTTCTTCTTTCCTCTTCCTCCCCTACCTACATTCTTCCTTCTCTCCTTCTCTCTACTACTTCCTCTTCCTCCCTCTTCTCTAAAGGAAGCTGCTTGGCTCTGTCTAATGGTAGAGTTTGCCTAACTATTCTTTGTTAGCCGAGGTGGCGCAGTGGTTAAAGAGCAGCACTGCAGTTCAGCAGTTCACCGGCTCAAGGTTGACTCAGCCTTCCATCCTTCCGAGGTGGGTAAAATGAGGACCCAGATTGTTTGAGGCAATATGCTGGACTCTGTAAAACTGCTTAGAGAGGGCTGTAGAGCACTATGAAGCGGTATATAAGTCTAAGTACTATTGCTATTGTTATTGCTCCATCACTTTTTTTTCTGAATGAGAATCCTGAGCATGCTGGAATCTTTGATACAAACTTAAACTGATCTATAGAGACTAGGCCACTGGTTTTCCTTAGAAACAAGAAGACATATTCTGTCCAGTGGTGAGCACCAGCTTGATTTAATTTCCTAGTCAGTTATTGACAAAGGCATAATGGATTCTGATGAGACACTCTGTCTTCATTTCACTTTGGGGTCTATCTGAAATGAGGTCATCTATCTGGTGTCAGCACAAAACGTTATTTGCAAGCAGCAAGGCGAAGAAGAGAGAAACGGGGTCTCTGGCATTACATGACAAAGAGGCTCCAGACAACAGAAAAGAATTATTTCCTCTATTCTGTGACTCTGCAAGGCAAAATCAGTATTTCAGCCTTGTTAGCACACAGATTGCTTTCTTCCAAAAGGTTCACAATCTCTCTCAGTTAGAACATTTGTTCAGGGCTGCTCTGAAGGCAGAAGTCATGCAAAACAGCTGAGAAGAATATTAAGGATTCCTTCTTAAAATCTCCCAGCACCTTTTCAAGAAACCATTCAGGAAAAAGAGGAAAAGGTTCAAGTTTTTCCCAACATACTGTATGTCCTATGTTCTGTGTTATATAACAAGATTAAATATAGGAACCTCTGTGTCAATATCTCTTTGACAAATTTGTGCGGTTTTCCAAAAATGTAGACATTTCCCAAAACGACTCTTTTATTATAGTCTTGATTAACAAGAGAAAAATACGTACATACCCACCCACCTAGCCAGTCATTGCATCAATACTCTTATTTTCTATATTGTGAGTCATAACTAATGCAACATTCATTGTTTCACTTTTCAACTTTACAAATAGATTTTAAGAACCCTGAAATATAATTGCCAAAAAAGCGACTTAGAGAAGGAACAGGAGAAGTCTTTCAAAATTTAATTTAATTTAATTTAATTTAATTTAATTTAATTTAATTAAAAGTTCTTATAGGCCGCCCAATCCCGTAGGACTCAGGGCGGCGTACAATAGGAATAAGAACAATACAATAAAAAACATGATAATATAAAACATAACATCATTTAAAAAAACCCATTCATTCAGGGGGAATCCGATCTTCTACTTCTTCCCCCCGCCTGCCGGAAGAGCCATGTTTTTACGGCTTTGCGGAAGGCCAGTAGAGTGGGGATAGTCTGGATCTCTGGTGGGAGTTGGTTCCAGAGAGATGGGGCTCCCACAGAGAAGGGTCTCCCCCGTGGGCCCGCCAACCGACATTGTTTGGCTGATGGGACCTGGAGGAGGCCCACTCCTTCAGGTCATTTCCATGATGAAAAAAATATCAAACATATATATGGTTGAAAAACTGGTTTAGTTGGGATCTGTCAAGTTGGATAGAGATATTTAATTAGTTATTATGGAAGTATTGTTCTTGGTCTAAAAGGTAATGCTTCCCAAACCTGGATAAATTCCCTGAGAATGGGTGAATGCTTTTCTTCTGGTAACACACAAATCCATTACCTATAATAACAGGAACTTTTAAATTGATTTAAATTGATTAAATTGATGAAAGATTGCCATGTCTACTAAAACATAGTTGAAAATCTCCCAAAATTATTAAACAACCAATTAAATATCAATAGAACATTGCAAGAAATTGATAAAAGGAATAGCAACAGCTACCACCAAGTTGTTCTCACCTATATCTTTACCATAAACCTGCTATAAGAAATACATATTCTGTATTGCTGTAACTAATTATGGATTTTATTTTTAAATACAACTAGACACTTCTACTGCATCAACAGAAAATACCAGTGAGAAAACTACAGGAATTTTTACACCTACAACTTTGGAATTGTCCAGCACAGGTAAAATCCCTTTCTTCCTGAATTTTTCAGTTTTCCCTCATGTGTTATTTCAAGTTGTAGTGACAATTGTAAGATAAGGTCAAAGAACCTGTGACTTTTCAAATGTGGCTGAACTTCACCTCTTATCATGCCTGACTGTGTCTGTGCTCAAGCCCCATTTCTGTTAACCTGATCTTTATCCTTGGGAATTTAGACTCTTACACATTTCAGAAAGAAACCCTTTAAAATTGATTAATGATATTGATCTAAAAATGTTGTAACGCTTGCAGCTAAAGCATGCTGCTTGTCATGTATGGATGGGCCTACATTTTTCAGTCCAGGCAGGTATATGAAGCAGCTTTGTTGCTAGACATAAGCACCATGGGAATTAGCCTCTGGTGAGTTAAAATATCACGTAGCAAAATTCTGAAGGTTGCAGAATATACACTATTTAGATTGATGGACAGACTTTGGTGCTGTCTGGGTCTGTCTCCCATCTTAGTGTAGAAAAACCAGATATTTTGCTGGATAATTACTGATTTGGATGTTTCTAGGATACAACACACCCTCAATGATATGAAAGGAGGAATTTGCCTCTCCTTATTTCTCTCATCATGCCTAAACATTCTTGATGGAATTTAGAAATACCATCAATGCTGAATGGAAATACCATCAATGTTGAATGGATGTGATAAATGCATTTACATGTATTTAGATTTTAAAGTATTCTGAAGGAGTCTGTGCTGGGATGCCGAGGGTGTGCATCTTCCAGAAAGCTTATTATCCTTAAATTTTTGGCCAATCCACGTTTAGTATAGTTTAACCTACAAAATCTGCCCTCCGTCTTCTTTCTGTACAAAAGGAACTTCTTGGAATTTTTAAGAATTTGTCTTGGTGATGCCACTTAGTGATTAAGATGTTTTTGCTCCTGGGTTGAGGTTATTTTTGCTGTTATTTGTTGTTTTCTATTACATTATTTCTCCATCATTTGTCACTTATGTGGCTGTCCCTCTTCTCAAATAAATCTTGAAGGAATTTCCTTGTGTTGTCTTCCTTTGGGATATAATTGAAGTAAAGAGATATGATTGTAAGGGATGCGATTGTTCACTGTCAAATAGAATCAATGCATGAGTTCTTTTTCTGTTTTGTGATCAAGTTGTACAAAAAAAGTTGCAAACCACCAAGGAGATTATTATAGAATGACAGACACAATGATTGAACACATGGGCGGGTGATTTCACTGAAGTAGCTCAGATTCAAAAAGTGCTTCAGTTGGTGCTTATTTTATAATGTGGTCCTGGGTACTTTTAGGGGAAGTTTAGATGTTTATGTCTCTGAATGGTTTCCTGAGCAGATTTCCTGTCAGTTGTCAGGCACATTGTTTAAAGGCTTCCTGAAAGCACCTAGTTGGTTACTGGGCGGGACAGGATATTGGTCTTGAAGATAGGCCTTCCTTCTGACCCAGCAGGGCTCTTTTGAAACCCTTCAACTCTGCTGGGCTTCTCTTCCCATGTGAACCATTGGCCGAACAAAGTTGTATATTCTAAAATAAAATACATTTGTTCCCATTAATTTTACCTCACCTACAGGAAGGGTGGAGTATATAGAACAGCTATCCAAATGTATAGGCAATGTGTTACTAAAAGGAGTCCAACTTCTGCAGAATCAGGCGGCTTGATAAAACTTTTTTTAAAAAAAAACCTAATGCTATTATTGCTCCTAAATAAGGGTATTTCTATTTTGAGTGGTGCAAGGTCAAGGTGGGAGAAACTTGCTCTAATTTATATACTGTTTCATTTCTAGAGATTTTGAAGGCCTTACAATAATCCATAAAGAGCAATATGAAAACAACAATCAAGTAGTATAATTGACAAGTAATCACAACCAATGGATGCACTGCCTGGGAAGTGGTGGTGGGGGCAGCATGATAATTCATCTCAAAATATCTGTTGAAGAGCAACATTTTTACAGTCCTTCCAAAATTTAGCAAGGTTGGCATAGCTTGAATAACTGGGAGCAAGTTGCTCCAAAGGAGGAAGCCCACCACCAAGATCAGGTCCATGAAGATGGCATTTCCAGAATTAGTCCAATAAGGTAGATCCAACAAAGAAATTTTAGCCAGTTGACAGTGGTTGCGGGGTGGGTGGGTAGATATATCAGTTCCTAAGCCCCATTTATGTGAAGTTCTACAGGGTTCTACTCTCTCCCTCCTGCTTTTCAACATCTACATGAAACTGTTGGGTGAAGTCATCTGGTAAAGCCATCTGCTGGTTTGGGGTTCAGATTCCTCAGGGTGCTGATGATACTCAATTACAGTATATCTTTTGACCCTTTGTCAGTCAAGTGAGATTATTAATGTCCCTGTGTCTGGAAGTTGGGTAGGTTTGAATAGGGGATCATCTTGATTCCATTCTACTTATTTCATTGTGCTTACCAATTTTTATCTTTCATTAATTTGATTATCATTTGTTTGTGGATTTGATTGTTGTGAGCTAGCTGCCTAGAGTCATTTAAAATTAAGTGGCATACAAGTTTAATATATTATTGTTGCTATGATTGTTGTGATTATTATTATTTGATGATATGGTAAGTGTGTTCTGCAACTTATGGAAGGAAAAATAGCTTGTAGTGAAATATTGTAAATAGCCTGATCACTAGCATATTAAATCAACATTTTCCCCATAATTTAGGTTATTTTTTCTTTCCAAGGAATATTTGTTAGAGGATGACATTAGAATTATTAGACAAGGTTTTTTTAAAAAATAAATAAGAGATCTCAGAATGAATTATTGGCATTTAAACAACTGAACTGGAGGTTCTTTGTAATACTCTTTGTAATGGTAAGTAATGGTTTAATATTATGTGTGATTCCCAACTTTCATTAGCAATACTCTTGAGTAGAGGACAACACATAGTATAAGGAAATCATAGCATTGGCTAATTTGAGAGAAATATGGAGGAGCTTTTTATATGAACCTGGTCAGCATAATATGTCTTCATTGATGTTCCATTGAAATAAATCTAGTCACTTTTTTTTAAGCAGGTCCTTCTTCCACCATGGAAACTTCTGGTGAAGCTGAGCAGCTCCCTTTCTTGAATGAAACCATTATCATAGAGGGTATGTTTTTCTTAATTTTCAACTTGAATATTGACTGACAAGAGAAATGTATGCTAACCTATATACTACTGAAGATTGCGATTATGTTGTCATAACCTTTACCTGGGTGAAACCGTGCATCAGAGGGCAACAATGTTTGAACTAAGGTACTCAAGTGGGCTAACTTATAGAATGTGTCCAAAATCTGGGATCTATGAGCCCGAAGGAATGAAATTTGTAAAAGTTGTGGGTACTTCAATGCTAATGGCTGCAGTTGTGCTCCTGGGCTTCTGCTGCAGTCACATGATCTTCCTTTTCAACATTCTGCAACAGTTCCCCAGCCAGTGTCACAATCCCTCTCTCCCTCCTTCACCCAACAGCCACTTACCTGCAAGGAATGAAGGGACGGAGGGAAGAATAGGGTGGAAGAAAGCACAGGGCTTCCTTCCTGGCTTATGCCATCCCTCCCATGTACTCCCCCAACCTGGGCAGCTCAGGCGTGCATTCCCTGATCTGCGCTACCTCCCCATGTGTCTGACCTGACCTATGCAGCACCTCTTCACCCTACCTGACCTCCACTGCCCTCCTACTCACTCTTCCCTTTCTATGTGACAGCTCCAGCCATTCCCACACACTCCTCCCAACCCATGTTGGACCTCTCATATCTCCACATACTATTCCTGACTCGCACCCCCTAGCTTCTTCCCTCTTTTTCTCCATCCTGCAGCAGCCAGTTACCTCCTGCTGGCTACATCATTGACTTTCTCCTTGAAAAGCAAAGTAAATGTGGAAGTTGGCAGGAATCCAAGGGAGGTAGGGAGGTTTCTGATGCTCCCTGTCAGCTTCCCACAAGGCAACTCAATGGGGAAGCCAGTAGGAAGTCTGAAGTCACCCTACTTCCATTGCTTTTTTGTCTATCCTTGGTCTTTTTATTTCTCTGTATAGGTAAGGACATATCTCTGAAATGATGACCCAATGGGTTATAGGATGTCTAGTTATTATATTTTTGAATGAGCAATAAAATTTGAGATAATTTAATATGAGTGTTTGATTGAATTTGTTTAACTAGCTGAAAGCTTGGGCAGAAATTGATGAGGAAAAAAACTTTCTATGTAAGGGTGAGCATTTCATTCTGTAGGTTGTCAGTTGGTGGGTTGTTGTTGTTGTTGTTGTTGTTTTGCACAAGAGGTTGTCAAATCAGCATGCAACATTCCATTTCATGGTTGTAAGTTTAAATTCTCCATGCAAACAGAAGCTGTGTAATAATCAGTCACAAATTACCAGGAGTTGAAAGCACAGAAGAGTTTATCATTGCTACTACCATACTAGTACAAGAATAGTCAACTAATGATCAAAGCTAGCTTGACGCTAGATAAGGGTCAACAGAATTCATGAGGAGGTTGGACTTAGGTCACTTGTGGCTACATAATAATTTTAAACTGATGATACATTTAACCCTGCCTTCCAGGTCAGCCTGCTCTCCTACAATAGTGTGGCTACCAAAAAGAGGCAATCCTTTTATTTCATACTAAACTTCCAGATCCAGATTCTGGGCTGCAAAATTCCAGATAGCAACTAGATGGCATCATGATTTAGAATTTTCCTTATATTTCCTTCCACCTTGAGGTTATCTGGAATTCCGGCCTTCTAATAAGGTAGCTGCATTCATAAGAGCTTTAAGCTGCTTTGATTTTCTGAGTCACTTCATGATGGTCAGTATCTCTTTGTTGACTCTGTTAAGTTTCTCTTTTTTTGCCAGGGCAGATTCAAAAGGAATTTCACTCTCCTTTTTCTCAGGTTGAATATTTGCAAATTTCTATGGAGATTCTCAGTCATCCAGGTCATGGTTTTCCCAAAGGTGCTTTTTCAAGAGGCAACTGGACTTTCTGATTTTTTTTTGAAGACGTTTCGCTTCTCATTCAAGAAGCTTCTTCAGCTCTTCAGAAAAACCAGGAAGTCCAGTTGCCTCCTGAAAAAGCACCTTTGGGACAATATTTGCAAATGAATTTCACAGGCCAAAAGGATGACCTGTCTGGAAAATATCTGATTAACTATTTTTCCTCTTTTTCCTATAAAGAAAAGTCAAAGAGATTAGCGACAATGAAATTACAAAGAGTTAAAAGAAAAAAAAATTCACAAATAATAAAACTTTGTGCAAAACTAGTCAAAAATAATTGAATTGCCCCATCCCCAGGAATGGCATCATAGATCACATATTTTCACCAAAGGACTACAACTAAATAATCATGTAGCCAGATAGATTATTTTTAGAGAGAAGATTTATTTTTTTAAAAAGAGTAACTTCTCTGAGCAAGATGCCTGTTTCTTATATACTTGTCTGTTAGATTTCAGAAAATGCACAGACCCACATCCTCATGTTGTCCTGAACAACAGATATATAGATAAAGCTATAGATATAGGTATAGATATAGATATGGGTATGGGTATAGGTGTATAGCTTCCGGGGAGGAGCCAAGCGGAGAGGTTGCAAGAGAACTGCCCTCCGCTCCCGCTGTTTGCTTTTCTGAGGAAATAAAGATTCCCGACCCAACTTATTTCATCTTTGTGTGGGTCGGAGGAAATCGGAAAATTCCAGGAATATGCCAGCCCACCTGGACAAGGGAACCTCCGGATACGAGGGCTAAGTAGCGCAAGAGATCGCCAAGCTTGGAGAGACGCTGTCGGCCTTAAAATGGCGTCTGTGAAACTGTAGAGCTTTTTTGAAGCAAAAATTCGTGAGGGCTTGCCGGGAATCGTGGCAACCCGGAGAAAAAGTGACGCTGGACAATCCCAGGTATTTATACTGAACGGATTGGTTGTGTTTTGAACAAAGATTCGGAGCGGATTTCTCGACCATTAAGATCTGGGCTGGGTTCCTTTCGAACGACCACAACCGCCGGTGTGTTGCTGTTTTATGCCGCGGTTTGCTATTGCCGCAACGAATCGACCCTTTAGTAACATCTTTCTCTGGAGAGCAGAGCAAACCAGTGGAGCCTCTCAGTCGAGCTCTTAGGATGGCTGGCTGCCAATAGCTTTAATTACAAGCAGCTATTACCGGGTGATTCAGCTCCGGCCAAGATTGCAGCTGCTGCTTGCTGATGTACCAGCCATTATCTTCCCGGGCAGTGGTTTCTCTGATGATGGGACCAGCCTGGCTTGAAAAAGAATCCCTCATGTTCCAGATGGATCTTAATTTATATCTATTATTGTGGCGACTCTTACAGATCATCACGGTTGTTATTGCAGTTTTATTGAGACCCTTTTGGCTGTTACTTTGGACAACTTCTCCCCCCCCGACTACAGCTCTATTTATACGTGAGAATCATCATCATTGCTGTGACCTTGGTGGCTACGAGGCCTCTTTTGGCTGGCGTATCCCCGGCTGTTGCATCGGTTCTTAGGGGGAGTTTTCGAACACTAAAACCAAAACTTTTAGCCTTAGTGGGGAAACTGCTGATTGACCGACAAAGAAATTTCCCAGGTGGTATTTCTGATTCAAGCCTCATTGACATTAGCATCAGAGGGAAAACAGTGGACTACTATAGAGGAATTTGGACACTTTTTAATGACCATGGTGGACCTGGATATAAGAATCAAGGACTAAGATTGAACCTTGATGGGTCAGGAGGTGATATGTATGCACCTCCCCTATAGGCTCCATCATTATTTATTATTTATTATTAACTTTTTAAATTGTACCCCGGAAGTGGTGGGTGTGAGTATGAAAGAGATTGGTTACGATTGGGATAATGAATGAGTAGAATGATGAAATATGATGAAACAGTATGAGTGAGTCGGGGACCGAGGCTTGGCCCCCCTTCGCTGAGTGTGCAAACAGAAGCGGAGGGGGTCCTGGCTTCTCTACCCGGCTCAGTGTGAATGGTATGGATGGCCTGCAGGAAGGGAGGTGGACCAGCGGGGAGGGGAGGGGTATCTCTGGGGGGGGTGGAGATCCAGAATATTCTGGTCTTGATAGGGAGAGGTAGGTATGGCGGGAGCAGAGGGGTGGGCCGCTCTTGGGGAATAAGACCTCGCTGTTTACAAGCGATCCCTTATTCTGGCCCCTCCGATATGGTTCCATCTTGCTCAACCCGAGAACCTGGCAACCAGGGTTTTCAGGGCCCTGGGCTCAGGATGCTGCTGCTGAACGCCAGGTCAATTGTCAACAAAGCCCCCGTGATATGTGATCTAATCACCAAGGAGGGGGCTGTCACGTAGTGAATATTGTCAGTTGTATGTATATGCAGGGTGATGCATCCCTATTCTAATATTATGGTACATTTCATTACAAGCAGAACATGTGATGTGCATTCCTGATTCTCCATTAATCACTTGTGGTTTGATTCTGACCGGGAGCGGTCACAATTTATTAGCAAGAATGTAACTATTCAGAATTTATTGTTTTTTGTACCGAAATAAATATTTTCTATTAGACTTTTAATCTCGGTTTCATTTCTAACTGTCTGGATTCCAAGAAAAGATCCACATCGCCTCTGTGAGATTTATTCTCACCTTAATAGGGGTGGACCTGGTATGCATAGCTGAGACCTGGCTGGGCCAGGAGGGGGGAGTAGCCCTCTCCGAGATATGCCCAGACGGGTTCTCAGTGCAGCACCATTCACGACCCCAGGGAAGGGGGTAGGAGTGGCTATTATTAACGCGCCGAAATCTGCATCCTCGTAGGATCCCTGCCCCGGAGATTGTCGCGTGTGAGACACTCCTTCTGAAGTTGGACTTATGGGTTCAGGTAGGCCTTTTGTTAGAGTACCTGCCTCCCAGCTACGTTACCAAGGCCCTGCCCAAGCTGCTTGAGGTGATAGCTAGCCTGGTAGTGGAGTTCCCCAGGTTCATGGTGCTGGGGGACTTTAATCTGCATTCGGTGGGTGAAACCTCTGATGCAGTCAGGAGTTCATGGATTCCATGACAACCATGGACCTGACCCAAGTAATCCAGGGTCCGACTCATGAGGGAGGTCACACGCTTGACCTAGTGTTTCTTTCGGGGCAGTGGAGAGATGATCTGAATGTAGGGGATATAGTCATCACCCCGTTGTCATGGTCAGACCATTTCCTACTGAGGTTGGATTTCACAGCCCCACTCCTCCCCCGCAGGGAGGCGGGACCAACTAGGTGGTTCCGCCCCAGGTGCCTAATGGAGCCGGAAGGATTCCAGAGGGAACTTGGGAAAATACCTGAAACCCTGGTACACAATTCATCTGAATCCCTGGTGGCTGCTTGGAACACCGCAGCAGCAGGGGCATTAGATAGGATTGCGCCTTTGCGACCTCTCCGTGGCAGTGGATCCCGGAGAGCTCCCTAGTTTACCGAGGAGCTCCGGGAGATGAAACGCCACAAGAGACATCAGGAGCGATGCTGGAGAGCGAATCCGATCGAACACTTCTAAGAACTTTCATTAAGTGTTATTTAGTGGCGATAGGGGCGGCAAAACGATCTCATTTTTCTGCTCTTATTGCATCCGCAGATTCTCGCCCAGCCGCCTTGTTTAGGGTGACTCGTGCCCTCCTTGCAAAAGGGGGGGAGCGAGGAACACTTGCAAGGTAGAGCTGAGGAATTCGCACAGTTTCTTACAGATAAATTCGCTCAGATTTGGTCGAACCTGGACTCTGGCTGGACAGAGTCCATTGAGTTGACAAGGCAAGTCTTAGTCCAGCATTGTGGGAGGAGTTTGAGCCTGTTTCTCCTGATGACGTGGACAAGGCCGTGGGTGCGATGAGCTCTTCCACCTGTTTATTGGACCCATGCCCCTCCTGGTTGGTTTCAGCCAGCAGAGAGGTGGCACACGGCTGGATCCAGGCAGTGGTCAATGCTTCTTTGAGGGAGGGATCCGTACCGCAGCTGTTAAAAGTTGCGGTGGTGAGACCCCTCCTTAAGAAGCCTTCCCTGGATCCAGCGGATTTGAAGAACTTTCGTCCGGTCTCCAACTTACCTTTCATAGGTAAAGTTGTGGAGAAGGTGGTGGCTTTTCAGCTCCTTCGGCTATTGAAGGAAACTGATCATCTAGATTCCTATCAGTCGAGTTTCAGGCATGGCTATAGTACAGAAACTGCCTTGGTCACCCTGATGGATGATCTCTGGCAAGCCCGGGATGGGGATAATTCCTCCATCCTGGTGCTACTTGACCTCTCAGCGGCTTTCAATACCATCGACCATGGTATCCTTCTGCATCGTCTCAGCGAGTTGGGAGTGGGAGGCACCGTTTTATGGTAGTTCTCCTCTTATCTCGCCGACAGGATGCAGTCGGTGTTAGCAGGAGGGCAGAGGTTGTCTCCTAGGCCCGTGACCTGTGGGGTACTGCAGGGTTCGGTCCTCTCACCCATCCTGTTTAACATTTACATGAAACCGCTGGGGGAGATCATCCGCAGATACGGGATGAGTTTTCAACAGTACACTGATGACACCCAGCTATACATCACCATCCCGTCTCAATTCAGGGAGGCAGTTGATGTAATGTGCCGGTGCCTGGACAGCGTTAGGACCTGGATGGGGAGAAACAGACTCAAACTCAACCCTGATAAGACTGAGTGGCTCTGGATACTGCCGCCATCAGTATCCAGAGGGCCTTCTCTGTAGGGGCCCCTGCTCTCTGGAACCAACTCCCCTCAGAGATCCGAATCATCCCCACCCTGCTGGCCTTCTGAAAAGCCATTAAGACGTGGTTGATTTTGAGACGACCTTACATCTGACGTCTCCCCCATGTACTGTATGTATGGTATTATATGTTTTTTAAATTGTTTTAAATTGTTTTTAATGATTTGTTTGATGTTCCCTAAAATGTTGTACGCCGCCCTGAGCCCTGAGGGAGTAGGGCGGCATAGAAGAACCTCAAATAAATAAAATAAAATAAAATAAAATAAAATAAAATAAAATAAAATAAAATAATAAAATAATAAAATAAAATAAAATAAAATAAAATAAAATAAAATAAAATAAAATAATAAAATAAAATAAAATAAAATAAAATAAAATAAAATAATAAAATAATAAAATAAAATAAAATAAAATAAAATAAAATAATAAAATAAAATAAAATAAAATAAAATAAAATAAATAAAATAAAATAAAATAAAATAAAATAAAATAAAATAAAATAAATAAAATAATAAAATAAAATAAAATAATAAAATAAAATAAAATAAAATAAAATAAAATAAATAAAATAAATAAAATAAAATAAAATAAATAAAATAATAAAATAAAATAAAATAAAATAATAAAATAAAATAAAATAAAATAAAATAAAATAAATGCCTATACATATACATATACCTATACAAATGCATATATGTATGCATATATCAAGGGATGCGGTGGCTAAGTCGCTGAACTTTTTGATCAAAAGGTTGGCAGTTCAGCGGTTCGAATCCCTAGTGCCGCGTAATAGGGTGAACTCCTGTTACTTGTCCTAGCTTCTGCCAACCTAGCAGTTCGAAAGCACGTAAAAAACACAAGTAGAAAAATAGGGACCACCTTTGTTGGGAAGGTAACACCATTCATGCACCTTTGGCATTTAGTCATGCCAGCCACATGACCACGGAGACGTCTTCGGACAGCGCTGGCTCTTTGGCTTTGAAATGGAGATGAGTACCTCCCCCTAGAGTCGGGAACGACTAGCACATATGTGCGAGGGGAACCTTTACTTTTACTTTATGCATATATAGATACAGATGATATCGATAAAGATGTAGATATGGATGGGATTTAGCAGGTTTGTGCATAGTATCTTGAAGTGAAATCATATTGAATTTGACATTTCCTGCTGATTCTCAGAACACTGTTTTCATTTACATTGGAAGTCATTTGGGGCCAACGCCCTGATTGAGGTAGCTGCTTTTGAACTTGGCAGTGTTTTCAAATTTGAAACGATTCCTACTCAGCCTTTGTTTTTCACATTATAAGGATTTAACAAAGCCCAAAGTAGCAAAAGCAGATTAACCTTGCATTGCTGACACCAGTTTAATCTTCAAGGCTCTAAGTTACAGCTTCCCAGTAGATCTTTTGTGGATCAGAACCATACTGACTGCTACTATTCTATTGTAGATTTTATTGGTAAATTTCACCTAGCCATTACATCAATGCAATCTTACAGTGACTAGTTTCCTTAGCATAATCAATTTCTCTTTTCCTGTCATTTCCTTTCCTTTATATCAGTGATGGCGAACCTTTTTTGGTTCGCATGACAAAAGGGGTGTGTGTGTGGGGGGGGTCATGCATGCGCGTGCCCACACCCATAATTCCATGCGCCCCTGCGCATGCATGCGTGACCCCCTGCACATGCGCACGTGAATCCCCCGCTCCCGGCACACGATGGCACACCTGTTTTTCACTCTCTCCAGGCTTCAGAGACTTTCTAGAAGCCTGGGGAGGGCAAAAATGGCCCTCTCCCCCTCCCGGAGGCCCTCCGGAGGCAGAAAATGGCCCAATTGCCAATTTCTGGTCGGACCTGAAGGCCCTTTCTTTTTGCTCTTCCCAAGCTTCAGAGCCTTTCTAGGAGCCTGGGGAGGGCAAAAACGGCCTTCCCCATCCCCCAGAGGTCCTCCGGAGGCCAGAAACTACCCATTTGCCAACTTCCAAACAGGCCATTTCTGGCCTCCGGAGGGCCTCTGGGGGGTTGGTGGGGAAGGCCATTTTCGCCCTCCACAAGCTCCTAGAAAGGCTCTGAAGCCTGGGGAGAGCAAAAAAACAGGACTTCCGGTCCAACTGGAAGTCGGCAAATGGGCGGTTTCCGGCCTCCGGAGGACCTCCAGGGGGGAGGCCGTTTTCACCTTCCCCAGGCTCCTAGAAAGGCTCTGGAGCTTGGGGAGAGCAAAAAATGGTCCTTTCCCACCCCCTCCAGAGGCTGGAAACAGCCTGTTTTCCGACTCCCTAGAAGGCCCGAAAATCAGCTGGCCGGCGCACGTGAGCTCGCGTGCCCACCAATATGGCTCCGCGTGCCACTTGTGGCACACATGCCACAGGTTCGCCATCACTGCTTTATGTGGTATATCCCTCACCTCTGCCTTCTTGGACTCCATTGTCAGAATCTTATCTTTCCTATTGTCTTCACAGACTGCACTACAGCCTTTTGGCTTGCCATGTCTTCTGTTTGACCAGCATCCCATTTCGGATTCACCGTACTCATTTTCTAGCACTATTTTGACATATCCCACCAATTCATGATTGTTGATTCATGTTGTAAGAGAATTCTCTCCCCCAAAAGTTGCCATCATTTTCTGTTCTGTTTATTATTATTATTATTATTATTGTTGTTGTTGTTGTTGTTGTTGTTGTTGTTGTTGTTGTTTGCAATTCTTTTCTTTTAATCGGGAAAGTGTTATCTCCTAACTATTTCCCACAGGAGTTCCCAAAGTTTCTCCAACAAAAAGTATCACATTAGGAAGTCCAACTGAACTTGAACTAATGTGTAGTTTGGTCATCAGCAAAGAGACAGACACGACAAAAATGGAGACTGTTTGGAACTCGGGAAATGTAACTTTCAACCCAGAGACCATCAGGAGGAATGAAACTCGCTCCAAATGGTGCACTCGATATACGTAAGTGGCTTTTATGTTACATGCTGACATAGTTTAAAGTAGAGAGGAACAATCTTTTAGTACAGAGGGTCACCTAGGAGGGGCACCTGCAGTGGCTAAAAGACTGTCATGTAGGACCGCTTTATAAATCTTTAGTAAGACCACACCTGGAATATTCACCACATTACCCCCCCCCCCCAAATGTTGAGACTTTGGAAAAAGTGCAGAGAAGAGCAACTAAGATGATTAAAGCCTGGAGACAAAAACATATGAAGAACAGCAGGAATTGGGTATGGCACGTCAAAAGAAAAGAAGGACCAGGGGGTTAATGATAGCAGTGTTCCAATATTTGCATGAGCCGCGGTGGCGCAGAGGTTAGAGTGCAGTACTGCAGGCTACTTCTGCTGGCTGCCGGCTGCCTGCAATTTGGCAGTTCGAATCTCACCAGGCTCAAGGTTGACTCGGCCTTCCATTTTTCCGAGGTGGGTGAAACGTTTCCAGGGTAGCCCCGTGGGCCAGATCTAAGCACCCTGTGGGCTGGATCCCGGCCCGCAGGCCTTGAGTTTGACACCCCTGGATTAGAGGATGACTGAGATAACTTTCCATCTGTAGTTATCTGAACTGTGATGATCCATTTGGATATTCATAATATTTCAGCTATCATAAATTTGTATCTATTTCAACAAGCTGCTTGCATGTCACCATTTATCAATCCAGAACATTACTGTTATATATTTTTCAATTGCTGTTTTCATATTATTTTTCTTTGTTTTTACTTTTTATTTCATAGCTCAATAATGTTTTTATGTATTGATTGCTTAACTATTTTTAAGGATAAAAGTCAGAAACGAAAACCAGATGAAGAATTACACATGTGTTTATAAAACTCCATCAGAAATAAAGGCTACCTTTGTTTTACAAGGTAAGATCCAAGAATTTACCCTTTAAAAACTCACTCTTCCCAAATCACACCATTTATCAGCAAATCAGAGAATCAGATAATTGGCCCCCGTGTTTTCTGCTCTGCCATATTAACGTCCCAAAGGTGCTTTTTCCAAAAGGCAACCGGATGTTCTTTGAAAAAAAAATATTTTTATTTTTGAAAACATTTTGCTTCTCATCCAAGAAGCTTCTTTAGTTCTCCTGAAGCTTCATGAACTGAAGAAGCTTCTTGGATGAGAAGCAAAATGTTTTCAAAGGGAAAAAAAACCCAGGAAAGTCCAGTTGCCTTTTGAAAAAAGTACGTTTGGGATAACCATGACCTGGATGATTGAGAATCTCCATAGACTGTCAGATAGGCAGTCGTCGATTTACAGCAGTTCGTTTAGTGACCGTTCAAAGTTACAAGAGCAGCGAAAATGTGAATTATGACCATTTTTCACAGTAATAACCTTTGCAGCATCCCCATGATCATGTGATCAAAATTCAGAAGCTTGGCAACTGGTTCATATTTATGACCGTTGCTGTGTTCCAGGGTCATGTGATCCCCTTTTATGATGATCTGACAAGCAAAGTCAATGGGGAAGCCAGATTCACTTAACAAAACAGGGTTACTATCGTATCAACTTCAGTGATTCACTTAACAACTGAAGCAAGAAAGATCATAAAATGGGGCAAAAACACTTAAGAAATCTCACTTAAAAACAAAAATTTTGGGTTTAGTTGTCATAAGTCAAGGACTACCTGTATTAATGTTATAAGCCAGTGATGGCGAACCTTTTTTGGTTCGCGTGCCAAAAGGGGGGGGGAATGTGGGGGATCACGTGTGTGCGTGCCCACACTCATAATTCCATGAACCCCCGCACATGCACGCATGAGCCCCCTGCTCCCAGCATGCAATGGCACGCCCATTTTTCGCTCTCCCCAGGCTCCAGAGCCTTCCTAGGAGCCTGGGGAGGGCAAAAACGGCCTTCCCCACCCTCTCTGGAGGCTGGAAACAGCCTGTTTCCCGACTCCCAGTGGGCCCAGAAGGCCCAAAAATCAGCCGGCTGGTGCACACATGCACACCGGACCTGAGCTCGCGTGCCCACCGATATGGCTCCGTGTGCCACTTGTGGCACCCGTGCCATAGGTTCGCCATCACTGTTATAAGCTCTCCATCACCCCAATTAAAAATGAAAACATGGTAAAAAAAACTGGACCACCCACAGTAGTTCTCAATGCTGTCAACATGTACAATTTTTTTTAAAGGCTGGCAAAAAGTTGCTTGTAATGAATATGAAGCAATGGCAAATCAAACTAAATATATATATTTTTCTCATTAATGTGAAAGAGGAATTTTGCTATACACCATCAAAATACTAAGTTCTTTTAAGACATAACTTAAAACATATCAAGACTGGTTCCTTTAAATCTAATTTCTTTTCTTTTTGTTCTTCATTTTAAGATTATTTCTGCCCTCTCCTCAAATCTGCATGGAATGTCACAGCAGTTTTTATTGTTGCTGTTCCTTTTTATTGATAATACAGTATCATCTGATGTAAAATGATCTTTCACTGAGGATGCAGTGTGATGAATTATTGAGATGACTAAATATGAAACGATAATGCAGGTTAATGGACAATATCCATTAAATATTAATTATTTCTTGACTTTTATATACAGCCACTTGCTACTGATTTTTAAAACCGAAGAAGTGCATTTTGAAGAACCACTGTTCGGGCTGTAAATATATTCACTTTCAGTGGGGAGAAAGATTATACCATTTGTCTCTTTGCAAAATGATGTTTTGTAGGATTAGAGTTTTGGCACTGTACAGTTTAAATGTGAATCTAAGACCTACATAAGACCTAATCAAGAATCTAAGACCTAAGACCTAATCAAGCATCAGACACCCAAGAATTCAGCTTCACTGCTCTTTTAGTTAGTTCTTGAAGTCTGAGGTTGTTACAACCCCAAGGGAATTTCTGATCTGAGTAGTTTCCTACAAAGCCCTACTCATTTGCAGAAACAGCTAAACATTTCCAAACTCATTTGCAATATTCTGATAGGAAAAGCTCTATCACTAAGAAAATTGCTTTATTGCCATGATAACATGGACATTAAGAAGTATAAAATTGAGTATGGAAGGATTAAAGATCAACACTGATTGTCAAGGATGTTTAAAATTGTATGATAATCTATATACTGTAGTTTTGGCAGTAGAACTGCTGTGAAAGTGCTAAATCAAGAAGAATTTAATGGGTTGTTGTGTATCTATCATTCTCACATAATTATGACTATGTGTTCTATAGGCATTTGTTCCATTGCTTATTGTGAGTCATAAAACAGTGCATGTTAAGAAGGAAAATTTCATTAGGATAAAAAATACAATATTACACTCTGCAGCCGAATGTTAATCAGACTGGAAAGTAGTAATGATCAGATACATTTTATTTCAGGCTGTATTTGTTCAGCTCTAATCTATCAATGAGACACGAGCAATATATTTCACACTGCTACATTTTGTGGCTGGGTAATGGTGTGAGCAAAATAAATTTGCTCAAACCAGGATGTTCTAAATGGTTCCCCCCCCCCCCCCCTTGGTCAGAAATTTTAACAGTTAGTTTGCAAAAACTGTTTTTTCTTTTTGCTTGCTTGCTTGTTTTTGAATGAGAAAAATATCAGAAACTAGGTTTCCACAGTTATTGGCTTCTGGTACAAAAAGCTTGGGTCATGTTAAATTTGATTATCTGCATAACTGAAAATATTCAGGCCACTGTAGGAGAACCCCATTTAACTGGGAATGAAACATAACTTGCAAGCATAGTCCTTTCTTACATATAATGGCAAATTTCTACCTTAGTAGGAAATGATATATGAGCTTGCACATAAACCTCATCTTGTGTTGTTGTGTGTCCCACAGTTGTTGTGTGTCCCACAGCCTGTCATGTTTGCCACAAACAATCATTAACAATTAACAATCATGTTAATTTTGAGTTAAGTTATTTCCATGTGATTTAATTCCCAGGAATATTTAGAACCATCGCTATTTCCAGATGTAGCCAGGGACATTATTTCCATATAAATCATTAAGTGTGGAAGACAAAATCTACCTTGAGCCTACTGCCAATAGCTAGAAGTTTGTGTAAAATCAAGTACACTGAAGAAGATTCTAACCGTCACCCTTAAAATTGTATTTTATGATCTAGAGCAGAATGGACAACTTTCATGCAGCCAGGGCCTGTTTGCTAATTATTTTGGCCTGCTTGGATGATTGCTCTGATACAAAAACAAAAAAACAAAAACACCTTTCGTGGATTTTCAATGTGTCTAGATAAAATCCTTTCAAATTCCCCAAATGCAACAGAGAAGAGAAATAATCCATATGAGAAAATATCTCGGGGCTCAAAACAAAATTGGTGGATTCAAACAGCTTTTCTCATAATACTATATTGAACTCCTCTCACTTCTGCCAGTGACATTTTGTTTCTGTTCCTCTCAATTCTAGGCTGTGTCAAGGGAGCAAACTATCAGTTATATATAAGAAGATCCATATTAGTCTACTGAAAGCCTATAACAGAGGTCCTCAAACTTGGCAACTTTAAGACTTGTGGACTTCAACTCCCAGAATTCTCCAGCCAGCTATGCTATGAAGTCCACAAGTTTTAAAGTTGCCAAGTTTGAGGACTCCTGGCCTATAAAGTCCCATATTCTATTTCTACAGTCTTGAGCCAGAAGCTTATAGGCAGCCCAAAGCTAATGTACCCATAACCCCCACAGAATGTTATAAGAACAATGGTAGCTTCTCTGGTTCCATTCTGACTTGTACTGAATCAGAGATGACTCAGCAGAGTTGGAAGGAGAGACGAGTGGGTGATATCTTGATAGCTCACTCGCTTAGGAGAAAAAGAAAGAGGCAGAAATGGTTTCCTGATGAAATAGCCATGTTTTAAAGGCCCTCCTGTTCCACAGAATGAGGGCAGGGGAGAGAGTAGGGTTGCTTCCCTGATACATTTTAAATTGGAAATGCATTTAATTATACTTTACTAGAATTGCCTGCAGGAATTCAGGAGGCAATTGAAATTGCACAAAGAGCCTTAGGCACCTTTTTCAGTCGAGTGCCATGTCCCTTCAGAAATGCTCTAACTTTGCTGACCTTAAGATATGTAGACTTTGATTCCCAGAATTCCTCAGGCAACATTCAGGGTGAGGAATTCTAGGAGTTGGAGTCCACATATCTTAAAGTTGCCAAGGTTGACCAACACTGATCTACATGGTAGGCAAGAAACAGCTGGGACGCCCATCTCTTTCTGCTAGCCTCCATTTTTTTCTTTTCTCTGCTAGCCTTTAGTCCCTATCAGGGTAGATTTGATTTAAATCAAGTCGATTTAAATCATGATTTAAATCACTAGTAAAAAGGCTTGATTCCATTCTATTATGCATTTCTCTTAATTCTGCAATTATCTTAATTCATTCTAGTTACAGTGGAAAAGAATTGTTTTAACTTTTAATGCTGATACTAAAATGTTGCTACTGTTGTATATCAGCCCAAGTCGAAGTGATTTTCCTGTCAGATGCAAACATTAGAAATCATAGCTTTGACTGAAACATAATGGAAAAACGATTAAGAGAACAGCCTTGCTAATGATGTGCTCAAAATTCATGTTTTAAAATTGAAAATGGTGCAGTGCTACCAATGATTGAAAAGGCCAGGCAGTCTGTTCATTGGGATTCAAACAAAGAAGAGGGTTGAAATCAATGGATACAGAAAAATTGAAGTGTTTCTCCCTCTCTCTCTCTCTCTCTCTCTCTCTCTCTCTCTCTCTCTCTCTCTCTCTCTCTCTCTCTCTCTCTCTCTCTCTCTCTCTCTCTCTCTCTCTCTCCCCTCCCTCCATCCCTCCCTCCCTCCCTCCCTCCCTCCCTCTACATTTTTTTTGTGTGTGTGATTTTTTCCACAAGGAAAAATTTATTGGAATAGCCATGTGGTCATGGTTGACTTCTATTTTTTAGATCTAAATGATGTAAGTTGATGACTTACCGGTAATTTTCATGTATTACTTCTCTTGTCTTCTTCCCTTTCTTCTCTTTTTCTGGGCAGCTTTTTCTGTGAACACATTGGCACACATTAAAAATGAAATTCTGATGCCTGCTCTCAAAAGAATGTGTGTGTGTGTGTGTGTGTGTGTGTGTGTGTGTGTGTGTGTGTGTGTGTGTAACATTTTTTGCTGATAAATGAAAATGAAGGGAGACTTCCATATTATATATGTATTCCTCTGAGCCTCTGTAGCCTCTGAGCCATATATAATACACATATAATGTGTATTATATATGTGTATTATATACACATGTGTATTATATATGTGTATTATCTATAATACATGCATATACATGCTACACACACATATACCCTGTTTTCCCCAAAATAAGACCTATCCCCAAAATAAGACCTACTTAAATGCCTGTGTAGCCAGCCAGCCACCCATTCCATCTGGTTGCTTGCGGTGCTGCCGACACAAGGTGGGGGAAGGAGCTGTCCCACCCGCCCAACATCGGCTTACCTCAGGTCCCCCGCTGCAAGGCCATCCGCGCCCCGACAATGCCTTGTGGCCATGCCATTAGCATGTTGCTCTGCCTCCTGCTCCATTGCGGCTGCGAGCAAGCAGAAGAAATGGGCCGGCAGCTACGTGGGGTCCTGCTGGTTGGGGCTGCCAGAGTTTCTGCCGCGAGGTGAGGCAAGTGTCAGGGCATGGGTGGCCAGGCTGCGGGGGTCCTGAGGTAAGCCAGTGCTGGTCAGGGCTGCCAGGGTTTCCACCGCGAGGTGAGGCAAGTGTCGGGGCATGGGTGGCCAGGCTGTGGGGGTCCTGAGGTAAGCCAGTGCTGGTCAGGGCTGCCAGGGTTTCCACCGCGAGGTGAGGCAAGTGTCGGGGCATGGGTGGCCAGGCTGTGGGGGTCCTGAGGTAAGCCAGTGCAGGGCGTGTGGGGCAGCTCCACCCCTCCACCTCACGGCAGCACCACTAGCACTCCGCATGGCCTCCCACCCATCACAAGCAAGAAGTGTGTGTGTGTACACACACACACACATACACACTTCTGCATATATGTATATGTATATATAAACACAATCCGTTTTAATACATATCGTAAAAAAGTGTCGAGAGTTAACAAGGTTAACTGATTCTATATGATATAAAGCTATTACAGAATCTAGTTGTTCTGCTTCGGAAACCATGAAGCCTCCTCTGTGAAGGTAACAAAGAAAACTGGTCATGGAGAGGATGTGTAGCATCTCTGACAATACCGTGGACCCTGGTCAAGCATCGCTTATATGCTACGTCCTGGATAGAAGGAAACGAACTTCCAATCTTTTCTGCTGTCCTCACCACTCTCTGCACAGCTTTCGTGTCTGAAACAGTAACGCTTCCAAACCACACAGGATTATAATACAACAGGATTATTTCGACCATCCCTGAATAGAAAGGGGGAAGGATGGGGGAAGGAAGATGTGCTCTTCTAATATGGCATTACAGTTCTTTTTTTTTCCCTTAGTGCCTCAAGTCCATGTAAAGTCTGAGCATATAATCAGTTATGTGGGTGACACCGTGGTCTTGACTTGTGATGTTGACAGTGAGAAAACCCACATTAACCCAAGTTTTTGGATTTGGTATTCAAATAATGGAAGTGGAGAGGTAAAGTTCTGTTTCATTTATGGGAGGAATCCTACCCCCTGCCCCATTATTTCAAGATACTTTTCAAGGCATGCTTTTGTAATATAGACCCGATCTTATCCCAGCTAGACTGTGAATCAAATGTTCATAGATTTCCAAAGATTGTTTGTTTTTTAATTTCCCTTTCACGTATCTATTTCACTCTTATAATTTTCCTGTCAGAATCTTCATTTATATATTTAAATATCTATATATTGGAATTTATAATAATTTATGAGTGTATGATGAAGATTCTTCACTCTTTTTTTTTCTTCTGTCAGGTGGTTATTAATTCTACCCTGATGCCAGAGAAGTACGGCTTTATCCAGACAGATGCAAACACAACCAAACTGAAGATATTTGGTCTCTCCGAATTAGATACCAGTTCTTACTGGTGCAAAGCTGGATTTCCACTAGGTGAAAGCAAAGGAAAAGTGTCTCTCAAAGTCCTGACGTATCTGACACCTCTCAAACCATTTCTTGTAATAGCTGCTGAAGTTATCATTTTAGTAGCGCTTATTTTTATCTGTGAAGTGGTGTACAAAAAGAAAGCCGCTAATACTGGTAAGATATGGAAGAATAACATATTCAAATATGCTTCTTTTATTTGGTATTTTTGTGCAATAACAACGGGATGACATGAATGGTAAATCTCTGTTTATGACTGGAGCTTCTTGGGGATCTCAGAGGGTAAGGAACAGTAATTAATTTCTTGCATTATGTTATCACACAAATTATGCAGATGAACTAATTTGCTGAGCTATAATTTGTGTCATGATGTATGACATGTAACATCAATATGGCTTCTACCAGTAGCCTGTGCTGATACGTTGCCACCTCAACTTCTACAATTCCTGAGCCAGGATACATAATATAAGAGGAATTGTAGGAACAAGTCCAACAGAATGGAGCATGCAAAGTTGGGAAAGATTGTACTAAACCATAACAATAAGTAAACCTTGTTTCCTCTGGTAGTTTTCTATTAGAATTTAAGAAAGTTATAGGGTCAAATAACCTTTTACTGGATAAGGACTGCATTTTATCTTCATGTGATGGATCCAGGTCTACATTTAAAAAGTGAACACAGTTCTTGGGAGCAAGAGGGGCACACACAACAAAATGTGACTACACCATGACACAAATGGCATGGTTTAGGTACAGTACATGCACCAGACATCAAAACATAAGTGTAAAAAAACCTATGTGCATGTTATCATTTTGGCATCGCTGCATGATGCAGATGTTGCTGACAGGGCTCCTTTTAGGGGGTGCTAGTATACGCAGGACGAAATGATTTTCCCATAAAAATGATTTTCAATTTTGAGCCAGCAAGCAAAATGATTCATTTTGTCCATCTGTGAAATTGCTAGCATGTGTCGCTAGCGAATTCTGTTGCTGAATTTGCTGATTTCCCCTACCCACCCCGAAGCAATTTTTGCAGGAAAAACATCAGACAGTACCTGATGCCCACAAATCCTTGACTGCCATCCTTGCTTTATTATAACTAATGAAGAGTAGCTTTACCAGAGGATTTTCTTCTTCTTTTGAAAGGGCATGAGTAACTGGACACCTCTGCCTCTCAAAACATCTCTAAGGAGATGGTGCTGACTTCAAAGTATCTGGGTTTATTTGCTATTCAGTAGAAAGCTAAATGATGAGTGGAATCACACAGATGCTATATTCTTGAACAAGATAAATAAAGATTTTGTATCCGCTTCAAATATTTTGCGTTTTAAAATTGAACTCAACAAAGAGGTTGAGCTGCAGTTTCATTTTGCGGTTTTGTTGCATATCAAAAAGGAATGTGGTGCACTGGGAGAGAAAGGTTGCGAATCCTCAAATAATATCTGTGGCCGCTGAAAAGGAAAACTCCTGTCCTCCAGTTGGTCTCCAAGAAAATGCAAAGGGCCTTGGTTGCAGATGACAGTGCAGAAGAACACTTTGTTCCCCATACATACCTTGCATCACCCATGTTCATTGGCATCGCCTGGAGAGATTCCACTTCAGGCACCTTCCTTGTATTTATTATTTATTATTATTTATTATTAGGTTCTTCTATGCCGCCCTACTCCCGAGGGACTCAGGGCGGCGTAGAACATTGTGCAAGAACACTAAAACAATAATGATTAAAACAATTTTTAAAAGATTAAAAACGTTAAAAAGAAATTCAGCAACATACATACTGGGGGAGATCTCGGATAAAATCTAGTCTCAAACCCCTGCCTGCAGGAAGAGCCATGTCTTGACGGCTTTTTGGAAGGCCAGCAGGGTGGGGATAATTTGGATCTCTGGGGGAAGTTGGTTCCAGAGCACGGGGCCCCCCACAGAGAAGGCCCTCCCCCTAGGGCCCGCCAGCCGGCATTGTTTGGCTGACGGGACCTGGAGGAGGCCAACTCTGTGGGCTCTAACCGGTCGAAGGGAAGTGTGAGGCAGAATGCGGTCCCGAAGGTAACCTGGTCCTAAGCCATGTAGGGCTTTAAAGTTGATGATCAACACCTTAGTTGTGTCTGATGACTGGAATATCCTCCTATGGATATCCATGGGTGGGGGAGTAGGGAATAAGCCCATGTGTATCATAACTTCATCCTGCATAAGAACTGCATATTTTGTATCATTTCTGAGATGATGTCACGGCATACGTGATGTCCTTGTATCTTGGCCCAAATGCCTACGTCTGCTTCTTATCACATTGGAAGAACTAAAACTTTTCCAAAAGATGTTCAATGCCTAGCCACTTATTTATTGGGAGAGTTATTACTTACCAAGAGTTTTAATTTGTTACTTTAATTTTATTACTTCACTAATTACTTATTTTATGTTTTATTATGTTATTATGACTTTATTGTATGCAGTCAAGAGATTTCAATAGTCGGCAGTATTAAAAATAATAATAACAATATTTAAGTAAGTACCAGGGCTGGGTTCTAACTTACCTTGCTGCCGGTTCACTTCCTCCCGCACTGCGTGGGTGCGCCGCATGGGCGCGCGCATGCGCAGTGCCAAAAAATCAATTCTTTTTAAAAAGCCAAAAACAAGATGGTGACTGCATGCACAGTGCTGGAAACTCGGCTTCTGAGCATGCTCAGAAGAAGAAAAAAATTCAAAAAAAATTCAAAAAAAGATGGCGGCACCCATGGACCGGCACTGACCAAACCAGGTTGGTGACGTCATCGTGACGTCACCAAACTGGGTAGGTGACGTCATCATGATGTCACTACAGGTTCGGGTGAACAGGTCTGAACCGGGAGGAACCCACCCCTGGTAAGTACAAAGTAAAATCACCTAGTCGCACTATAAGAGAGGAAATGTATTAACATTAAACTAATGTGGCTGTTAACTATACTGGTAATTAAATGGGCAAAGGTCTTCTGCACACTAAAGGAAGAAACAGCAGTTATTTTTATCTTGCAGTATTAGTGGGAAAAGTTTTTCAGTGTAACCTACTTCTAGCTGCATTATTCCATTTTTGAAAATTTGCTCTTCTCATATTTCCAACTAAGTCAATAGGCATGATTCCTTTTGTAGAAAGATTTTTAAGCAGTTATGTTAATCCATTATATTAACTATACAATTGACTATAGAATTCCTTAAACTCATAAACAAAAAAAGAAATAAATAAATAAAATGGAATAAAATTATACATAGTTTGGTCTAGTGCAGGGGTAGGCTAAGTTGGCTCTTCTATGACTCATGGACTTCAACTCCCAGAATTCCTGAGCTGGCATGATTGGCTCAGAAAGTCTGGGAGGTGAAGTCCATGAGTCATAGAAGAGCCAACTTTGCCTACCCCTGGTCTAGTGGTTAAGGCATCAGGTTAGAAACCAGGAAAATCTGAGTTCTAGTTCCATCTTAGACTTGAAAATCGACTTTGTGTCTTGGGCCAGTTATTCTCTCTCCATCCTAAGAAAGAGGCAATGGCAAACTACTTCCAAAAAATGAAAACATTTAATCCAGACATTCAACAGAAGCCAAGACTCAAAGGCTTAAGTCAGACTTGAAATATCAAATAAGTAAGTGAGTAAAATATACCAACAGAAAATAAAATTCACATTGGTTTTTTTTCTCTTTACAGAAGTTGAAAAAGAATCAGAACAAGTAGAAACATTGTAAGTAATAATGTTCTTGTTGTAAAGTTAAAGCAATACTGTTTCAGAATAATGTTTGGAATAATGTTTGCCTCGCAAACCCTCTTTCATGGTGCCGAAGAGATGATGGTGAGATGCAAACATTATTCCAGTGACGAGGAAGTGAAAACTGCAGTGAAGAAGTGGCTCAAAGAGCAGTCAACACAATTTTGCGAGACAGGGATACATGCTCTCATTCGAAGGTGGAACTTTGCTATTGAGAAAAACGGTGACTATGTTGAGAAGTAGGGATGTGATCCACAGAGGACCAGCTTCATTTTGATGTATGCTACATGTTCCTGTGTTGGTAATTATACCTGTTCTAAAGAAAATGGCATTACATTTTGACTCACCCTCGTACAATGCTCTCGGGTTATTTCTATGTTCAACCACTCACTCAGGCAACCTCCTAAATACAAAGCCTGATAATTCTTAGGTTTTAATTTTATTTATTTATTTATTTATTTATTTATTTATTTATTTATTTATTTATTTATTTATTTATTTATTTATTTATTTATTTATTTATTTATTTATTAAAATTTCTATGCCGCCCAACTCCCGGGGGACTCTGGGCGGCTAACAGCAGGTATAGAAATATAATCAATAAAAATCAATATTAAAAACATATTAAAATACTATAAATCTTTTAAAAGAACTTTCACTCATACCCCGTCTGCCGGAAGAGCCAGGTTTTTATTGCTTTACGGAAAGCCAGCAGGGTGGGGATAGTCCTGATCTCTGGAGGGAGCTGGTTCCAAAGGGAGGGGGCTCCCACAGAGAAGGCTCTCCCCCTCGGCCCCGCCAACCGACATTGCTTGGTCGATGGGACCTGGAGGAGACCAACTCTGTGGGACCTAACTGGTCGTAGGGAGGTATGCGGCAGGATGTGGTCCCGAAGATAACCTGGCCCTGAGCCATGTAGGGCTTTAAAGGTAACGACCAACAACTTAAATTGGATCCGGAGACTAATGGGCAGCCAATGCAGCTGGCGGAGGATCGGTGTTACGTGGGTGCATCTAGGTACACCCACCACAGCTCGCGCAGCTGCATTTTGCACCAATTGCAGTCGCCGGACACTCTTCAAGGGTAGCCCCATGTAGAGCGCATTGCAGTAATCCAGCCGTGAGGTGATAAGGGCATGAGTGACTGTGAGAAGTGCCTCCTTCTCCAAGTAGGGTCGCAATTGGTGCACAAGACGTACTTGTGCAAAGGTCCCCCTAGCCACAGCTGAAAGATGTTGTTCCAATTTTAGCTGTGGGTCTAGGAGGACACCCAAATTGCGAACCCGTTCTGAGGGAGCTAATTTCTCCCCCCCAAGAACCAAGGAGGGATAATTGGTCAAGTCCTTAGGAGGCAATATCCACAGCCACTCAGTCTTGTCAGGGTTAAGTTTTAGCCAGTTCTTCCCCATCCAGACCCTAACATCGTCCAGGCAGCGGCCCATTACGTCTACAGCTTCCCCGAATTGAGACGGGGTGGAGATGTACAACTGGGTATCATCAGCATATTGCTGATACCTCACCCCGTGTCGTCGGATGATCTCACCCAGTGGCTTCATGTAGATGTTAAACAGGATGGGCGAGAGGACCAAGCCCTGCGGCACCCCACATAGTAGGGGCCTAGGGCTCGACCTCTGCCCCCCTGTCAACACCGACTGTGTCCTGTCAGAGAGGAAGGAGGAGAACCACTGTAAAACAGTGCCGCCCACCCCCACGTCTCCGAGACGACGCATTTACTGTGATTGTGAACGAGCTAGTTGCTAGGATGGACAACGCAGAGAAACAAACTTCAACAACCTATTTAACCGAATATACTGTGCTTCTGTCAGTCCCATATCTTGACCCTCCACCTGGTAGCTGATGTTGAGATAATTTATAATTCAGCCATCAACCGGCTTTGTTTCAAATCAATGCATTAAATAGAAACATACTACAAACTAGCCAAATTAGAATAGAACACTCATACGTCGCAACAGTATTCTGGGAAATCCCATCAGATCTTATCAATGCCTCACGTGCATTTTTATGAAACCACAGAGGACTAGCGGTTTCAGCTTGTTGAGAACATTGAAGAAACTCTCAGTTTTGTGTTTCTCCATAGGCTGAAAAAGGTCACCTATAGTTTGAAGCTTAGAATTTTGCTCCTTCACTTGCATTTTTGTAGACGTGGATGTGAAGACTGTCTTATTCATTTACAGATATGTACAGATATAGTCTCAATTATATAGTGTATTTCTAGAAGATATGAAGCCTCCTCACTAATGGCTAGCCTGTACTTTTTAAACCATATGTTATGGCTCCGTTCTGATCTATTGCTGGGGACATGTAGTCAAGCAAGAGTTAAAACCTATCTAAGCAAAAAAAGTCCATATTGAACTTAATTTAAAAAAAATCCATGATGGGGAAAAAAACCTGAACCCACCCTTCTTTATTCTGTACAGGAAATCAGATGACAACAATGCTGTAGAAAATAGTAGTACCCGACAGAGGAAAGTCTAAATCCTTTATTAAAAGTGGTAAGTTAGAAGGTTGTTGAAATTTCAGGTTTGAACAGGTTGAACAAACATTAAATAAATGTTGGGGTGATTGTTTATTTTATTCAATTTATTTGCACCCATCGCACAGAGGAGGCTTTGGGCGGGAAACCTAGATTAGATCATCATCAAAAACATTTGGTGTAAGAATACAAACTAAAAATTAAAAATGAGAATGGACTGGAATAAAATGAAAAAAAGTGGAAACTGGGGTAGCCATCAACAATACTTAACTATTTCTCACAGGTTTATCTAATTAGCCAAGTTTTAAGGATCCTCCAAAGGACTAGTAGAGATAGGGTCAAAGTAATGTGGAGGTTGGAGGGAATGGTGTTCCAGAGGGAAAGCAGAGCGATAGAAAAGGCAAACTTCTGGTGTTCCTCTAGATCAGCGGTCACCAACTGGTGGTCTGTGGACCACTGGTGGTCCGTGAGAAAATTTTGGTGGTCCGCAGAAAAATTATTTGCATTTTTTATATGGCACTAAACCAGGGGTCCTCAAACTACAGCCCCTGGGACAGATATGTGCAATGAACGTTTGTGTTGCTGCAGAGAGTCTTTTTGTGTAGGTTGGAAGGGGACAGGAATTCCGACTTGGGGTCTGCTTTGGCCTCCTAGTTCGGGGCTTTGGGCGAAGGCTGGAGGGAAGTGCTGCTGGTGGCAAAGAGCCAGAGGACCTTTTTCCAGTGGGACTAGATCATGGCCTGGAACTGGCTGACCATCTCAGCCCACTGAGCCTCCAGGCGCCAGTATCTGGCCTTGCACTCCTGCAGGTTTTCCCTCTGCTTGGAGAGCCTATGCTTGTAGTCCTCAGTGAGGTGCTTCTGCTGAGCCTCCTTTTCAGTCAGATCCAATTTGAACTGAGCCACCCATTTTGCCAACACCCGTGGTGGCTGCTTAGCTCGAACAACCGCTTCCTATTGGGGCCCTAAGGAGCCCGGTCAGGCAGGGGAGGAGTGGTTGGGAGGGGATGGGCGAGTAGCAGCCGGCGAGTCACCCCTCGATGTGAGTGACATCAAGTTGGTCACACCCACCCAGTCACATGACTACCTAGCCACGGCTACCAAGCCAGTCATTAGGCAGATCATATTAGTGGTCCACGGGATTTAAAATTATGAATTTAGTGGTCCCTGAGATCCAAAAGGTTGGGGACCCCTGCTCTAGATGGCACTCTTTAGTTCTGTAGGTGGAACCATTTTTGGCCAGACTGATGGCTCAAGTAGTGACCAAAAGTGCAAGGTTATTCCTCAAATAACCTAGCCTCATGCCCCAATTTATGTACTTTCTTGCTACAAAACTACTGAAACAGTGAATTCAGTTCAGGCCACCATCCTCAATGAGAAGTATAAGGATTGTTTATGGAATGTCTTTTTGGACATAAGAGCAGTGGTGGGTTCCTACCGGTGCTGTGCGGGACGCCGCACCAGTAGGAGCCTGGCGATGACGTCATTTTTAGGCGCTTTTTCCGGCATCTCGGCGTCCTGAGCTGTCGGAAAAAAGCCCTCCCACCCGCCCTTGTTTTAATACCGACCTTTATTCTTCCTCCGAAGCACAGCTGAGAAGCTCCTCAGCTGTGTTTCAGCTTGTAATGTCGTCCTAAGCCTGCGCAGAGGTGAAATCGCCCGATGGAACCCGAGTTCACTTCTGCGCATGCTCGCGATGCGCACCAGTAGCGAAAATAACCGGAACCCTCTACTGCATAGGAGGAATAATATTTTATCAATTGCCCCAGTGATGGTCACTGTATTGAATTACAAATGACTACCAGATAAACCTTGAAAAGGGGAAGACAGTGGGGTAAGAAGATTTATTTATTTATTTATTTATGAGCTTTATAAACCGCCTCATAGTGCAAGCACTCTCTAAGCGGTTTACACCATTAAGCAATGTATATATTTATATTGCCCCCAACAATCTGGGTCCTCATTTTACCTACCTCGGAAGGATGGAAGGCTGAGTCAACCCTGAGCCGGTGAGATTTGAACAGCTGAACTCAAATGATCACAGTCAGCTAAAGTAGCCTGCAGTACTGCTCTCTAACCGCTGCGCCACCTCGGCTCTTATCTTCAATGTATGCACCAGGAAAAACTGGGGAAGAGACATACATGGAGAGAAGAAGACTCCTTTCTCTTTTTGAATATATGAAAAACTCCCTTTTTGTCTTCTTACTCAACTGTCTCATACACACACCCACACACACCACCACCAGCAGTGCTCACACTGGAAAAAAAGTGTGGTGGGAATTAGTTAAAAACATCTGAAGAGCACCAGATTTGGAGGTGTCTGTCTGAAGTGTAGGTTATGTAGAAGAAACTTTTCCAATGTCAGTTGAAATGTTGACTGGGAAACGGTTGCAAAGAATAACACCAAGTGAAGGATTTCTGATTAGTCCATGAAAGGCATATGAGATACTGCTTTCATGTGCAGCTGTGTGTGGGTGTTGGCAAGGCAAGTAAAGAGGGGAAATGATATCACAGCTGTCCTGATGCTGTTGTGGCTTCTATCAGACAACTGCAGGTGAACACACACATATATATATTTTTGGTAGCTCTGCATACATTTTTAAAAAAATGCCAGTGGCTGGTAAAATGGGGAGTGGGACATTAGAAACACTTTAATCAGCACCTGAAAGAAGGACTACTTTAAATCAGATGGTATTACTGCACTTCTTTAATCTTTCTGTTCTTTTGAATGTAGGTAAAATGAAAAGAAATGCCAAGACTGCACTGGATAAAAAACTTTCTGAAACAGTGGAACTGTATCTGCTTGGTTTCTAATGATGGACTTCTAGGTGTCTTAAAAAATACTGCTTTAAAAATGCCTTTTTTTTAAAAAAAAAAAGTAATGAATGTATTAAATAATGCTAATGTGATTCATATTGTCCTAAAGGTTTTAGCTAAACTTATGCTGTGGATTATACTCTTTTATATCTGTTCAAGCCTTTGGCTGCAATTAACCCTAATCTACTATTAACTTTCATTTATCTGAATATGTATAGAGTGCATTTTTGTATATGATGATCAGCACCTACTGGAAATGCAGGTAGTCCTCAGTTCATTTAGTGACTGTTTGAAGTTACATCACTGAAAAAAGTGACTTATGTCTGTGTTTCACACTTACAACCATTGCAGCATCCCTATGGGCATGTGATCACAATTCAGACACTTGACAATTGACTCATATTTATGACGGTTGCAGTGTCCCTGACTCATGTGATCACCTTTTGTGACCTGACAAGACAATGGGGAAAACCAGATTCACTTAACAACCATGTTGCTAACTTAGCAACTGCAGTGATTCACTTAATAACTGGCAAGAAAAAAAACCCGTAAAATGGGGCAAAACTCACTTAACAAGTGTCTCACTTAGCAACGGAAATTTTGGGCTCAATTGTGGTCGTAAGTCAAGGACTACCTGTATTCTCCTGATTTGTCTGTGCTAGTAAAGTAGTAGTATCAGAAGAAGCCAAAATTTACAAGGAAAAGTAAATTACAAAGGGTTTTAATATATCTCTCTTAACTTAGAGCCAGGTTAAATGCCAAACATCTTTAGCCTCCAATATTTTATGTCAACCAAGTGTCACCCTTAGAATCTCAAAGCCTTTTCTCTTTTCCTTCTATAAAGAAAGAAGTTGTTGGCTTTCTTGGAAGAGGTTATGTGGCCGGTAGGGTGGTGTAAGAAATATGATAACTAAGTAGAAAACAAATTCCAAATGGTGATATTCAAAGCTTGGATTTGGTTAGATTAATTGTCCAGAAGTGCCACAAGTGGACAATAGCAATACACTCAATGATATGCCTTGTTAATCTCATGGTTTATCAGTAATGTTACCAAAGAACTGGGAAAGTACACAAATTTTCCTTTAAAATAACCAACGAAGCCATGATGTTTCTAATGTGTTGTCATTATATATCCAGTTCCCTGTGTTCCCTTTATCCTTTCTATTGTTTGTACAATAAATGTCACCAAATAAGAGAGATGGCTGTCAAATGTTTGACACGATTAAGCTTTCATGAAGAATTAGCACAAACCAATTATAACCACACATTTGAAAGAGTGATTTTTTTTCCTTTTCAGGCAACAGTGGGGCTGAACTACTCTTCCATATCCTAAGGGAATCTGTGCGGGGCAAGAAGGGATTTTAAAAATGCAAAGTGACTATCAAAGCATGTGATCAAAGTCTTGTCCCCTTTTACACGCATTGTCTTAATTGTGCATCTGGCATCACAACTTTCTAAACTTTGAAAACGAGATCAAATGAAAGCATCAAAGTACCCCAATGTGAGCCAAATAAAAACAAGGTCTTCTTTTCAGTGATGGCGAACCTTTTAGGCACTGAGTGCCCAAAGTCCGCGCGCCTGCACAAACTGCAAGGTGCTGACGCATGTGCGCTCATGCCCCTTGCATGCGCAGCAGAGACCCGAGGACCAGTTGGCCAGTGGGAGGCTCACGCTCATGTGCGGCAGAGACCCAAAAAAGCTGGGGCGATGGCACGCATGCCCACAGAAAGGGCTCTGCATGCCACCTCTTGGCACACGTGCCATAGGTTCGCCACCACTGGAATAGACTAATGACATGTTGATTACATTATAGGCAAAAAAAATGCCACTGTTTTTTAAATAAAATTAGGGGAAATTGGTTTTAAACTCACAGGGGTGAAATCCAGCAGGTTCTTACAGGTTCTGGAGAACTGGTAACGGAAATTTTGAATAACGCATTTTCAGAGTATAAGACGCACCAAAGTATAAGATGCACCTTAGTTTTGAGGGAGGAAAACAAGGAAAAAAGGCCTCTGCCTCCCAACAATTTGCCAAACACAAAGCAGCAAACAGCACAGATGATATACACTGTTTGCGGTGTATTTCTGTGTATGTGTGTAGCAAAGAATTGGAGAAATGTACATTATGGCAGTATATTAATGCCAGAAAGTTTTCTTAAATGTAATCACACTGACTCCTCCCAATTATTTAAATAGATCTACTCCAAACATGACTAAGTCAGGGTTTAATTTAGCTGCCTTATTTTAATACTAATACTTAATACTAAAACAGGACATTTCAGATTTTACTTTTACAGATCTTTAAAATTGATGTGGCTTTCTGGAAGCATTCTCTGCTATTTAAAAGAAGATACAATAGCACTGGGCCTCTTCAGATCAAGCATTTATTTTAAAAAGCTTCTTCATTTTGTTAAGTTGTCTAGATTTACAGGGGTCTCCAACCTTGGCAACTTTAAGACTTATGGACTTCAACTCCCAGAGTTCCTCAGCCAGCTTTGCTAATCAGTGGCTAATGAGGCTCTGCTGCTGTTTGCTGCAAAAAGGTAAATTGCTGGCAAGCAAAGATCAAAGAGTGGGGGTGGCTGGGGGTGGCTACATTCGGTGTATAAGACGCACCCAAGTTTTCACCCTCTTTTGGGGGGGTAAAAAGGTGTGTCTTATACTCCGAAAAATACGGTAGTTCGGAGAACTAGTAGTGGAAATTTTGAGTAGTTCGGAGAACCGGCAAATACCACCTCTGCCTGGCCCCAGAGTGTGGTGGGAATGGAGATTTTGCAGTATCCTTCCCCTGCCACGCCCACCAAGCCACACCACGCCCACCAAGAACCGGTGGTTAAAAAAAATTTGGATTTCACCACTGTTTTAAAGATTTTGCGTTAATGAGCATCGTTTTAAAATTTAAAATGCAATAACCAGGATAGGTGATAGTGCCAAATTATTGCCTCACTTTGTACAGAATTACAAAGATGAATTGGTTTATATAGTTTATTAGTCAATATAATGGTTACCGCCCATCTTCAAATTAAGGAACAGAGAGCAGTCACATTTTATAAAAAATATATGGCTTCTCTAAACTAGAACGCATTGGATATTTCATTTATGCATGGCCCATCGTTTTGCAATGGATAGACAAATGGCATTGTATAAATATCCTTTAAAAAGCAATTGTGAGATGATTATTCCTAAATCCAATCTGTAGTTCATCTGCAATTTGATAATGGCTATAGATTTAGATAATTATTCAATTTATCTAAATGAATTATTGTATATAGTTTGGGTGAAAAACAAGTGGAAAAATAAGTGTGTGTGTGTGACTACACACAGGTATGCACACACACACATTTGGCATTTGCAGTGTTTTGCAAACCACTGGAAATTGTCTTTGTTATTTGGAAGCGAGGATGACATTACCAGAATTCTGATATGGTTCTGATTAGCAATTCCACTCACTAAGGTGGGGTAGGGAGATATGCATTCATAGTCTGGTGCAATTCTGAATTTAGTCTGCCCATTTTGGATTAAATTACATGACCAAATCTGGATTAGAAATGTTGAGTTTATGTTGTATCATCCTGTCTTGATGTAACCAGACAACCACCTACAAATCCTTTTTGTAATTTTTGTTAGATCTTATAGCTTTGTTCTTTCTTGGTTGTTTTTATATAGGTAAACAATAGGCAGGCCAAATTATACAATATAAGGCCAGCGTTCTTCTGAAATACAAGAGCAATTAAACTGTAAAATAGATCAGAATCATATAATAATTTAGGAATTAGTTTCTCAAGAACCTTTTTTTATATCTGAGAAAACCTATTCCCCCTGGACTTACTTCTGGAATGGTAAGATTGCCTGACCCTCCTATAGAAAAAAAGACAGCAATAGATTCAATGAATATAACAACAGTGGGAAACCAATAGTATGTAGGTTTTCAGAATAATGACATGCTTTCATACACTCAGACATTAACGTTTCCTAAATAAACAATAAAATGAGATTTTTAGACAGTCTTCCTGATGCCATTGTAAGATAGTTGTCTTTATCATGAAACCAGTGTCTGACACTGTTTGCAGTTCTCACTCTCGGGAAGGAAACTCCTAAGATCCAGATATTTCTTTGACAGATGATAATAAGGAAATAGCACTGCCATGATTATCGCAGGAGCATTAAAAAAAAAAACCCATGCAGGTGGAAAACAGTTGAGATAATTAGGATAAACTCATCAAACTTTCCACCTGCAGCCTGTCTCTCTTCTTAATGTAGTGTTTCCCAAAAGGGTACAGTATTAGCTTTTCTGCCACAAGTATTCCTTCCTTGAAGCTGCTGGTGACTGCATTGTACCCATCCATGGTCTTGATTGGTTGCATTTTTATATGCCACACTAGATCGCAATAGAACTTTGGGCAAGGTACAACTATATATATATATATATATATATATATATATATATATATATATATATATATATATATATATATATATATATATATATATATATATATATATATATATATATATATATATATATATATATATATATAATCATACTCTTTATATACACATGCAGAAGTGAATATGAAAGTAATTGTCCTTTTCTTCTGTCTTCCTCCCAGCCTAATTTACCGCCTGTTCATCTTGCAATGCAATCTATACAAGAAGGGAAGGATTACAAGCTCTATATTTATTACATTAATACAGAAGTGTCAAACTCTATTTCATTGAGGGCCACATCAGGGCTGTGGTTGACCTTGAGGGGGGAGCCCCGGGGGGAGCATGGCCAACTGGGTGGACATGACCAGCTTGACACCACTCCCCAAACTGCTGGCATGTTTCCTCTTCGTACTGGGTAGACTGGACCAGAGCCACGCTGGCCTGATTTTTCCTCTTCGCACTGGGTAGACTGGGCCGGAACCACGCCGGCCTGATCTTTCCTCTTCGTACTGGGTAGACCGGGCCGGAACCACGCCGGCCTGATCTTTCCTCTTCGTACTGGGTAGACTGGACCGGAACCACGCCAGCCTGATCTTTCCTCTTCGTACTGGGTAGACTGGACCGGAACCACTCCGGCCTGATCTTTCCTCTTCGTACTGGGTAGACCGGGCCGGAACCGCACTGGCCTGATCTTTCCTCTTCACACTGGATAGACTGGGCTGAAGCTACATTGGCCTGATCTTTCCTCTTCATATTGGGTAGACCAGGACGGCCCCGCGGGCCAGATCCGACCACATTCCAGGCCGCGTCTGGCCCATGAGTCTTGAGTTTGACACCCCTGCATTAATAGAATCTTGCAAGTCTGAAAGTATTTCTCCCCTCCTTTCTTTTTACCTTCCAGAAATCTAGCAAGGGTCCCTTCTAAAACATTTTCCTATGCTTCCCCTCCTCCTTACACACTACAGGTACTCCTCAATTTACAACCACAATTGAGCCCAACATTTTTGTTGCTTAAGTGAGAAAATTGTTAAGTGAGTTTTGCCCCGTTTTACGACTTTTCTCGCCACCTTTGTTAAGTGAATCACTGCAAGTTCTTAAATTAGGAACACAATTTTTAAGTGAATCTGGTTTGCCCATTGACTTTGCTTGTCAGAAGGTTGCAAAAAGAGATCACATGACTCTGGGACACTGCCACTGTCATAAATGTGAGTCAGTTATCAAGCATCCCAATATAAATCACATAGCCATGGGGATGCTGCAAGAGTCATAAGTGTGAAAAAAAGGTCACAAGTCACCTTTTTCAGTGCTGTTGTAACTTAGAACGGTCACTAAGTGAACTGTTGTAAGTCGAGGATTACCTGTAGTTGCGCAGTCTGATGCTCTCCTGTTTTCCAAGTCATTCCCACCAGGGGTGGGTTCTACTTACCTTCCCTACAGGTTCGCATTGCGACGGAAGTGCACGTTTCACGGAAATGACCCTCTGCGCATGCGCAGAAGCCTTTGCACATGTATGCACAGAAGTCTTTGTGCGTGCATGCACAGAAGCCTTTGTGCATGCACAGAGGGTTTTTTGCAATCCGTGGCAATCGGAGGAATCCGATTCGGGAGCGTGGACCGTCAGTCATTGCTGCTGGTTCAGCGAGCGGCGGCAAATTTCCACTACCGGTTCTAAAGAACCGGTCCGAATCGGCAGCAACCCACCACTGATTCCCACATATCATTACACAGCGTGGGATTTCTTGTTGATGCTCACCCACTGGAACACTCATCATTAACCAGACCTGCTTCATGTTTTCAAGACCAGCCCAATTATGATGATTTCTATTAAATTATTTCACAAAACGTTGACAGTTTCTCTTATTTAATGAACTAAGAGTTAATCACACACTAATAAGCTTCATGGTATCATTAATCCTCCCATTCCCAATGTCATGCTTGTCAAGGAAATTTCCTGTGATTCTTTGACATTTCCAACAAAACTGGTGTATTATACGCCATTAATGTATTTTTTTTCATAAAATAGCTTCATATAAAAATTATTACTGTCATATTATGACATTCAGATTATCTCCATCTGAATGTCAAAATTAATGGATTTTTAAAATGTCTTCTTTTTAATCTACCATATACTGTACAGTTACTTTAACTTCATTTTATAATAAAGTTTAGGAGAACAGAATTTGTTATTGCTTCATTTCAATGTAATTGATTTTCAGAGTTGATGACTGTATATTCTTTTTTTGAATGTATGATTTAATCTATGCAAATTTAAACAATTCATTATTCATTTATGATACAATATTTTCATGTAGTTAATTACAGGTTTCCCCTTAATAATTTTTGAAGCTTTCTAGCGGAAGTTGGAATCATATAATTTTGAAGAGTTCTAGTTGAAGTTACAATCATATAATTTCTTGAATAATTCCTTATTTTTAATACATTATATTAACATGATTTATAGAAACTGCTTTGTTGCCCATAGTTCATAAAAATGGCAGAGAACTGGAATGCTTTCTATCATTTGAATTCAATGCTTCTTCTTCCTTAACCTCCTGCCCAACCTCATTTTACCCTTTTCTGATAACTTCCAATACTTATAATATCCTCAATTTACAAAGAATCAGCTGGAGTTCGATGAGGAAGTAACTAATGGCAGAAAAATAGAACTTCTTAGAAGTCTGAGCCCTGTTGCTGATCCCAGAAGAAATAATTTGATATATTCTGTGCTCTTTAGTGGCTGTTCCAAGACGATAGGATTGCAAACTTTGAACTTTGAAAGGGTAAACAAAATGAATTAAATTCAAATTTTGGATTGATCAAGATGAACTCACAAATAAAAAGTCCAAACATTTATAAAACATGTTAATAGTTAGTAGGTAAAGCAGCAGATAAAACAACACTAGACAATTCAACAGAAACATTGAGACAAGAAGGTCTTTTAAGACAGTAAGGAAGTGATAATGAACTCTTGAGAAAGGACATTCCAAAAGTTCTTATGGACAAGAACTGAAAAGCATCTTTTCTCCACTTGTGATTTTATTGATTTTGAACTGCATTATGTTAACTCCATGGTATAATTCATTCTCTCTTCGGACCGAAGGAAAGTTCTGACCTTGAATGCATTTTCGGCATGGCATTAATCATGTTCTACTTACCTTCCCCACCGGTTCGCATCATGACGGACGTGCACATTTTGCACGTGTGCGCATGTTTGCTTTGCTCGTGCACATGTGCGCATCCCTGGAAATGACCCTCTATGCATGCGCAGAAGCCTTTGCGCATGCGCAGAGGTTTTTCTTCCAATCCGCGGCGAACGGAGGACTGGTTTGGGAGCGTGGACCACCGGTCATCGCTGCCGGTTCAGCGAGCAGTGTCAAATTTCCGCTACCTATAGAACCAGTCTGAACCAGCAGCAACCCACCTCTGCTCTGACTGCAGAGAAGTCAAAGGACAAAGATGTTCTGCCCCAGCTAAGAACGTAGCACAACACTCTGTATGAACTTATTTAATCAAATAACCACTACTAATAAATGTCTTAGAAGTGGATATGCACACACCAATCTAAATGCAGTCTTTTCTTGCAAGCAAACATCTGCTAATTAACTCATTAACAGCTGGTATCAGTTCAAAAAGTCTTAAAGCAAAGAAGAGCAATTAGGTCTTGATATCTTATGATGCTTCAGAGAGTTGGCAAAATGCCTAGAAGTAATTATTGATAACCGAACCGATGCAGAGAAACAAAGCAGAGGTTTTTTTCAGACACGAAGACACACGATGACCAAACGTTGTTTCCTGCAGCCTTTCAGCAGCCTCTGATGTCCTTAAGTAGACTAGGGGAGTGGCCAATTAGCCCCAAGTCTTACTCCCAAGGAGACCTCCTCTGGAGTAACCATTCCTCTGCGTGCCCTTGCATTCAGAAGAGGAGAAGCCTCTTCTTCCTCATCATTGCTATGAGGTGCTGGAGGTTCCGAAGGCCCTGGATGAACCTCTGCCTCTGGCACTGAGTCCTCGCCAACCTCCTCACTGTCTGACTCGGGTGCCAGCTGCACAGGCCACTGGCGCAACACCAAGTCGGTCTCCTCTCGAACTGGATCCGCTATCAGCTGCATGGACTGCTGGCGGGCCACAACAAAAGAGAGCATCTTCAGAATCATTGAGTCACTGAATTTGGAAGGACCCTTTAGGCCAGGAGTGTCAAACTGGATTTCTTCGAGGGCCACATGAGCATTGTAGTTCTTCTCCGTGGACCGGCTGGGTGATGGGGGGAGTTGGGACAGATGCCTCTTGCAGCACCCTGCTGGTCAAAATGGGGTGCAGGGGTGCGCATGGCCCCGCGCACCAGTGGCAGGTTGCCTGTTCTTCGTGCTACAGGTGCGCTGCGCGTGCATCGCCATGCTTTGGCGCATGCACTCACTGTGTGTGCACCGCCTCGCACGATTTTGCTTCCTGCACATGCGCAGAAGCAAAATCTCGTGAGGGGATGCATGTGCACATGTGATTTTGGTGCTTTTTTTGCTTCCGCGCATGCGCAGAAGCAAAAAATCACTGAAATCTCATGCGCACACGTGTCCCATCGCGAGATTTTGCTTCCCCGCATGCGCAGGAAGCAAAATCAGCCCAAAAGTTCCCCCCCAAAAAAATGTTGCCGCGCGACAGACTGGGGAAAAATGTAAATAGCACCAGCTGCTGGCCGCTACCGGAACGACAGAGTGGACTGCACCGGTAGGAACCCACCACTGCCGCGCACCCTGTTTTGGTTGTCAGAGGCACCGCAGGCTGACCCTTTGCTATTACCAGGCCAGCCCCGCAGGCCAGATTTAAGCACCCCATGGGCCGGATTCGGCCAGCAGGCCTTGAGGTTGACACCCATGCTTTAGGCTATTCTCCGACTCCGTACTCATTCAAGAATCCACATGGAAACATCCTTAATGGCGAATCCAAAGGTTAATAATTCCACAGGACACAATTCCCGAAGTAAGGAAAAAGTGTTCAGTTTATGGTGGCAGTGGATGGACTGCTCGTCCTATTTCAGGGCTAGCAATCACAGAATGACAGGAAATAGTGAATGGAGAGAAAAAAAAATAAAAGTGTTTCTTCCTCCATTGTCTTTATAGCTGCATATTATATCTACTTATCTACAGTACTGCCCACAGAATTCTAGGATTTACTTCGGACCCATATATAAAAAATTGTACTCTTGATAATTTTAACTGAACCAATGTTACCATTGACAAATTAATTTTCTCCACTTTTTATTATGGAGCTTTAAGAATATATGTAGAAAATTTCCCAATAGTCATTTTTATACATCTTTATCACTTTTTTGGATTAACCCAAATGAATTCTTTACAAAGAATTTCACTGATAAAACACTTTCCACTACCTTTGATGATTCACATACGTCTCAAACAGAATGGTTCAATTAATTTTTGAGTCCAGCCATCTGCCCATATTTTACCAACAAATTTGATTACAGGTAGTCCTTGACTTACAACAGTTCATTTAGTGATTGTTTGGAGTTACAATGGCACTAAAAAAAATTACTCACACCTATGACCATTGCCGCATCCCCATGGTCACGTGATCAAAATTCAGATGCTTGGCAATGGATTCTTATTTATGACGGATGCAGTGTCCGGGAGTCATGTGATCCTCTTTTGTGTCCTTCTGACAAGCAAAGTCAATGGAGAAGCTAGCTTCTCTTAACAACCATGTTACTAACATAACGACTACAGTGATTCACTTAACAACCCAACCAGCAAATTGAAAGACTTTTCAATGAAGATATGTCTGACACACTTTGCTAGGCATGGAGGGTGTGAAGTTGACAATGATTTTGGGAGGACACATGACATAGTTTTGATTACAGTAATAGTCAGAAATAGTTTTCAGCCAGTGAGAAGACCTAGACCAGGGGTGTCAAACTCACGTGTGACATATTGGGAATCCCAGTTGTGGTGCCCACATACAGGTACTGAATGTAAAATAGCAAGTTGTTGTATGAAGTTATAATGTTGTTAAAAGGAACTGTTTAAACAAGTAAGTATAGAGCCAGACAGCTTTTAAAATGTATGGTAAGTAGAAAGGGGGAGGTGTTTATCCCAGTGCTCCAGAAGGGAGGGGGGATAGATGACATCATAAGAGACAGCCAATCAGATCTTAGATAGCAGGGCCAGGAACTATAAAAGGCCTGACTGAGAGAGATGTGGAGCTCTCTGTTTTGTGTGAACTTCAGTGAGGGAAGGATTTAGTGAGAAGTGCTGTGAAGAAGCTCTGTTATGTGGTAAATTCCATGAGGGAAGGTTTAGTGTGAAGAGCTGGAAAGCTCTCTGTTATGTGGTAACTTCCAAAGAAGGAAGGAAGAAGGAAGGTAGTGAGAAGAGCTGAGAAGAGCTCTGTCTCTGTGTGTAACTTCCATGAGGGAAGGCTTAGTGTGGAGAGCTGAGGAGCTCTGTGTGTGACTTCCAAAGAGGGAAGATTTATAGAGAATCTCTGCATGCATTTGACTGTCCAAGAGGGAAGTTGACAGGAGAGAAAGATAGGCCTTAGGCAGTTCTGTGGGAAGCAGGTTCCAGGATCAGGGAACAAGATTGATTGATAAATATTGAGTAATTCGTAGATAGATAAATGGTGAAACGTGCTCTTATTTATAGGCCTAGAAACAAAGAAGAATTGGATTTGCTTAGATTTAGTCAGGAAAGCAAAGAGTCTCTCTGAGGGGAAGAAAAGAAAAAGAAAGAATTAAATAGCTGCTTGTGGCTGTAACAAATTCACTTGACGATTACTGAGAAGTTGTATTTAAATAAACTGTTTACTAGTTTGTTCAAGAAACGTGTCAACGTCTGTCTATTCTTCACATAAAGCAAATCTTAAACAATCCTGCAGAGCTTAGAGATATTGTAAAAGTAAAAGCAAGCCTCTAAAGAGAGAGAGAAGTTAAACAGAGGGTGCGACCCTTGGTCAGGGAGATATAAAAAAGAAAATTAAACAAAAATCGCTACCAAGACATATAAAACAATAAACCTGACTGGAAGGGGACGGGTGGCATCCTCGCACCCTCCCTTCACTAAACCAGGCGTGGGTGTGGCTAGCGCATGACGCATCTGACCCATGGGCCATACGTTTGACAGCCCTGACCTAGACTTTTGGAAAGCATGTTGTGAGATGCTAAAATATAACTGGGGGAGGGGGAGGGGGAGGAACAGGAGAAGACTTCACGAGGACTCTGCTGATAGTTGTGAAAGAAGAGGAAACTGCAACGAAGTGTAGGAAGTTAGCACCCACCCATCTCCTAGGAAAATGAGATATTTTAGGAAATATTAAAAGGACAGAATATTTCCCCTAAAAGGGAGGCAGGAACTCAGCCCCCCCCCACCTTTGTCAATGGACCATTAAGGCCTGGGCCAGTCTATTCTACACACCAAAGATCTACCTCCTTCAGGCAGAGCCATAGTAGGAATTGCCCAAAGCCCTTTCATAACATCATCACCCAGCAAGAGTCAACCAAGCCTAGGACTCAAAAGACAACCTACAAAGTTATCCCTGCATGGCCCCATGGGAATCTGACAACCAATCACAACACAAGCTCAAATTCAAAGCCCAACAGAGGGCATAAAACTCAGGCACACTCAGCATCTCTGTCCTTTTTCTTCACTCAAGATCTTCAAGGCATGTGATCCTGTTCAACAATAAACCTTCTTTCCATGAATCTAGAGGTTTTTTGCCCACTTGGAACTGAACCCAGATGGACATTTCTTCCAACAAAAGGTTGTGGTAAAATTTACTTAACAACTGTCTCACTTAACAGAAATGTTGGGCTCAATTGTGATCGTGGACTACCTGTGTTGGTCAGGATTTTCACTTTGGGGTCCTATTTCCATTGCATACAAATATCATCACACAAGAGATACAGTACTAGATTATCCTGATGTCAGAGTGATTACACAAATAAAGTACCATAAATCAACTATTCCATGCACACATACATGTAACTAATAGAGTGGCTTTTATTAATCTTAGCAACTTTATGATGTGTTGATTTTATCCACTTTGTGCTCAAAATAGATTGACCAGAAAACAGTAAAAATTCACCAGAAACCAGTTAAGCTAAAAACAGAAAAGTAGCAACTGGGGTATAATGCTTAAACACTGAATTTTAAAAAATCATGTACAAAGAAAAATTGTAAATTGAGCTTGAAATTAAGGTTAACATGGGGACATATTAGGGAGAGATTTATTCTGAGAAATGTTACTTGAATCCAGTATAACCCCAACAAAAAGGAAAAAAAACCAAAATCCAGAAGAAAGAATAATTGCCCTTGAAAAAGAATATATTGCCCTTGAAAATAGAATTCAAATAACTTGACTGGTATAGTCAGCTCCTACAGATATTCTGTTTATGGCTTAAACCTGTAACCGAGCAGTAATAGAAGGTAAACTGCAATTTCTACAGTGAACACAAGAGGTCACCTTGTTACCATAATTCAGAAGTATCAATGTGTATGTGTTCTCTCTCTCTCTCTCTCTCTCTCTCTCTCTCTCTCTCTCTCTCTCTCTCTCTCTCTCTCTCATATTTGGGCAGGCTTTTTCAAGCATTATGATTGGTTAAGGACCTGTGGGCCCAGAGTATAAATTACAGGGATTTGCCTGCAGTTCCTCAGTTCCAGTTTTCAGTCAATAAATGTTGTTGTATCTATTATGGTCTGTTTTTTGCCTGCTGAAGCCCACTACACAATAATTTCATTCTTCTAGGAGAAGGGTGGCTGTTAACTTTCTACAGCACTCTATTAGGAGATTGTGGCAGAGTGATAGACAAAAGGGACACAGTATAAAACTTAACTGTGTATCTACTATATTCTACTGGTCCTTGTGGTTCAGTAGTTCATGAGATACTAACGAATCAGTGCATTGGATTTACATTTCTAAAAATATATATCTTAATAGTTTCTGTTTTGGAAAAAGAAAAAGGAGAATGGAAAACAGTATAAGGAATACAGCCTATATCTTCTTAATTCTTGTCTGAACCAATTGCAAGTACCTGGTCTTTCAGCTTTGCAACTCTACAATAATTTTGGAGCCATATGCACAATTGCTTATTAGAACTGGCTACAGCTAGTTACAGCTTCAGCGGTAATTTTCTTCAACAAAGCTTCAAGAGAAGCACCCTTCAAAGCTGCTTCAAAAATCAAAAGCATCCCAAACTACAATTTTCCTTCAGTTTGTGTTTATTTATGGAATCTCCTTACACATACAATATCTAGAATAGTATTATGCACATCTAAGCACAGGCAGAAAATTCTACCAGTACTAAATGTGTCAGGAGAGGTTGCAACAGTGACATGAGGTATCTTGAAAGTGTGAACCATGTCACCTCTAATGCCAAGGAGTTCCTAGACTTGAAGCAAGCATTCTGCACGCTGTAGATTTTCTTTTTTCTTTTTGGTTGATGGGCACAAGAGGGGAAAACTTTTTTTAAATAGACATTTTTCCCACTTAAAACCTAATTCAGTTTAACTTTCTAGAGGTATTGTTAGATATTGCTAGGGGAACAGGATGGGTTAAGTAAATTTCATCTGGTGGAGAATACATCGTAATTATTTTGACTCATGAAGACAGTGGGGTTTGGAAGGCAACATTTGTTATATAATTGCAAACTTTTATTTCTTTTTTTTTAAAAAAACATAGTCTTTCCTAGTCTTTCCTTTAAAAATTTCATGCTAGAGAATTTCTGCCAGATGTCCATTGGCCTTTCCTTGGCTTTTGTGATTAGTTTAGCCAGTAGTTAATGAAGTATACACTCCACAAAGAATGCCCTGAGCAACCTTGTAGGAGGACTTTTGTCTGGGAGCAACTCACAACAGTCCTTTGTCATTTTAGAATAAGTCATTAATTTTAGCTGACAGACCTGAAGGCGGTGTAGGAATTTCTGTACATCTTGCTAAGCCACCATCCTCTGCTGACTTAAACAACAAAATCATTTTAATTTATGCTGTCTTTTCCCATTTGCCCAGAAGATCAAAACAATGTGTGAGAGTCCCTGAGGTTTACTTTGCAGAAAGGAGAGAGAGAGAGAGAGAGAGAGAGAGAGAGAGAGAGAGAGAGAGAGAGATTGAAATCTTGCAACTATGTGTACATGGAACTTCCAAAGTGATTTGCTCTGTGAACCCATAAATATTTTATATCTCTTGCTGAGCAATTACAAAAAGGAGAGGGAAATATCAAACTGGTCATAATTTATTTAAAGGACACTGAAGTTACCAGGTGTTTGAATCATCTTCCTAACCTTGACCATCATTTGAGCTCCTGGAAAACAAGCAACTGAACAATGATTACATTGTGTGAGAAGGTATGTTCCTGTTGTGGAAGAAAGCACTTTTGCTGGTTGGATCCTCTTGAAAGGTTCTCCCTCCAACGGATTATTGATAGGAATAGCACTTAGCACTTAGACTTATATACTGCTTCATAGTGCTTTACAGCCCTCTCTAAGCGGTTTACAGAGTTCAGCATATTGCCCCCAACAATTTGGGTCCTCATTTTACCCACCTCGGAAGGATGGAAGGTTGAGTCAACCTTGAGCTGGTGAGATTTGAACAGCTGAACTGCTGAACTGCAGTGCTGCACTTTAACCACTGCACCACCTCGGCTCTCTCAGTGATATGAAACACTGCAACATATCACAGACAGAGATGATCCTTCAGACTTCCCTAAAGTCTTTTCACTTTGCATTGACCATAATGCCCTCCTTTGAAAAGGGAACCCTAATCAATCATGTCACTCTTCCATCCTAAAAGGAAAATAAAATGGTCTTCTTTCCTGTGGAGTCCTTGGTGCTCTTGAGCTTGGTTGTGTATTTGCAGACATTTCATTACCCAACTAGGTAATGTGCCAATGAGTATGGGTTATATCCCTGTTTATATAGAATAGCTTGTCCTGCTGGTGTTGGTAGAAGTGTGATTTTCTTCCTTGTAGTTCCTTGATTAGGGTATTGTTTGTTCCTTACCAATAATGCAATCAATAGGGAGCTGCAGACAGTTCTGATTTTCTGTTTCCCAATTAGAAATACAGGTGTATTTAATGAAGCTTCTGGAAGAAGTATGGCAAAGTCAAATTAAAGAGAAACTTCCCTGACAAATAAGGGTTGAAACAACTCTTCACAGGACAACTGCCCTTTATTTTGCCATAAGTTCCCTCTATATAAGCCCTACATGGCTTAGGATCACGTTACCTCTGGGACCGCATTCTACCTCATACTTCCTTTCGACCGGTCAGGTCCCACAGAGTGGGTCTCCTCCAGGTCCCGTCAGCCAAACAATGCCGACTGGTGGGGCCTAGGGGGAGGGCCTTCTCTGTAGGGGTCTCTGTTCTCTGGAACCAACTTCCCCCAGAGATCCGAATCATCCCCACCTTGCTGGCCTTCCGAAAAGCCATTAAGACATGGCTCTTCCTGCAGGCAGGGTTCTGAGACAATTTTACATCTGAGGTCTCCCCTATGCATGTATGGCGTTGTACGTTTTTCTTTTTAACTTTTGAAAAATTGTTTTTAAATGTTTTTATTCTCTGGTGTTCTTTAAAATGCTGTACGCCGCCCTGAGTCCTTAGGGAGTAGGGCGGCATAGAAGAATTCCAAAATAAAATAAACAAATAAATAAATATATAGCTGGTTCTCCCTCCTCGTGGATTAGGTAAGGCAACTATCCTGCAGGGAGCATAACTTGTAAGGAAAAAGAAAGCACCATAAATGGTACCTCCATTTCCGTTCTTCAGAGCTGATCCAGAATGATACCATGATCAAGGGTGCTGAAGGTTTCCAACAACTCAAGGAGCACAAGGATGGAGGAACTACATCCACCCCAACTCTTCCCCAGGTCATTTACAAGCATGGCTCTCTCAAGGCTCTCTCAGTACTGAATCCCAGCCTGAGAACCAAATGAATCCACTTTCTTCAGGATTCTGAAGGTTGGTGAAAGGATGATAGTTACGGTATCTAAAATTGTTTGGTCTAAGGACAGCTTCTTCAGAAAGGGACATATCGCCACCTTCTTCAAATCTGGAGATATCACCTTCTCCCTCAACACCACAATATATACTCAATCAGAGGTCCATTTCACCCCTATATTAGAGGAGTTTAATAAACTTATAGTACAAAAGCACCTGTCCACTTCCTCAGGAGTTGCTCATTCAAATTCATCCCAGATCACACCATAAGACCAGGCCCCGGCTCCTGTTAAATCCAAGTAGGAGATGATCTGATTAATTATTAAAAACATTTGGATTTACTAGTGATCAAAAGAAGAACTTAATTTCTCTACATCTACCTCTCTTTTCCAGGATTTTCTTATTAAAAGTTTTAAGAGTACAAAGTACATACATTTTTCTCTTTTTCTCCCCCCCCCCCTTCCACCCTCCACCCTTCCCCCCTCCTCACCCTCCCCCCCCATCCACCCACCCGGACTTCCCAGAAAAAGCACAAGGTATAATTTCACAACGAAAGGTATAAAACTACAAAAAACTAAAACAAATTATTAATTCAAAAAAAATCTTATCCGTTCTTAATTCTTTGTTACTCCAAATACTTGAAAGTATAATCTAAAATTTCTCAAACAACTAACATTAATAAACTGTTTGGGTTATCTTAATCTGATACTTTTTCTGAATATATTCAGTCCACCTACTCCACTCCAATATATATCTTTCATTTGAATGATCCTTAAGATACGATGAAATCTTGGCCATTTCGGCCAGATGTGTCACTTTCAATGTCCATTCTTCAATTGTAGGTATATCTTCCTTCTTCCAGTATTGTGCCACCAGTAACCTGGCAGTTCAAAACCAACTTAGTCTCTATAACAGAACAATCCATAATTATTCCCAGCAAAAAAAACTGTGATGTAAACTTAATCTTTTTCTTTAAGATATTTTGTATAATCCACCATATTTTTATCCAAAAAGCCTTAATTTTTTTACAGGTCCACCATATATGAAAATATGTAGCATCCTCACATTCACATCTCCAACATTTAGGATGTAAATTTGGGTACATACAGGCTAGTTTTTTTGGGTCTAAATGCCATCTGTAAAACATTTTATAAAAATTTTCTCTCAAATTTTGGGCCTGTGTAAATTTAACATTTCTGACCCATATCTTTTCCCATGTATCCATCATTATAGGTTCTCCAATATTTTGGGCCGATTTTATCATACAATCCTTGACTAGTTCTGTTTCTGAATCTAATTCCAATAAGATATTATACAGTCTCTTTATATGCATTGGGCCCTTATCTTTTATTTGTACAATCAAATTATCCTCTTTTTTCAAAATACCAATTTTTTGATCATCTCTCCATCTAGCTTGTAGTTGTCTATATTGAAACCATGTTCTGATTATTCCTCCCTCTCTTAATTTCTCAAACGGTTTTAATTGAAATGATGTTCCACCTTCAGAAAGGAGTACTTTATATGTAATCTTATCTCATTTTTGTTCCAAATTTATGTTTTCTATCGCGTGTCTGGGTACTTTCCATAAAGGTAACTTATCATTTAATTTACATTGATACTTTTTCCAGACACGCAATAAAGCATTTCTTAATATATGACTCTTGAAGACTTTATCTACTTTTTTATCATAAACTAAATAAGCATGCCACCCATAATACAAACCATATCCCTCAATGTTTAATACCCTCTCTTCTGTTAAGTTAATCCAATCCGTAATTGCTGAGAGAACTGCTGCTTCATAATACAATTTTAAATTAGGCATTTTTAAACCACCTCTTTCGCGTGTATCCTGCATAATCTTCTGGTTTACCCTTGGCTTCTTCCCTGCCCAAATAAATTTATTTATTCCCTTTTGCCACTCTTTTAAATTTTCATCCTTTTTAAGTATTTGTATCATTTGAAAGAGGAATAAGAATCTTGGTAACACATTCATTTTAACTGCAGCTATCCTACCCAGCAAAGACAATTGTAATTTCCCCCAGTTTTCCATATCTTTCTGTATTTTTGACCAGTGTGGTTCATAATTATATTGATATAATTTTGTATTTGTGGACATAATGTAAACCCCTAGATATTTCATCTTTTGAACGATTTCAAAACCTGTTATCTTTTGTATTTCTTCTTTTTGATTTCTTGTTACATTTTTAACTATTATTTTTGTTTTAGCTATATTTATTTTGAAGCCAGATAGTTGTCCATAAGAATTGATTGTATCCATCAAAATAATAATAGATTGTAGTGGTTGAGTCAAAGTAACAACCAGGTCATCCGCGAACGCTCGTAACTTGTATTCTTCCTGTCTAATTTTTATTCCTTTTATTGTATCAAGCTCTCTTATTTTACTAAGTAATATCTCCAAACTCAAAATAAACAGCAAAGGAGACAAGGGACATCCTTGTCTTGTTCCCTTTTCTATATTAAAAGTATCTGTCAATCCATCATTAATTATTATTTGCGCTGTTTGTTTTTGATATATTGCCCCAATGGATTGTACAAGTAATCTCCAAGTTGTAACTTTTCTATTAACTTTAATAAAAACCGCCAATTCAATCTGTCAAAAGCTTTCTCAGCATCCAAAAATACTAATGCTGCGGGGACCTGGTTGTTACTTCCCAAATACTCTAGTAAGTTAACAATTTGTCTAACATTAGATTTCATTTGTCTACCAGTTATAAACCCTGTTTGATCATGATGTATCATCTGTTGCAGAACTGTCATTAATCTGTTTGCTAAAATTTTTGCAAAAATTTTATAGTCTATATTTAAAAGTGAGATTGGCCTATAATTTTTTGGTTCTGTATGATCTTGACCCTCTTTTGGGATCAGAGAAATAAAAGCGGTCTTCCAGGTTGGAGGTACGTTACCTCCTTGTTGAATATTATTAAACAATTCTTTAAGTGGTTCTGCCATTTCCTCCTGCAGTTTTTTGTAATAAATAGCAGTTAGACCATCTGTCCCTGCTTTACCCACTCTTAACTGTTTAATTGCCAATAAGATATCTTCTGAAGTTATCAGTTGATTTAGAATATCCCCTCTGCGCCTTAGAAGTTATATAAATATTCTGTTTCTGCAAATATTTATCTATATCCTCTTCTTTAACTTTATCCGCACTATATAATCCTGAATAAAATTCTAAGAAAGATTTTTTGATAAGTTCTTGTTCATAAACTTCTTTACCCTTATATCTTATTTTTTCAATAATTTTTGATTTTTGCTTCTTTCTTAGCATATATGCCAACCATCTTCCTGGTTTATTAGCATTACTGAAAGTATTAAACTTAGCATATTGTAAATTAGTTGCAGCCTGGTCTGCCATTGACATGTTAAATTGACCCTTTAATAAATTAATTGTTTCTTTTATTTTCTTATCCATTGGATTAGAGATTAAAGCCCTCTCCTGTCTTTTGATCACCTCTTCTAATTCTTTCCCTTTTTCTGCTTTTTTCCTTCTATATTTATTGTTCAAATATATCAAAATATCTCTCATGTAGGTTTTACTTGCATCCCAAACCATATCCATGGAGGTACCCTTCTGCATATTATTAACAAAGAATTCTTTCATTAATTTCTTACACTCCTTCACATTATCCTCATATCTAAATAAATTATCATTTAACCTCCATGACCTCCTAGGTCCATTTCCACATTCCAATTCCATCCAGACCGGACTATGATCCGTCAGTGTTCTTGAGCATATCTTCATCTTTTTTACCCTAGAAAAAAGGGTATTAGTAATCAAAATAAAATCAATCCTTGAAAAAGACTGGTGTCTATCAGAAAAAAAAGTAAAATCCTTTTCTTCTATGTTTCTTTCACGCCAAATATCCCTCAACTCCCAATCCTCCATCATCTCAAAAAAAGATTTTCTAGGCCTTTATTTTTTTTTACTTCTGAGATCTTAAAAAGTCATTTTTGAAGGATGATTTGTGTCAAAGTGAAATGAATGCATTAAACCCCATTTTAAGATTTAATTTTGTACTTTTATTTTCTCTCTCCATCTAAAAGATTTTCTGAATGGTATACTTTCATTCAATATACATTCATTTTGACAGCCTAAAGAACATTGGAGTTTCTAAAACATTGCCATTAATGAGGCTCTGGATTTCTAGTTAAAACTAGATTTGAAATGGTAATATGCGACTGTCTGTAAATGGCAGATTAAAATAAATTTTACTTAGTTATTAGCCTTGATTATAAATGCCCAGAAGAAAATCTCAGTTTCACCCCAGGAGTGAAAAAGCTGTGGAGAAAGAATGCATATTTCCAAGGTTAACTTCTGATTAGTTCAAGATATCTGCAGGTCAGTAGTTTAGTCCAATCCTTCATATTCTGAATGCTTAGTTGAAAATGAAGAAATCTACAGATTTAGTTCAAACCTCGTTTTTCTCTATCATTTCTCCTCAAAAATTCCCTCTGGGCACATTCATCCTCTCTCGTAAAAGTAACATCCAATTAGAAAAGGTTGTCATTTTTCTATTCAGTTCTCTGATGAGAGTACAACTATTTCATGCTCATGTCTTTAAATTATCTCTCCCATTCTGAAATTGCATTTCTAAGCTTTACATGTCTTGAATAAAAGGAAATGCATGACAGAATGAATATAAAGTTTTCAAGGGGATTTCTTTTCTTTGCTTTCCTTTTGCCTTGAATGAACAAAAAAGAAACCATCTCTTCTAATCTAATACATTTTCCAACCTGGACACCTGAGGGCAGTAAATTTTCACTCTTTGCCTCTCTCATCTTCCTACTGATTCTTTCAAAATAGGAATTACGGCCATTGTACCATACAAAGAACAAGATTTGTTTGGGGATAAAGTAGCACAGGGTATCAAAAGGTTATTAAATTAGGTCTAACAGACAGAATTTGTACTATTGTTATTTTAAACTGATGTTTGATATTGTTCTCTGGGGTAGTGATTAAAAGCACTAGCCTTAAAAACAGCAGATTGCAAGTACTGCAGAGGTGGGTTCCTGCCTGTTTTTGCCGGTGCGGTTAATAGCTGTTGTTCGGCGCAGAGCCGAAGACGCTGCTGCCGTTCGCGGTGCGGAAGCTTTCCCCGGGCGCTTTCCCCGCCCACATGGATGCCGCCGTTTGAGTTCTTTTGCCCTCTGCACATGCAGAATGCTTTGCGCATGTGCAGAGGGCAAAGGAACTCAAACAGCAGCGGTCATGCGGGTGGCGGCAGCGCCCGGGGAAAGCCTCCGCGCCGTGAACGGCAGCAGCGTCTTTGGCTCTGCGCCGAACAACAGCTATTAACTGCACCGGCAGGAACCCACCTCTGAAGTACTGGTCCATAGAAACCAGCTGGGCCAATCACTTTCACAGTCCTAGAAAGAAGGCAATGGCAAATCATTTCTTTAATTGTCCTAAAGGTGCTTTTTTTCAAAAGCAACTGGACTTCCTTGTTTTTCTTTGAAGATGTTTCACTTCTCATCCAAGAAGCTTCTTCAGCTGTGACTGGATGGTGGGGAATGGAAGGATTTATACTCTTTCCAGACAGTTGGTCATTTGCATTCTTTTTAGAGAGTCGTTGAGGCCACCTGGAGGTTTATCTGTGTCATCAGGGTCATCTGAGTGGTGCAAATGGCTGTGGAGCCTTCTTGGAACTGCTGAAAGGACTGTGTTGTAAATAGGAAATAGGTGGTGTTGTATCCCTCCCCCTCTGTTGAGAGAGGGCTGTTCAATTTTGACACGGCAAACTACTTCTAAAGTAAGTTGTTAATCTAATCTTGAGTAGCTTCTTCTCTGGCAATGTTACACTGCTAACCAGAGCATACAAAACATTTGTTAGACCAATTCTGGAATACAGCTCACCTGTCTGGAACCCGCACTGCATATCAGACATTAATACAATCGAGAGAGTCCAGAAATATTTCACTAGAAGAATCCTCCACTCCTCTGCTCGCAATAAAATACCTTATTCCACCAGACTTGAAATATTGGGATTAGACAATTTACAACTACGTCACCTCCAATCTGATCTAAATGTAGTTCATAAAATCATACCGTGTTTCCCCAAAAATAAGACCCTGTCTTATATTTTTTTGAACCCTGAAATAAGCGCTTGGCCTTATTGCCATGCACTCAAAAGCCCTGTTGGGCTTATTATCAGGGGATGTCTTATTTTGGGGGAAACCGGGTATATCAAAAAGTCCTTCTTGTCAATGATTACTTCAGCTTCAACCGCAACAATACACGAGCACATAATAGATTCAAACTTAATGTAAACTGCTCCAAACTCGACTGCAGAAAATACGACTTCAGCAACAGAGTGATCAATGCCTGGAATGCACTACCTGACTCTGTGGTTTCTTCCCCAAACCCCCAAAACTTTAACCTTAGACTGTCTACAGTCGACCTCTCCCCATTTCTAAGAGGTCTGTAAGGGGCGTGCATAAGCGCACCACTGTGCCTACCGTCCCTGTCCTACTGTCCTACTGTCCTCTTTTATCGGTACTTTTTACTTATGTTATGTTTATACAAAGAACTACTATCCTGTACATGTTTGACAAAATAAATAAATAAAAAATATAAATAAATAAATAAATAAATAAATAAAACATAGATGGCCTCTTTGACCACTTTTTTCAAACCAGCGGTCCTCTCTGTCCACATTTTGGATACAGATAAACCAGTTACTTCTTGAAAAAAAGCACCTTTGGGACAACCATGATCTGGATGACCGAGAATCTCCACAGACACTTCTTCAATATTTACGTAAACTTAGTTTTAGATATCTTAACAAAAGTAAATTGTTGTCTATGACAGGGATGTGAAGGGCTTTAATATCCTTTGTTAATTACCGTGAAGAACTGATGATAAATGACCACAATGAAAAATGAACACGAGCCGAATATGGAAAACCAAGGACATCAGCCTGGCAACCAAATGTAGGTTAATCTGTTCTATTGTGTTTCCTGTAGCTATCTATGGTTGTGAAAGTAAATAAGGAAGACAGGAAGAAAATCGACTTGTTTGAGCTGCGGCGATGGAGAAGGCTGCTGTGTATTCATTGCACAGCAAAGGTGACCAACATGCAGATACTGGAGCACATAACACCAGACATGTCACTGGAAGGAAAAAAAATCACAAAATTGCTTCTGACTTATTTTGGCCATTAAATGTGTGGAAATTCACTGGAAAAGCAATTATGTTGGGAAGAGTTAGTGGTAAAAGGAGGCCAGGCCACCAAAGAACTCAATGGCTGGATGGCATCAAAGATGGCACCAGATAGAGCATAGAAAAATTCAAAGAAATAGTGCAAGATTGGAAGATGGGGAGAGATTCTCTGGCCCAGAGAATCTCCAAGAATTGAACAAGACTGAATGGATAACATCATCATCCTGTCTGAAATGCAATGCCAGACAAACATAGATATTACCCGTACTTTGGCACTGTAAGCAGCATGTTATGAAACACTGGCCATCATTATAAAAAGTGTTACTTACTTTGCAATTCCAGGAATAAGGTTTTCAGCTTTCTGTTAAGGTCAGAAATTTTCACATCTTCAGTTGAAGATTATCTGTAATCTTCTATATATATATAAAAGCCAAATACCACTCACTCATCATGAAATCTCCAGAACTGTAAAACCTACAAACTTGAAACTTGGTATGTATGCTCCTCTTTGCTTCTAGGTGCTCGCTAAGAAAGGATTTTTCAAATCAGATCATTAGTATTTCTTATACAGTATTATATTAACACACTATATTAACATGTTCTGATGCTACCCCTTCGCTAAACCGGGCGTAGGCGTGACCAGCGCGTGACTCATCCGGCCTACGGGCTGGGAGTTTAGACATTCTACTCCCCCTCCCCACCTGAAAAGAACTCTGTTCCAACTGCCAGTTGCCTTATATTAACACGCTCTGATGCTAAAGAGTTACACATTCTACATGAATTTTCAAGCTTTAAGTGTCAATGTATCAAGCCCAATCACATAGTTTCGTAGCGAAGCATGGGTATCCATCTACTAGTGTTCATATACAATGCATTGAAAGCAGCATTGCTTTCTGTAGATGTTTGGCATCTACAGAGCTAAGAATAACAAACATAGAAAATTCAATGTTATAATACAGGTAGTCACATAACAAAACAGATAGACACCTGGATTTAATCTGTTGAAAAAAATGGCCAGATCAAGAGAGACTGGCCTTGAAGCAACTTTTCACAGAGTTATGTGAAAAGAATATATATTAAAAAATTGACTTTACCTGGGGTGAGATAATTTGTTTGCTTAACTGAATATCACATAGATATTCAAAAGAATGCCAACCAGACTTAAGAGCAGGAGAGACTCAATTCATATCCTTCTGCAGAAAAGATAAATATGTTTGCATCCTCCTGCTAATGTAGGGTGGGAATTCCATACCCAGAATATGAGGACACAATTTGTTGTCCTTGACTTATGTCTCTAATCTAGGAATATGTCTGTGTAGAAGCTTTAGCTGGATCAAGGCTTATGTATTTACAATTCATGGCCCCTTTATTTATTTATATATAACAAATTTAGAGGCCATCCAACTTCCAATGATTCTGGATGGCTTACTACCAGTAAAAAAATAAAGGGGGGAGGAATTAAAAAATATAAGAAAAAATGAAATCACAAGTGGTCTGAAGGCAAACTCATAAACAAAAAAGACACCCAATTGGGAGCTTAGTCTCAATATGCTACAGAGAATAACCAGGTCTTTAGCAGCTTCTTGAATGTCATCAGAATGGAAGCCTGGATCGTTGGGGGTTATTATTACTACAGAGGACAGGCATTGCAACAGAGCAGACACACCTCATACGAGGGTGAGTCAAAAAGTAAATCCATTTTCTTTAGGACAGGTATAATTAGAACATGTAGCATACATCAAAATGAAGCTGGTCCTCTGTGCATCACATCCCTACTTCTCAACATAGTCACCGTTTCTCTCAATAGCAATGTTCCACCTTCGAATGAGAGCATGTATCCCTGTCTCGCAAAATTGTGTTGACTGCTCTTTGAGCCACTTCTTCACTGCGGTTTTCACTTCCTCGTCACCGGAATAATAACCCTCTATACTCACCAGATTTAGCACCTTCAGACTATCATCTCTTCGGCCCCATGAAAGATGGTTTGAGAGGCAAACATTATTCCAGTGACGAGGAAATGAAAACTGCAGTGAAGAAGTGGCTCAAAGAACAGTCAACAAAATTTTATGAGGCAGGGATACATGCTCTCATTCGAAGGTGGAACATTGCTATTGAGAGAAACGGTGACTATGTTGAGAAGTAGGGATGTGATCCACAGAGGACCAGCTTCATTTTGATGTATGCTACATGTTCCTGTGTTGGGAATTATACCTGTCCTAAAGAAAATGGCATTACGTTTTGATCACCCTTGTATTTCCCATTACATGACACTACCTATTCTATGGGATTCAGAGCATGCCACTTCCTCCTGATGTCACCAGATAGACAGAATCAACTGGTGATAGTCTCTCAATAATTGTTCATAATATGTTCAAGAAAGGGCATGGACTTTAACTCTCTGTACTGCTCTCCCCCAAAGCCACATTCCTTGGGGAGCAATCTGTTGGGTGATAAATAATGGCCAAACCTACAAGCGGTGAGAAAGATCAGCTTGGTGACACAATGACAGTTCTTTCTGGATCCTACTTTGCTTTCTTCTGACTTCAAGCTGCAAGGAAGGGATTGGTCTCTTACCACAATATTAGCTCAGGAGGCTTCCTACCCATAGAGGTCCCCATACATTTATACAAATAATATGATGCTAGGCAGGATTTGGCTTTCCAAATCCAATGACTTCACTAGAAAGGAAATCTGATGTTGTTCCTTCAGTTCTAAAGTTCTAAAGGAAGAAAAGGATGTTGAGACTCTAGAAAGAGTACAGAGAAGAGCAACAAAGGTGATTAGGGGACTGGAGGCTAAAACATATGAAGAACGATTGCAGGAATTGGGTATGTCTAGTTTAATGAAAAGCAGGACCAGGGCAGACATGATAGCAGTGTTCCAATATCTCAGGGGTTGCCACAAAGAAGAGGGAGTCAAATTATTCTCCAAAGCACCTGAGGGTAGAACAAGAAGCAATGGGTGGAAACTAAACAAGGAGAGAAGCAACTTAGAACTAAGGAGAAATCTCCTGACAGTTAGAACAATTAATCAGTGGAACATCTTGCCTCCAGAAGTTGTGAATACTCCAACACTGGAAGTTTTAAAGAAGAGATTGGTTAACCATTTGTCTGAAGTGGTGTAGGGTTTCCTGCCTAAGCAGGGGGTTGGACTAGAAGACCTCCAAGGTCCCTTCCAACTCTGTTATTATTATTATTATTATAAAATAACATCTTGGAATAGGAATAGGAAAAGAAACCTCACATTGTGGGGTTCAAGATCCCTGGCAAGCAGTTCTCCACTTTCACCCTAGTAGAATCGCTTTGTTAAGAACATTTAATAAGCACAGCTTCGAAACTAGATTTATATTAATCTTATTCTTACCCATTATCTAATACTTTCCTGTGTATATATTTAGTGCTCCCACCTTGTTGGTATTAACATTTGACTTTATTATTCTTTTATCATGAATGGATAAGGCAGCATAAAACCCAACATGGAAAATAGGACAACAACCAGATTAAACATCAGGAGCAGTAACAATAATAGCAATAAATAGAACTAAATAATGAATTACTTTAAAAAGAATCAGGAAAATAAAGCCATATTTCATCTCTTTCATTTATCTGCTTATTCTACCAGCTTTTAAGGATTTGCTAAAAAAGACATTTCCAACTGAAACCTTTCCAAGTAATCACCAAAACACCACGGAACGAATGGGATGCCATTCAAAAAAATTGCAAAAGGGCATTCACCCTCCCCTTTCAACTCAGCCTAGTTTTAATAACAGTAATAGGATTTCTATTTTTAACATATTGCTATCTTTGCTGAGCCTTTGACTCAGGAGGTTATATAGCAAACAGGTCTACAGAACTAGAATTGGGCCCACCCATTTGTCTCAATACTTTTTCCTTAAAATGCCCCTCACTTGCCCTGGGGAGGTATTTCTTTTCTTTACAGTTTAACTTGGTGCAGCCAACACACTTAATGAGTATCCATACATTCTCTACAAGAATATGCCTGATATGTTCCCTCCCTATACACTAAACATTCAGGCACTAGTTGTTCCTGAGTCGGTTGTGAGAGCAAGTGACAGTTATGAGTTGGGAAAGCTATGAAGTAGGACATCTGGGTGTTCTTAATTACATGTTGAAACATTACATATTGTGAGATGTTTTCTCACAAACTCCACTCAGGTCCAATGGATCTGGCCCTTGGCTTGTCCGTAAATGGACTGCTTTCATTTACGGACCTTAAGTTGAGGCATGCAACTTCACACTTTTGTGAATCACATTCCTTGCTTCTTGCTTTGTTTTGCACTAAGGAAATGCCTTTTTATACTATATTGAGGAGAGGCATGGTGGCTCAATGGCTTCAAAGATGCTGGAGAAGGTCTATACTCTGGTGTTCGAGTCCCACCACCACATGACAGAGTGAGTTCCTGTCACTTGCTTCAGCAACTGCCAACCTAGCAGTTCGAAAGCATGCACTGAAAATGCAAGTAGATAAATACTTTGGTTGGAAGGTGACAGCATTCTGTATGTTTTGCGCTGCGGTGTGATGGCATGCTGGCCACATGACCATAGAAACATCTTCACACAATGCTGACTCAATGGCCTAAAGAACAGAGATGAACACTGCCATTTACAACTAGTGGAGTAAAACCCGCAGGAACTCCTTTACCTTTACCCTGGCCTATAGTAAAGTGGAAAGATCATGTGTCCTGAGAAGAGCTGCAGATTATTGCTGGTGCCAGGTCAAGGCAGAGGGTGTTTATTCACATTGTTGCCAGGGTCTGGCCCTGGTCTAATATATCTATTGAGTCACCTAAATAACTACTTTATTCAGGAGAGAAATCCTATGCTTATTATATACCAGTGATGGCTAACCTTTTCCAGACTGAGTGCCCAAAGCACGCGCCTGCACCCCCAAGTGCCCCTGTGCATGTGTGCATGGCCCCTGCATGTGCACCACCCCCACACATGTGTGCATGCCCCCTGTCCCCCACGTATGTGTGTGTGCAACCCACATGTGCTCTGCCCCGTGCATGCACAGCAGAGTCCTGAAGACCAGCTGGCCGACGGAAGGCACATGCACATGCGCAGCAGAGCTGAGCTGGGGCGATGGCTCGCGTGCCCACAGAGGGGACTCTGCGTACCACCTCTGGCACACGTGCCATAGGTTTGCAACCACGATCATATACTATATTCAAGAATTATGCGACCAACTTCTAATATCTGAATTCACCTGTGGATAATGGCTACAAGACTCATTTGCTCCAATAGGCAGGGATGAATGCTAGCTTTTTAGGAACATAGAAAACTGTCATATAACCGAATCAGACATCTGCTTTTCTTAGCCTAGCATTAAAGCTCTCTAAAGTTTTAGGCAAAAATTTGTCCAGCCATAGTTGTAGATCTTGGGAACCAAATGAGGACTTTCTGCATGCAAATTATTCCACCCCTCAACTACAATCTCTTTTCTTAGCTGGCATCTCTAACAGCAAAGACCATAATAAAAGTATACAAAACTTAAATAGATTTTGACTTAAAAGATTGCTACAGCATTAGATCATTCTCACCATGCTGCCATAATCAATATGGACTGGGCTATTAGATTCTCAGTTAGGGTTTTCATTTTGATTATTTGTTTGCTATTATGATAATTATAAAGATCAAGGCTACAAAGAATTTAAAATGCAGTCTAATGCTTTTCCTCTCTATGAGACCCAAGGTAGTACTTTAGCTCTTGTGATACTTCATGTTCTTGCTTGTTCCCCAGGGCAAAAGATCTTGCAATGAGAAGAACTACTGAAGTGCTTCCAATGCTGGAGACCTAACCTATCATCATAATCCATCTGAGATGTCTGAAAGTTTGAATCTCACCTAAAACATATGAAATCATAAGTGAAAATAAACAAATAGGTTGGTAAGTAGCCACTGTTCTAAATGCTGAATAGGGAAACAGAACCTGAACGCTTTTAGAAACCATAATCAAGTAGTTTGTGAAAATCGCATTATAAAGTAAGTTAAAAATGAAAAAGTCCTACAGTTCTTCTTGGTCAGAGTAGGAGCAATTCATGTTACAGGAGAAGGAAGTGTAACTACAGTAAGAGCCATTGGAGTGCATGACAGTGAGAGTGATGGTTAAGGCTTTGGACTAGCAATGGGGTAACTGAGGTTCAAACCCAGCCTCCACAGAGCCAAATATCCAAAATAGAGCATAAATGTTTCTTTCTTTCTTTCTTTCTTTCTTTCTTTCTTTCTTTCTTTCTTTCTTTCTTTCTTTCTTTCTTTCTTTCTTTCTTTTTCTTTCTTTCTTTCTTTCTTTCTTTCTTTCTTTCTTTCTTTCTTTCTTTCTTTCTTTCTTTCTTTCTTTCTTTTTATTTATTTATATTTCGTCAAGCATGTATTAGATAACAGATATAAGTACAAACATAATTATTAATATATGAAATGGATATGAATAAAGGGGAATATTAGGACAGGGACAGTAGGCACGCTGGTTCACTTATGCACGTCCCTTAAAGACATCTTAGGAATGGGGTGAGGTTGACAGTAGACAGTCTAAGGTTAAAGTTTTTGGGGTTTGGGGAAGAAACCACAGAATCAGGTAGTGCATTCCAGGCATTGACAACTCTGTTACTGAAGTCGTATTTTCTGCAATCAAGTTTGGAGCTTGATTGCAACTTCCAAACTTGATTGCAAAAAATTCGACTTCAACAACAGAGTGGTAAATTCCTGGAACACTTTACCTGACTCAGTAGTTTCTTCCCCTAACCCCAAAAACTTCAACCTCAGATTATCTACCATCTACCTCACCCCATTCCTATGAGGTCGGTAAGAGGCATGCATAAGCGCACAATTGTGCCTACCGTTCCTGTCCTAATGTACCCATATATTCATACCTCTTTTACTTTTATTCATGCTTGTACTATTACATATATATTCAATCATGTTTTACTGTTTATACTTTGCTTATAATCATATATGCTTGACAAATAAACAAATACAAATACCATAAGTTTGTATCTATTGTGTGCTCGTGTATTGTTGTGGTTGAAGCGGAAGTATTCATTGACAGGTAGGACATTGACAGGTAACAGATAATTTTATGTACTATCTTAGGTCGGATCGAAGACGGCAAAGTTCTAAGTTGTCTAAGCCCAAAATTTCAAGTCTGGTGGCATAAGGTATTCTGTTGCGAGCAGAGGAGTGGAGAACTCTTCTTGTGAAATATCTCTGGACTCATTCGATTGTATTAATGTCTAATATGCAGTGCGGGTTCCAGACAGATGAGCTGTATTCAAGAATTGGTCTAGCAAAAGTTTTTATACCCTAGTTTGCAGTTCAATATTACCGGAGAAGAAGCTACGCAAGATTAGGTTAATGCCTTTTTGGCAATGCATTGGATCAAAGTCTGCTGGCCTGGATCAAAACTTTCATCTATTCTATTTGGTTTCCAACAGTGATCAGTCAAATGCTAACAAGGAGACAAAAAAACCTCTGGCTCTCTGCATTAAGTATTCCTTTGCACTGACTCCAAGTTTGAAACACACTGAATGTTCACAAAATCACAGCACTTTGGCAAGAAGGACAGGGAATGAGCCAGATTTAGAGCAGTATTCTTTAATCATTCTTTTAGGGGCTGCACACTAGAACTGATAGCAGTTGAACAGTGAGACACTGTACCATGCCCGCTGCAGACAAACATAGACAAGGCAGTTCCTGGAACATTAGAAGGGCTGTGATGGATCTTACCAAGAATCCAACATCACGTTCCCATCATAGTCGTCAGGGAAGCCACAAGGACAGCATGAATTTGTTTATTCACTACTATGACAGTACAGGAAGCAAAATCAGGGGTGAAATCCAGCAGGTTCTGACAGGTTCTGGAGAAACGGTAGCGGAAATTTTGAGTAGTTCGGAGAACCGTCAAATACCACCTCTGGCTGGCCCCAGAGTGGGATGGGAGTGGAGATTTTGCAGTATCCTTCCCCTGGAGTGGGGAGAGAATGGAGATTTTGCAGTATCCTTCCCCTGGAGCAGGGTGGAAATGGAGATTTTGCAGTATCCTTCCCCTGGAGTGGGGAGAGAATGGAGATTTTGCAGTATCCTTCCCCTGGAGTGGGGTGGAAATGGAGATTTTGCAGTATCCTTCCCCTGGAGTGGGGAGGGAATGGGGATTTTGCAGTATCCTTCCCCTGGAGTGGGGAGGGAATGGAGATTTTGCAGTATCCTTCCTCTGGAGTGGGGAGGGAATGGGGATTTTGCAGTATCCTTCCCCTGCTACGCCCACCAAGCCACACCACACCCACCAAGCCACGCCCACAGAACCAGTAGTAAAAAAAATTGGATTTCACCACTGAGCAAAATCCTCATATTTAGAAATATACTCCATTCCTGTTTTAATGTTGATTCCTATTTTCTGCACTTTTTAATACCTTAGATACCTTCGCTGGTTTTTTTTTTTTAGACAAGCACATGTATCCCTAGAGGATCAGTCTGAAAGCCTCTTCCTAACAGTTGAGTAATCTCAACTTCTTAGGGGAAAAAATGAATAAGATTGCATAATTATCTCTTGGTGAGTACATAATCAAATGCTAAATAACTAAAAATGAAACTGAACATTTCCATAATTATTAGTGTATGATTCATAAGAATATATTCCCAATGTTTCCTTTTTCTTTGTTTCACAGTCTAAAATAATGCATACATCGGATGAATTCGAATGAAATTAATTATCTGGAGCAAGGGTGTCAAACTCAAGGCCTGGGGCCATCCTGGAAACAGTGAAGGACGGCCCCGCAGTGCTTCTGCCAGCAAAAACGGGCACACTCGGCCCTCCTGAGTGAACTGTTCTCACTGGCAGAGGGTTGCATGGGGCCGTGGCAGCCAAAAACAGAATCCGGGAGCCCGTTTTCACTGGCAGTCTGCTAGGGCCACCACAGGTGCCCCTGACAGGAGTGATGTTAAACTGGCCACGCCCACCCTGGCCACCCCCCCCAAGGTTAAACATAACCCTGATGCAGCCCTCAATGAAATCGAGTTTGACAACCCTGATCTGGAGCCATTTTAACAGGGGTTAAATTACTTAAATTGCTTGGCTTGGCTGGTGAAAGGGCGTTGTTACTTACCTGAACGCCCATTCTCGTAGGGTGGCGCTAGCCTCCAAGATTGGGATGACCTCATCCATCAGCCAATCAGGACTGAGTCTGACCTCATATAAAAGCTGTCACCGTGCTACAATCCCCCTCTTGAGATGAAGGAGTAGGTCAGACCCATAGTTTATTCCCCACGCACACCTTCAGTAAATTCAACACCCAAAAGGGAGGGACTTGGAGGCTAGCGCCACCCTACGAGAATGGGCGTTCAGGTAAGTAACAACGCCCTTTCTCCATAGTGGGTGGCGCTAGCCTCCAAGATTGGGACATACCAAAGCCGTATCGTCCCCTAGGGAGGGTTGTTACCAGAATCTTAGACCCCGTCAGGCGCCACCATGGTCTGCAAGACCCTGCGCCCAAAATCCGCCTCAGCTGAGGCAAAGGAGTCTACTTTATAATGTCTAATAAAGGGTAGTGGAGAAGACCATGTCGCCGCTCGGCACAGTTCCTCCAAGGAGGCATTAGTTGTCCAAGCTGCCGTGGTGGCGGCACTGCGCGTCGAGTGAGCCGTTAGATGTGGCGGACGAGGCAGGTCCTGTTGTCGGTAAATGTCCGCGATGACTGCGCGTATCCAGCGACCGACCATCGCCGCTGAAGCCTTGCGACCCATGGACGAGGCGTGGAATCCCACGAACAAGGACTCTGAGCGACGGAATGCAGCTGTGCAGACATTGTAGATTTTGACCGCTCGCTGGACATCGACTGCGTGCCATTTCCGCTCGGTCGGCGTTGTAGGCGGAGAGAAGAAGGAAGGAAGAACCACTTCCTGCGCCCTGTGGAAGTATGTATTGACCTTGGGCAGGAAAGTGGGGTCAAGGCGAAGCACCACCCGATCCGGATGAAAAACACAGAGATCGTCCCGGATGGACAGGGCTGCCAGTTCAGAAATTCTCCGGGCTGAAGTGATCGCTACCAAAAAGGCAACCTTATGCGTAAGGTGCTGCAGCGAAACTGTCCGGAGGGGCTCGTAGGGGGCCTCGGTCAGCGCCAGAAGAACCTTCTGCAGGTCCCAGGTGGGGTACCTATGTACCACCGGAGGCGATATATTGACCGCCGCCTTCAAGAAGCGAACGACTAAAGGGTGCATTGACAAAGGCACAGAAGAGTGGCAGGAAAGGACCGTTGAGAGCGCCGCCACCTGTCGCCGCAAGGTGCTGGGCGAGAGACCCTTGTTGAGGCCCGCTTGCAGAAATTGGAGGACCTGTATAACCGAAAGGTCGATCGGGTTAAAGCCGGCGCCGACACACCAATCGTGGAACGTCCGCCAGGTGGAGTTGTAGATGCGGATGGTGGAGGCCCGGCGTGAGGAGAGCAGAGTTTGGATAATGCTCTCGGGAACCCACGAAGAGTTAGGGTGCGCCGCTCAAGCGCCAGGCGGTCAGTTGGAGCCACTGCGGATCCGGGTGCCGAACTGACCCCTGGGAGAGCGACGATGCGGTCTGCGGGATCCTCCAGGATGGGCCGGTCGAGAGCGACTTGAGGTCCGCGAACCATGCCCGTCGCGGCCAATGAGGGGCCAATAGGATCAGTTCCGCCTGCTCGTCTAGCATCTTCCTGATAACTCGGGGAATGAGTGGAAGGGGCGGAAATGCGTAGAGTAGGCCCGTCGGCCACGGGCAATGGAGGGCGTCCGTGTCCATCGCGCCGGGTGTCCGATACCGCGTGATGAAGTGCGGGAGCTTGGCATTCAGCGGGGTCGCAAAGAGGTCGACCACCGGGTTGCCAAACCGGGCCGTCAGCTCCCGAAAAATGTCTGGGTGCAGGGCCCACTCTGCCGTGTCGACGTCGTGGCGGCTGAGCCAGTCCGCTGTGCGGTTCGACACCCCCGAGATGTGCTCCGCCCGGAGCGAGAGGAGGTGCCGTTCCGCCCAGAGGCCTAATTCTTTGGCCTTGGAGAGCAGGCGGCGTGAGACAGTCCCACCTTGCCTGTTGACATGGGCTTTGGTGGTCACGTTGTCTGTCAACAGGAGGACGTGCTGCCCAGTCAGGAGATGCTGGAATTGCCGGAGGCCCAGGGACGCCGCTCGTAGCTCCAAGAGGTTGATGCTGGCCGTTGACTCCGCTGCGGTCCAGGTGCCCTGTGCCACGTGAGACGATGTGTGAGCGCCCCACCCGTAGAGGCTGGCATCCGATGTCACCGTCACCCGGCGAGGCTCGAGGAAGCTGGAACCCTTGCTGGTCGCCGGGGACCGCCACCAATGCAGGGACCGCCGGACCGCCGTCGGGAGCTGGACCTTGGCCGATGAGTTGGACTTGTTCGCCCGCTGAAACGGCAAAAGAAACCATTGTAGGTCTCTGGAGTGCAGTTGTGCCCAGGGTGTTATATGTATAGCGGATATCATCTTTCCCAACAGGGAGGACAGGAGGTTCAGCGGAACCCGCCCCTGTCCAAGAACCTGTTGGGTCAGAGAAGAAAGACTGAGTTGTCTTTCCTCCGACAGATACACCCTGCACTCCAGAGAGTCCACAATGGCCCCCAAGTGAGTGATGCGAGTGGAGGGAATCAAGTGGCTCTTCTCCAGGTTGAGGGAGAAGCCGTGGTATTGCAGAACGTCCATGGTGGTCTGCAGGTCCAGTTCTGCCTGGGCCAGGGAAGACGACTGAATTAAAATGTCGTCGAGGTAACACTGTATTCGAACCAGCACTGCCCTCAAGTGAGCTGCAAGGGCGGCCAGAATCTTTGTGAAGACCCTGGGTGCCGAGGAGAGGCCGAATGGCAGGGCCGAATACTGATAGTGTTCGTTGTCATATGAGAATCGCAGGAACTTTTGGTGGGAAGGCCGAATTGGGACATGCAAATATGCCTCAGTGAGGTCGATAGAGCACATAAAGTCACCCTTGCGAATGCCGTCCAATATGGACTGTAGAGTATGCATCTTAAATTTCTTGTACACCAAGAACTTATTAAGGCGCTTAAGGTCCAAGACCGCTCTCCACCCACCCGACGATTTCTCCATGAGGAACAAGTTGGAATAGAATCCTTGCCCCCGCTGGTCCTCCGGGACCTGCTGGATGGCCTCAATCTCCAGCAGATGCTGGATGGCATCAAGCATCTGGGCCCGTTTCTGCGGGTTGGAGGACTGGGAGCACCTCATGAAGGAGTCGGGGGGGTGGAGAGGAGATCTAAGGCGAGTCCGAGTGTTAGGGTCTCGCGAACCCAAGCGTCCGTAGTAATCTCCTCCCACCGCCTAGCGAAAAAATGCAGGCGACCCCCAATGGGAGAAGTTGGTTCCTCTACTTGTAGCAGCGGAAGGGGCGACCACCTGCCTTCCGAAAAGGGCGCTTAGAGGGTTGGCTGTTATTGTTTCTGTCCTGCCCCTGGTTCTGACGGGGCGGAGCTCGTGAGCGATTTTGGGAGTATGAAGGGGCCCTGTATGGTCGCCTGGAAAAGGCGGGAGCAGGGGCCGGGGTCTTGGCCTGAGCCTTCCTGGTCGAATTAGGGAGGACCTTGCGTTTGTCCTTGGTCTCGACTAGGTAAGGGTCGAGTGCCTCACCGAATAGCGATTGCTGCTTTACAGGTGCTCCGGCCAGGCGCCACTTGTGCCTGCAGTCGGCGGGCCAACTCCTCAGCCAGTGCATCCGGCGAGCGACCACGGACGTCCCCATGGCCCTGGCGGCGAACCGTGTGGCCTGGAGCGTGGCATCCGAGGTAAACTGCGACGCCGCAATAAGCTTGTTAATGTCTTGCTTAGCACGGACATCCGACGGGGGCAGGTGGTCCTGCAGGGCCTTCAGCCAGCGAATGGAAGTCCGGCAAAAAAAGGACGCGGTCGCAGAAGCCTTAACTGCCCATGCGGCTGCCTGGTGTGTCTTTTGAAGGGCCTGCTCGGTACGCCTGTCCTCTGGTCGCAGCAACTCCTCAGAGTCTCCCGGCATCTGCGCGGGGGAATACAATGCCTTGATGGCCGGGTCCACCGGGGGAATAGGCAGGTGTTGCGCCAGGGAGTTAGATACATTAAAAAAGCACTTGTCTGCTGCGGACGGTGCGAAGGCGGTCGACGGCGAAGCCCACTGCTTAAGGACAGAGTCCACAAAGAGCTTTGGGGCTGGGACCACCTCTACCTGTGAGGTCGTTTCCTCGAAGAGGGGGTCCTCTGGCTCTTCCCCGGCTGGAACCTGGTCCTTTAGGGAGAACTTGGCCGTGGCCTTGGCCTTGTGGAGAAGCGACTTGAACAATGCGGGATTGAACAAGCCAGTGACCACCGGAGCCTCAGGAGCGAGGTCCTCATCCTCCGACAGTTCCAGGTCCTGGACGTGATCGTCCTGTCCATGAAGCGACAACGGGGAACCCTGCGGCGCTGCAGTCAGTGGTGGAAGCGGTTCAGCCAGTGCGGGTGGCGTGCATGGCCGAGGAGGCTGAGCGGCCGGCGGTGGGGGTGGCACGGTGTGGGCCACATGCTTCATATCTGCCTCTATGCCCTGAGCGATGGCCGCCTGTATGAGTGCCTGCACCTCTGGGCTGTAGAATTGTGGATGCACGGCTCCCTGGGGCAGGGCGTCCCTGGTGCTGTTGCCGGGTCTGGGGTCTTCCCAGATGTCATCCTCCCCCAGGCACAGGTCCGGATTATCAAGGGAGAGGGTGCCGGAAGAGCACCTGTCCCTCTGGGCGGAGTTACCAGAGGGCTCATGTTGCGCAGGCGGGGGTGCAACAGCAGGGGGCGGCATGGGACGCTCAGAGTCCTTGGAGGCCCTGTCCTTGTCCTTGCTGACTCGGCTGCCCTTGGAGGATGATTTGGCCTTGTCAGCATCCTGCCTGATGGGGGAGCGGTCCCGGCGTCCCGAGGGAGGGGGTGGTGATGTGGAGGCCCCACCCTCCCTGTCCCTGGCCTGCCTGGGCTTATTCCTGCCCGAGGAGGCCTTATCAGACATGATGTCAAGTCAGGGATTATCGGAGCCTGGGAGGAAGCGGCAGAAATGGGCGCTTTTATGGCCCAAAAAGGAAGCAGCTGTCCCTCGGCGAGGAGGTCGTGCTGCTGGCAAGCCGGAGGTCGAGCTGTGCAGGCTGTTGCCGCCGGCCCCGCAGGTCGCCGCGGTCCAAGCAGGAAGGCTGGAATGCAAGCCGGCGCCGCAGCGATCAAGGGAAGCTCCACCGAAGCCGCGAAGCAGCTGGAGGCTCGGAGCGTCACAGGGGAATCCCCTGTGACGAAACAGGCGGTCTGCGGCTGCGCCGATGTCTCTGGAAGCCGCTCCTCAGCTGGTGACGTCACAGGAGGTCCCTCGTCAAAACTGCGCCTGCGTGAAGCCTGGCGCCAACGGAGACAGCTGAGGGGTGGGTGATCGGCTCCTCCGAGTGGGAAAAATTAGCCAGGGACGCTGCCGGCTCGCAATGAGGCGAATGGAGGGAGGGATCGGTTGCCCTCGAGGAGGCCTAATGCGGCACGGGGAGCACAGCCGAAGGTCGTAGAGGCCTGCAGGGGCAGCGATGGGAAGGCCGACGCCCGGCTGTCAGTTCAGGGAGGAGGGGCGGTCGCGCAGGCCGATTTGCCGCCGGGTGGACCGCCAACACTCGCCCTCCCGGATTGGAGCCTCCCAAGGGGCAGACGGAGGTCTGTGGACCCGATTGGGGAGGCGGGATGAAGGAGAGGCCCCACCGCTCAAGCGCTAGGCTTCTGCGTTGGTGTTAACAATATAGGGCTCTCTCTCATGCGGAAGTGGCCACAGGACCACCCTGGCAGTAGGTCACTCAAGCGCTTGGCTTCTGTGACAGGCGATGGAATCTGGGTGCCAGGCCGCAGTGTGAGTATGGAGGCCAACCACCAAAGGTGGAAGTAGGCCCGGACTAGGCCGAAGCCTGCCCTGAAATTTCCAGTACCCCAATAAGAAGGATAATTGGGCACACACTCACAGTCAAATTCTAGTTGATAGTTGACCAAGAATCAGTAAGCAGACGAGTAGAAGAAGGTGATAAAATGCGAAGTTGGGGAGAAACAATCCTAGGCCTAGGACTGAGTCGAAAGAGGGGGATTGTAGCACGGTGACAGCTTTTATATGAGGTCAGACTCAGTCCTGATTGGCTGATGGATGAGGTCATCCCAATCTTGGAGGCTAGCGCCACCCACTATGGAGAATGACCTATTCCAGAAAGAAAGGGGAATACAATCCTGCTAGTTTTCATAGACCTTTCAGTGGTATTTGATATATATTTTTTAACCCTAAGATTTTTTGGGAGCCATCTGGTTGGAAAGAGCCTCAGGGGAACTATTTTGCGGCCGTTTGTCCTTTCTGTTGGATGCTCAGGAGATGGTGCTGGGGAACTAGTATTTGACATCTAGTTTTTTTGACCTATAAAGTCTCACAGGTTCTCTCTTGTCCCTTTGCAGCTGATCATTTGCATGTGATGATGATGCTATCTGTTCAATCATGTCTGCTCTAGCTGTTTCCACAGAGCAGCTGTAAACAAAATTTTGAAGCCTCATCATTCAATTCTAGTCAAGGAAAACCTATTAAAAGCTTCTAGAGATAAAAAGAGGATATATACAGTTTAACCTTGATCAAGTAGGGCCACTTTGATCACCTTAGTTTTAACTTTAAGGGTCTTGATTATTCCTTTTAGATCAGGGGTGGCCAAACCGTGGCGCATGCGCCAAACGTGGCGCATTGGATGATTGCAAGTGGCGCATTGCAATCATCCAATGGACAGAAAAGGCTGACGCTTATTATGCAGGAAGAAGGGGATCGGACAATAAGAAGGTCGGAATCACTTTCGCTCGCTAAAATTTAGCAAGCGAAAGTGATTCTGACCTTCTTATTGTCCGATCCCCTTCTTCCTGCATAATTCTGGAGAGCGCGCGGCAGTTCGAAGTCAAACTCCGGCAGTGATGTCAAAACGAAGCGACAAAGTTGGCTCTTCTATGACTTGTGGACTTCAACTCCCAGAATTCCTGAGCCAATCATGCTGGCACAGGAATTCTGGGAGTTGAAGTCCACGAGTCATAGAAGAGCATAGCAGAGGAGGAAGTAGTCAGTCACAAGCACCGGCAGCAGAGCAAGCTTCAGAGAAGGGACGTCTTGGGAAACCTGCGCTTGGTGAGTTTCTTTTAATTCAGTTGCTTTGCCTTTCTCCACGCATGGTGCGGAAGGGCTAGGAGGGGAGCCCGGGTGGGGGAGAAGAGAGCGTGGAATGCAGGGATCCATCCTCCCCAATCCTGATCAAGCTGTCCTCGGAGGCCAGCTGCCAGGGGCGCAATCTGTGTGGTTCTCCGGCCAGGAAACTTTGTAATGGGAAGAGTAGAGGGGGGGGAACCTCTCCAGCTGCGAAGCCCGCACTGGACATCAGGAGCCGAAGCAGCCTTCCAAAAGCAAGGTTTTTGGAATCAGGGAGGAAAGTTTGGACGAGGCTAGGAGTGGGCGCGTCTTCCAAAGCCCTTTGAGTTCCATTTCACTGATTGCTCTCGTGAGAACTCTGCTACTGCCAAGGCTGCCTGTGAGATGGAAGGGTTTGTCCAGGTGCATGTGGTGCAAGGTGTGGGGTAAACCAGCTGCGGTGATGCTTTGCCATTGTTGCAATTCCGATTTCTGTGATCGGGACGCAGGGTGCGTTACAGCGCTAGCATCGTGCCAGGCAAACGTCTCCTGCTTTACCTGCTTTCAGTGATTCGGTGGGAACCACAACCTCGCGCCCTGTGTCCCGATACCAGAAATTAGAATTGCAACAAATGGCTTTCCTCCAGGATTTCAAAAACCTTGCTTTTAGAAGGCTGCTTCGGCTCCTGTCTCCCAGTGCGGGCTTCACAGCTGGAGGGGTTTTCCCCCCCCTACTCTTCCCATTACGAAGTTTCCTGGCCGGAGAACCACGCAGATCGTGCCCCTGGCAGCTAGCCTGTGAGGACTGGTTGATCAGGATTGGGGAGGACGGATCCCCCCATTCCATGCTCTCTTCCCCAACCCAGGGCTCCTCTCCGAGCCCTTCCCCACCACGTGCAGAGAAAGGTGAAGCAGCTGGTGGCAGGGGAGGGGGGAAGGCATGGGGTGGGGGGTTCCTCCATGGTGCAGGCGGCTCCGCTCAACCTGCTGGTGCCGGCGGCTTCCCCATCCAGATGAAGCACGATCTTCAACCAGGCATGTGGAAGCCAAAAAAGTGCATTGTGTTTCAGGTGGCAGGCAGTTCCAGCTGGTGCCGCCACCCAAAAATGCTTTCCTATCCCGGTTCCCCGTTGCACATTGCAGAGCTGCACGCCCTCCTCCTCCTCCTCCTCCTCCTCCGCAAACTCACTTTCCCTTTCCTCCTGGCCAGAAGCAGAAGCCGACTGCCTGGGTTGTCTGGAGAAGGGGCAGGCAAAGCCCAGCAAGGTGTTTATGAGATGGCAGCGTCCAGGAGGACTGAAGTGCTGCCTCTCTATCAGACCTTGCTGCGAGAAAGCCAGGCTTTCAATGCCTACATCTATAGGTAGGAAGCATTCGGTGCCAAGTCTTTCTTCTTCCCCCATGAAAATCATACCCCACCCCACCCCACCCACTCCAGTTAAATGCCCATCGGGTGATAGGGTTTGTTTTAAATGGATAAAAAGATCTGTGCTGCTCGTTATCAAAATCCGAGTGGAAGTGAGGATGCCGCTGATCCTGATGCTGGTAGGCAGAGGCAGAATTGTCCTACGGGAGTGGGGCAGCATACAAAAATGACCAAAAAAATAAATAAATAATAAATGGCGGATCTGAACTTGTCTGCGAAAAAATTTGGCGGATGATATGCTTAAGGTTGGCCACCACTGTTTTAGATAATGTCCTTAAAGCGGATTGCTATTCTTTCTTTTCCTTTTCTCAGGAATTCCTTCATAGGAATATTTTTTTTGTAAATCCAAAATAAGAAAATCACCCAAGTCACTTTTCTGAATAAAAATCCCCATATCCAAGTCATTCTTTTGGTTTATTATTTGTGTGCCCCTTTTAAGTATTGCAATCTCGGCCAATTTCATTTGTTGGTTTTGTATAACATGACATATCATTCTTCTTCCAAAAAAGCTAGATTTTCAGCTCTTCTATCTACTTTTAGAATAGAATAGAATAGAATAACAGAGTTGGAAGGGGCCTTGGAGGTCTTCTAATCCAACCCCCTGCTTAGGTAGGAAACCCTATACCACTTCAGACAAATGGTTATCCAACATCTTCTTAAAAACGTCCAGTGTTGGAGCATTCACAACTTCTGGAGGCAAGTTGTTCCATTGATTAATTGTTCTAACTGTCAGGAAATTTCTCCTTAGTTTTAAGTTGCTTCTCTCCTTGATTAGTTTCCACCCATTGCTTCTTGTTCTACCCTCAGGTGCTTTGGAGAATAGCTTGACTCCCTCTTCTTTGTGGCAAATCCTGAGATATTGGAACACTGCTATCATGTCTCCCCTGCTCCTTCTTTTCATCAAACTAGACATACCCAGTTCCAGCAACCGTTCTTCATATGTTTTAGCCTCCAGTCCCCTAATCATCTTTGTTGCTCTTCTCTGCACTCTTTCTAGAGTCTCAACATCCTTTTTACATTGTGGCGACCAAAACTGGATGCAGTATTCCAAGTGTGGCCTTACCAAGGCATTATAAGTGTGGCCTTACCAAGTGTGGCCTTACCAAGGCATTATAAAGTGGTATTAACACTTTTAAGCCTATTATTATTGTATCAGACAGTCTAATGAGTACGTTCTGGCCAAATATCCTTAATTTTTTCCAGAGTTAAATTGTTTTTCTCCATTCAGTATTATTGGGAGTCCTGCTTTAATTATAAGGAGTGGGTCTTTCCTACATTTTTTGATCTAACTTTTAAACTGCTGGGGGCTCTTCCTTCTCTTGTCTGATTGGTTTTTAGGCATCATCTTTTTCCCTCATTCCCTGAAGGTCATCTACACACTCCATTACAGCTATAGACATTCTCTTCTATAGCAAGCTTTAACCATCAAGTACCTTTTACTTGTATTCTAATTATATTGCTTTTATTGTCATGACTTATATTTGGAATTTTGTTTTATTTTTGTAAGTAGACTTAAGTATGTAGAAAAGCAGGGTATAGATTTAATGAAATGATTCTGGAAATATAACATCATATTTAAATGATTCTGGAAATATAACATATTATTGTTTTGCCTATTCCATAGGATATTTTGTAGTGCTGCTGACCATAGCGAGACCCAGTTTTTCTTTAAGACACTGCTATTACTATTGAGTACTTACCAATCTGGGATATATGGGAACTACATGAAATTAACACACCTGCAGCATAGAGGGATACAAGATGAAATCAGGTAAGTTGCCATTACCTGATGTACTTCACAATCCATCATGTTGTGCCTACTGGCTCCTTCTATTCCAGAAAAGATTCAAGCTTTTAATTCCAGAACATTCTATAGGATTTTTTTTTGTTGAAAACTGCTAAGCCTGCATCCCAAAATAGCTTAGTTATCAGGTCTGTAGAGTGGAGGAGGGACCCAGAAGAAGTAACAGAGAAATTTTCCAGTGCATTGGGATCTCCCTTCAGACATCTTGAAAGATTACTAAAGACTCTTGGGTGACAGAGGCATCTGGCTACAATTGGCCAAGCCTGAGGTACTGTATGTCAAAGGAAAGTGATTTATGGTTGTTTTTTTCCACTGGCAAGTGACACTCAATGGGAGGGCTAGGGAAGGCAGGGAATCACCAGCTGCTTTCTTTGATTTGCTCTGCCTCAAAACTGTAAGAACAACGTATTTGTCGGCCTCCTTGTGGAGGGAGATTAGGCTTCAGAGCAATGCAATTGATGTTGGCATATTTATGTCAGGAAGATGGTAAGGGGCTTGAAGGTTAAATCTTACAAAAAAGCAGTTAAAGAAACTTGGTATATTTGGCCTAAAGAAAGAAAGGTTAAAGGGAGATATGATAGCAATCTTCTGATATATGAAGAGATGACGCAAAGAAGAGGGAGTCATTTTATTCTTCCAGTCATCTAAGGATAAGCCTGGATCTGCTTCACCATCAATGGTGAAGCTTTACAATGAGAGATCTGAACTTTACAGTGAGAGTAGTATCTAAATATGATAAATCTATCTATCTATCTATCTATCTATCTATCTATCTATCTATCTATCTATCTATCTATCTATCTATCTATCTATCTATCTATCTATCTATCTATCTCTATATCTATATCTATATCTATATCTATCTATCTATCTATCTATCTATCTATCTATCTATCTATCTATCTATCTATCTATCTATCTATCTATATCTATATCTATATCTATATCTGTCTATCTATCTATCTATCTATCTATCTATCTATCTATCTATCTATCTATCTATCTATCTATCTATCTATCTATCTATCTATCTATCTATCTATCTATCTATCTATCTATCTATCTCTATATCTATATCTATATCTATATCTATATCTATCTATCTATCTATCTATCTATCTATCTATCTATCTATCTATCTATCTATCTATCTATCTATCTATCTATCTATCTATCTATCTATCTATCTATCTATCTATCTATCTATCTATCTATCTGAAAACCACTCACCGCATTAATCATGAAATCTTTAGAACCGTAAAGCCTACAAACTTGAAATTTGCCACGTATGTTCCTCTTGGCTTCTAGATGCTCACTAAGAAAGGATTTTTCGAAATGACCATCGGAGCATGAGTATTTCTTATATTATTATTAATAAGCTCTGATGCTAAGGAGTTCTACTCTCCCTCCCAACCTGAAAAGAAATCTGATCCAAATGCAAAACATAACCAGAGGACTTTCAGTTTCGCTTTTGCTTTCACAGCAGCAAGCAGCTTTACTACAGAACAGTTGAGCTAAGCCATGCTAGCCAGATGAATACCGATGGATGCTGGTAGGCAGAGACAGATCCCCCCCCTATTTTCCTCCTCAGTTCAGACAAATCTGTTCCTTCTACTGTAACACCAGTTAAAGGGAAAAGAGGCAAAAAATGCAGGAAAAGATTTACACATGCAATTAGGAAAACACAAGTAAGGATAGCTGCCTGTTTCTTCCATGGCCAGTTCTATGTGGCATGCTCCAGAGTCACCTGACAGCCTGGTCATCCTCCAGCCAGAGAGCAAAACCAGGAATGTTGTTTACAGGGAGGTCCTGAGCAATTCATCTGAGGGATGAATTGAAAGTCTATGCCAGTGATGGCGAACCTTTTTTCCCTCGGGTGCCAAAATAGTGCGCGCACGCGCTATCGCATGCTTGTGCGTGCCCACACCCATAATTCAAAGCCCCCCCACTTGCCCCACCCCCCTGTGCATGCGTGCGTGATCCCCCCACTCCCCCATTTCCTGACTTCCAGTGGGCCCAGTAGGCCCATTTTTTGCCCTCCCCAGGCTCCAGAGGCTTTCTTGGAGCTTGGGGAGCGCAAAAAACGCTCCCCCCACCACCCAGGAGGCCCTCCGGAGGGCAAAATCGTCCTCCCAGAGCCTCCGCGTGAGCACACACATGCGCGCTGTAGCTGAGCTAGGGCAACGGCTCGCGTGCCGGCAGATATGGCTCCGCGTGCCACCAGTGGCACCCGTGCCATAGGTTCGCCATCACTGGTCTATGCCATGCAAATAATGTCTTCATCTGTAACAGAAACTTAGCTTACCATCTCTAACAAAATAATACAGTCCCTTTTTGAACTACTCATTAATTTTCAAGCTTTAAGTGTCAATTTATCAAGCCCCATCACATAGTTTCGTAGGGAAGCACGGGTATCAGCTAGTAAGTACATAAAACTAAGGTGTTATTTCCTGATAGTGAAAGGGATTAAGCAATAGAATAGCCTACCTCCTGAAGTTGTGAATACTCCAGCACTAGAAGTTTTCAACTAAAAACTTTCAAGGTCCCTTCCATCCTTAGGATACTATGATTATTATTTTTTTGCCTACTGGGGGAATGCATGTTAACATAACTGAAAAAACTCCCCATCTCTGCACCTTCCTTACTTTCCAGTATAAAATGAATCTCCAAGTGAAAACAATATGGCAATGTTTTTTTTTAAATGAAAAAGTAGAAAGTCTACAAAGGAATGCAAAGGAAACTCTAATGTAAAAAATATAATACAAAAATCAACAATAGCAGAACTTTCTGCCACCTCACAGCCATAATATAACCTCAAAGACCTACAATATCAAATTCTAAAGAAATCCTATAGTAGCGAAACCTCAAGCCAGAAAAACATGTGTTTTTTGTTTTGCAGTAAATGAAATTATTTTAGCACACTATTAATCTTGTCTGTTCTTTCTGCCTTCTGTTTGTATCTACAGATCCTTTTTCCTAGATTAATTAGGAAATAGTTGCATAAAAAGGCAAGCAGCTGACCATGTTCACTGCAGCTGCATTAAAGAGGTTGCTGATCAGAAAACTTTTCTTCTGTGTTGCTCAGCAGTCTTTGTGGCAAACAAAGAGAAAGTGTCTCAGGAATGATGTTGATACACCAAAGGGGAATAGAAGACATCTGAATAGAACTAAGTTAGGCAGATGACATGGACCGAAAAGTTCACTCTCAGCTTGTCAGAAAAAGAACAGTCTGGAATGGCTTGAGAGAAGAATGGGCAAAAAATAATATCAGAGAATACAAGATTCTTCAATCTGAATAATACACGGGCAAACAATCGATACAAACTCAAGGTACGTACATAGGACACCAGACCAATCTCACAGTAACCACTTTATTAATGAACTCAACACAGTAACAGCACAGCAGCAATCTGGACAAGAATTACCTCAGCCGCGCTTTGACAGCTCATTTATATGGAGCTGTCAGGCACGGCAACCAATAGTGGCTCTCCATTCTCCCGCTTGGCAGCCGGCTTGGCTGCAGCCAATCCGGAGAGCCGCTCGCTGTTGCTGAATATGTAACATAAACTCAAGGTAAAATGCTCTAAACTCGATTGCAGAAAATATGACTTCAGCAACAGAGTGGTCAATGCCTGGAATGCTCCGCCTGACTCCATTGTTACATCCTCAAACCCTCACAGCTTCAACTTTAAACTGTCTACCGTGGACCTCACCCCCATTCCTAAGAGGTCCGTAAAGGGGGTGTGCATAAGCGCACCAGTGTGCCTACCATCCCTGTCCTACTGTCCCCGTTTATTTGTATTCATTTCCTTCGTTCATGTCCATGTTCATATTCATACCTGCTATCTTGTACATGTTTGACAAACAAACAAATAAATAAATACCCGTATTTTTCGGAGTATAAGACGCACCTTTCCCCCCCTAAAAGAGGCTGAAAATTTGGGTGCATCTTATACTCCGAATGTAGCTTTTTCGGAGCTTTTCTTTCAGCCCTAATGAGGCACTAACAATCTTACCAGCTTGCAGGCTTTTTCATTGCTACTCCCTCTGAAGAAGGTTTTTTCCAGCGCTAAGTCTTTGCAGGGTTTTTTCATTGCTACTCCCTCCAAATAAGGTTTTTTTAAGCCCTAACCAGGGGATAAAATAATGTGCTGAAGCTGACCAGACTAAGGATGCTAGCCAGATGAATACCTGGTAGGCAGATCCCCCCCCCTATTTTCCTCTCCAAAAACTAAGATGCGTCTTATACTCCAGTGCGTCTTATACTCTGAAAAATATGGTAAATAAAGATCAGGAAAACTACAGGTAGCAGCTAAATAAGAATAGTGAGTTGTTATAATGGTCATGTGTTCTTCTTTTAGAACATCTCCTTTATTTGAAAGAGCATTTTATTCCAAGAGCTTTCAAGTTTCTTTAAAAGTAGCAGATCAAAAGAAGGAGCAGTTGGAGAGACTTGTAGGCTTTGGGCAGAAAACTGTACTGATATTCAGGTCCCCCTTTCTCCTATTTTTTCCAGCAGTTTCTAAAGGATTTCGGATCAGATACCAGGGAAGAACATAAGATGGCAGTCATAGTCACCATGTCATTACCAATGTTACAAGTTTTAGAGTGAGGAATGAGAAGAGATGCTCGTGAGATTTTTCTGTCCAGGTAGCAATACAAATTGGTTGGCCTTCAGCAATGTACACCTCAACCTTTGTGGGCAGAGATATTCTGCACAAACGAAGGCAAATATATGAGTCCCAGGATAATGTTGCATGCTCCAATCTGGGTCAGTCATTGAGATCGTCTTCCAAGCTTTCCAGATTTGTGCTGGAGCCCCTCCTCAGGGAACTTCTCTTTAGCAAAGTGTGTGCTTTGGGCTATTCTGTGTATGGTATTTCTATAGAGCTATTCTGTGTATGGTATTTCTATATTTTTATTTAATTAATTTGTGTTACATTCTCAGACTGAAGCACCTAGGCTTCAGTCAGGTCCTCCATTCTGGAGGGAAAATACTGACTGCTGATTGGCTAGACTGTCTGGCAGCTCCCTATAAAAGGGCTGGCTGTCAGACATAGCCTTTGCTGGATTGTAAATAGTTGCCAAATAAAGAGCTGTTGTTTTGAAGCCATTTCTGTCTGCCTCTTCCATTCACCCCATCTAACAATTTGTATCTTACTTTTATTATTTTCACCAATCACTCCAGGCAGAAAATGTATCCTACACACCTTCCTTCTATTTTCCCCACAAAAACCACCCTGTGAGGTGGGTTGGTTTGACAGAGTGACTGACCCAAAATCTCAGGTGGGGCTTGAACTCACAATCACCTGCTTTCTAGCCCAGTGTCCTTCATCTTCGGTGGCAAAGTTTCTTTATTTAATTTAAATGACCGGCCAACTTACTTCAGAGAGTCTCTGGTTCCTTCTGTGACTCACAGTACTATTATTTTTTTAAATGCTGCTGAGATTGCTTCAGAAACACGTTGAGAGAAATATACTTGGGGAATGTTTGGTCTTCATAGATGTGGGTTGATTTTTCTTCTTTCCTAAAATTAGCAAATTGTTATTTCAGGAATGAGTCTCCTCAGGGGTCTCCAACCTTGGCAACTTTAAGACTTGTGGACTTCAACTCCCAGAATTCCTCAGCCAGCAAAGCTGGCTGAGGAATTCTGGGAGTTGAAGTCCACAAGTCTTAAAGTTGCCAAGGTTGGAGACCCCTGTAAAATAACCCAAGTTATTATAAGCAGGGAGATAAATGTTATGAGGAATTAGTGTTGGCCTAGCAGTTCTCATTCAGAGATGGATTTGATTTAAGGATTGGCAGATGGGTACTTATTGTTCCCCCTCCCCTCCAAAATGTTGCAAACTATTTTTTGTTTTTGAAACAGAAGCCCTTCATAGCTGTGTGCATTAATTTGCACCTTTTGACAATAAGGGGAAGCCAGCGAAACAAGTTGTGCTGGTGACATCTCACAGAAAAGAGCAAAAACAGATGCCACGTTTCTTCTTGAAAAGCAGTTTCAGCCCAATTGCTTTTTTATTTTTATTTTTAACCTTTCAGAAATTTTGGATCAAGTGTCCACATGATATAAAGGGAAAGCACCCAGATTCTTTGCTTGCTTTTATTTCATTTTTTAAAATTTACTTTATTTACCACACTTTTTATAGCGCTCAGCCCAACAAGGTTGTTAGTGGCTTATAATATAACTTCATATATTGGAATATTTTTAAAAACAGGGAGGTGAAAGGCTGTGCGGTTTTATGGATTTTCTTCAAAGAAGTGATTAAATGAAGTTAAATCACCCCACCAAAGAAAAGGGAAAGAAAAAACCTAACTTAGGCTTGATTATTTCAGACCACATGTTAAGCCTAGGTTTTTTTTTTCCCTTTTCTTTGACATTAGCAAATTATGTGGTAACACTCCTTGGCAGTGCAGTTTGCGTTTCTAATTAAAAGTTCAATGTTTGCATTTCTAGTAAAAGCTGAAGCTTGCATTTTAACTGGCTGTGTGGAGAGCGTTGTCTTGCTGCTGCATAAATTCAACATGTAAAATTCTTCAGCCAGTTAAAATGCAGGCTTCAGCTTTTACTAGAAATGCCAACTAAAGCTAAGCGGTGAAGTGAAACGCTGTTCTGTTTCATGGTTCTGCTTCATTTGACTGAACCTCCAGGAAGCCAGCTCATCCCAGCAAAGCTTTGCCCAGTTTCCACTTGATAGTTTTCCCTATGCACTGATTTCCTCTGTGTTCATCTGCCACACCCAAATGTAAAATTCATTATGCCCTTCATTTTCCAAAGCAAAAGTCATTTATCAGGTACAAATATAGTTTATGTCATTGTTCCCACTCTGTTAAACACAGTGGTGAGGAATCTTAGAATTAGAATAGAATAGAATACAATAGAATAGAATTCTTTATTGGCCAAGTGTGATTGGACACACAAGGAATTTGTCTTTGGTGCATATGCTCTCAGTGTACATAAAAGAAAAGATACATTTGTCAAGAATCACTTAATGATTGTCATAGGGTACAAATAAACAATCAGGAAACAATAAATATTAATATAAATCGTAAGGATACAAGCAACAAGTTACAGTCATACAGTCATAAGTGGGAGGAGATGGGTGATAGGAACGATGAGAAGACTAATAGTAATAGTAATGCAGCCTTAGTGAATAGTTTGACAGTGGTGAGGGAATTATTTGTTTAGCAGAGTGATGGCGTTTGGGGAAAAACTGTTCTTGTGTCTAATTAGGATTACATTTCCCAGTAATAAGAAGCCAGTTTGAATCTGAGCCTATTTTATTTGGAAATTTATATTGCCGCCTATTCGCACATGGCGACTCAAGATAGTATCTTTAAAGTGTGCTAGCATTGGATGCTAATTTTCTTGGCTTAATAAATCATCTGCTACTGCCTTTACCCAATACTGTACTTTGTTCTTTTTTACTTCCTCATCTACCCTAGAGGACAGGTTTTCCTAACAAAATACTAAATGTAATACTTATACATTTTTAAGATTAGCCTAGTGTCACTAGGATCAGCCTAATGTCACTAAGAACCATGGTGGCACATGGTTGGAATGCAGTACTGCATGCTAACTCACTGCTCACTCCAGGAGTTCGATCCTGACTGGCTCAAGGTTAACTCAGCCTTCCATCCTTCCAAGGTTGGTAAAATGAGGACCCAGATTGTTGGGGGTAATATGCTGACTCTGTAAACCGCTTAGAGAGGCCTGTAAAGCATTATGAAGCAGTATATAAGTCTAAGTGCTGTTGCTATTGCTATAATTTCACTGTTCTTTGAGTGAGCATGTATCCAAAATTGATTACTTCCCTTGTTCTCAGAAAAGTATTGCCCTATCTACAATGCCTCCCTCTGATTGTGATTTAGCCTTAGTGTCTGATTAATATACCATTCTTTCCTACAAATGATGGCTCACTAGTCCCAAAAGAAAGTTGTTTCCTTCTTCGTGCAGGCAAGGATTTCAATAAAGGAGAATATTTATAGCTCAGGGTTGAAATGAGGGGGGTCCTTGGTGCTCTCTGAGCTTGGTTGTTTTCTTACAGACATTTCATTACCCAAACTAGGTAATATCATCAGTGCTAGTCTAGTCAACTTTAGCACTGATGATGTTACCTAGCTTGGGTAATGAAATGTCTGCAAGAAAACAACTAAGCTCAGAAGCACCAAGAATCCCTCAGGTAAGGATTTCTTATTTGATTCCTTCTTTATCTAGGTAAGCATTTACCAGTATTTCAGCTAGACCAGGGGTAGGCAAAGTTGGCTCTTCTATGACTCGTGGACTTCAACTCCCAGAATTTCTGAGCCAATCATGCTAGTTTAGGAATTCTGGGAGTTGAAGTCCACGAGTCATAGAAGAGCCAACTTTGCCTACCCTGAGCTAGACCAAAGGTGCTTTTTCAGGAGGCAACTGGACTTTCTTGTTTTTTTCTTTTGAAGACGTTTCACTTCTCATCCAAAAAGCTTCTTCATCCCTAATAGGATAGGGGGAATGGACACAGAAAAACCTCCAAGTGCTTCAACGACCCTCTAAAAGGATGCAGATTACCAGCTGTCTGCAAGGAATATAAATCTTTCCATTCCCCAATATCCTATCAGAGCTGAAGAAGCTTCTTGGATGAGAAGTGAAATGTCTTCAAAAGAAAAAACAAGACAGTCCAGTTGCCTCCTGAAAAAGCACTTTTGGGACAACCATGACCTGGATGACTGAGAATCTCTACAGACTTTCAGCTTGACCAGTTGAGGCCTCCACATGTTTCAGGTGGAAAGCAATTATGGCTGAGAGCCAATTCTCAATAAGAGCCACATTTCCTACCATATTACTGTCCCACTATCATATTGACTATTGTATCATACTGTCCTGCTAATACAACCCATGAAGGCAGATTGTGTAATGAAAATGACAATGTTTCTGGCTTTGTCAGTGTTTTTTTTTTAAAAAGCTTTCTTTCACTGGAATTTGATACTTGAGGACAGCTAGCATTTTGTTTCCAAAAGCTCTCCTTCCTTCTCCCCACCACGAGGTGAATAATCATCACTGATGAATTGCTTGGAAGCCAACTCAAATTATTCATGAGCTCCACTTACAGGGCAATACATTCATTACAGGAGCTTACTGATTGCTGTTAGTTTTCAGGATCTGAAGATGTTTTTCCCAGAATCAAAGCAAAGAATAACAAGTTCTGTAAGTGACAAACTAAGTCTTCTGCACAGTTACAGTCATGATCGATCTGTTACGTTAAAGCAGTGGTTCCCAAACTTTTTCAGTCCACTGCCCCCTTGATGCTACAAACTCATCCTCACCGCCCCCCACCCCACCCCCTCAGGTGGGCATGGCTTAGTGGTCAGGTGACTGGGTGGGCGTGGCCAACTTGTAAAGTGTGGTGAAACTCACTTAACAACGCTCTTGCTTAGCAACCAAAATGTTAGGCTTAATTGTGGTCATAAGTCTTTATTTAGTTCTTTCTTTCTTCTCTACCTTCTTTCTTTCTTTTTCTTTCTGTCTTTCTTCGTACCATCTTTCTTTTTCTTTCTTTCTGTTCTTTCTTTCTGTCTTCCTTCCTTCCTACCATCTTTTCTTTCTTTTTGTCTGTCTGTCTGTCTTCCTTCCTACCTACCATCTTTTTCTTTCTTTCTGTCTTCCTTCCTTCCTACCATCTTTCTTTCTTTCTGTCTTCCTCCCTCCCTCTTTCTTTCTTTCCTTCTTCCCTCCCTTCCCTTCCCTCCCTCCTTTCTTTTTCTGTCTGTCTGTCTTCCTTCCTTCCTACCATCTTTCTTTCTTTCTGTCTTCCTCCCTCCCTCTTTCTTTCTTTCCTTCTTCCCTCCCTTCCCTTCCCTCCATCCTTTCTTTTTCTGTCTGTCTTCCTTCCTTCCTACCATCTTTCTTTCTTTCTTTCTTTCTTTCTTTCTTTCTTTCTTTCTTTCTTTCTTTCTTTCTTTCTTTCTTTCTTTCTTTCTTTCTTTCTTTCTTTCTTCTTTCCTTTTTCTTTCCTTCTTCCCTCCCTTCCCTTCCCTCCCGCCAGCCATGGCCACGCCGCCGTCCCCTCATGAGATTTCAGCGTGATTTTGCTTCCGCACATGCGCAAAAGCAAAATCGCCCAAAAATTCTCACAAAAATATGGCAACGCGCGCGACGGACCGCGAAGACGGCTCCGGAGCGGTCATATGCAAATTGCGCAATCGGCCGCTCCCTACCTACCAGAGCTATGCATTGGACGGCTCCGGCAGGAACCCACCACTGGTTCACACATGTGTTATTGGTCATCTTTTGTAATGCATAATGTGAGGCCAGGAAAGATCATTATTGCTGAAAGAATGTTAAATGCTACAGATTTCAAAACGTTACTGTACAGCTACTTTTATCCATTTTTATCCCCATAGCTATGACTTCAGGATTTTGTGATCCAATGTGGAAATTGTGTTTTCCATCTTCTCCAGACAGAAGCTTTACTATGGATGATTTGTTGCTTCAATTGCTGAAGTGGTGCTGCAATAAGCAAGGAGATATGCTTCTCCAGTTAGATTACAGTGTTTCTCAACCTTGGCAACTTTAAGATTTCAACTCCCGGAATTCCCCAACTAGTATGACTGGCTGACTGGGGAATTCTGGGACTTGAAGTTCATTCATCTTAAAGTTAACAAGGTTGAAAAACACCAAATTAGAATGTGAGTGCTCGAATGAGAATGTATTACCTGGGGCACATTGCTAGCACATGTTGCCAATGATGTCTTCTCCTTTGGATTTTCTGCCCCACTCTTACATTATATCTAGAATAACAGATCTAAAATTCCATCTTAATGTCTCAAGAACAAGAATAACAGAGTTGGAAGGCACCTTGGAGGTCTTCTAGTCCAACCCCCTGCACAAGCAGAAGACCCTATACAATTCTGGACAAATGGCTGTCTAGTTTCTTCTTAAAAACCTCCACTGATGGAGCATTCACAACTTCAGAAGGCAAGCCATTCCATTAGTTAATTGTTCTCACTGTCAGGGAATTTCTCCTTACTTCTAGTTTGCTTCTCTCCTTGATTAGTTTCCATCCATTGCTTCTTATCCTGCTTTCAGGTGCTTTGGAGAATAAGTTGACTCCCTCTTCTTTCTGGCACTGTTTAATGTCACTCCTGGTCCTTTTCCCCCCTCTAGACTAGACATATCTAATTCCTGCAATGGTTCTTCATATGTTTTAGTCCCAAGCCCCCTAATCATCTTTATTGCGGTGGCGCAGTGGTTAGAATGCAGTACTGCAGCCTACTTCTGCTAACTGCCGACTGCCTGCAATTTGGCAGATCGAATCTCACCAGGTTGAAGGTTGACTCAGCCTTCCATCCTTCCAAGGTTGGTAAAATGAGAACCCAAATTGTTGGGGTCAATTTGCTGACTTTGTAAACCACTTAGAGAGGGCTATAAAGCACTGTAAAGTGGTATATAAGTCTAAGTTGCTCTTCTCTGCACTCTTTCCAGAGTCTCAACATCTTTTTATATATTATTATATATTATTATATATTATTATATATTATTATATATTATTATATTATATATTATTATATATTATTATTGTATTGTATTGTATTGTATTGTATTGTATTGTATTGTATTGTATTGTATTGTATTGTATTATATTATATTATATTATATTATATTATATTATATTATATTATATTATATTATATTATATTATTATAATATAATATAATATAATATAATATAATATAATATAATATAATATAATATAATATAATATAATATAATATAATATAATATAATATAATATAATATAATATAATATAATATAATATAATATAATATAATATAATATAATATAATATAATATAATATAATATAATATTATATTATATTATATTATATTATATTATATTATATTATATTATATTATATTATATTATATTATATTATTATACTATACTATACTATACTATACAATACAATACAATACAATACAATACAATACTATACTATACTATACTATACTATACTATACTATACTATACTATACTATACTATACTATACTATACTATACTATACTATACTATATTATATTATATTATATTATATTATATTATATTATTATATTATAATCTCCTTTATTCCTTTTCACCTCTCCAATTCTCTTTATAGAATTATTTCTACTACACATAGAAAGGTAGCAAAGTTCAGTACTTTGCCTTTGATGCTGACTGAGGGGGAGATATAATAATATTCCTTACACAGAATGCTTCTGCATCTGTTCCAGCTCCAGATGAGATCAGTAGACCATGTTTTACTTCATTGCTCTCTCTGTTGTGCTTGGCTTGCATAGCTCATAACCTTGCTTCTTATGTATTATGCAGGCTGGTCAGAAACCACATTTATTTGCTTTATACTTGCTGACTTCTCTATTTAAATCTGTAGTGAATTTATGCTCCATTGTAATTGCTATTAGAAGGAGATGATTCTTACGCTGGTTGAAGATGCTGAGCATACAAACACACACTCTGTCTCTTCTCTGCTTAGATATATTTTTAATCCCACCTTTATTATTTTTATAGATAAGGTGTCAAATAAATATAATATTCCTCCTTCCTCCTATTTCCCTCACAACAATAACCCTTTGAGGTGAGCTGGGTTGAGAGAGAGTGAGTAGTCCAAAGTCACCAGCCAGCTGTCATGCCTAAGTCTCCTGGCTTCTAGCTTGGTCTAGCCTTAACCACTAGACCAAATAACATTGTTTTTAGTCTAGTTTTATATACACCTGTTAAAATATTATCTATCAATAATTCTCTTCTGTAACATTATCTTATGTACATTTTTATTTTAAAGGAAACTGGAAATAGATTCTTTGTTCATAGTTTTCACTTCTGGTGCAAAAAATAAGGGAAAGAGAGAGAGAGAGAATACCAATACTTGAGTCTAGAGGATCTGTAAACCTACTGCAGACCTATAACCCTGTTGGCTGATCCAGTTATAAGTTATGTAGTTATATAATTCCAATCTTCTTAAAATAGAGTATTTGGAACACAATTTTAATCAAATTAGAACATGCTCAATCTAACATGAACTTCTTTAGGTCAGCTGGCATATGTGTGTGTGTGTGTGTATTTACAAAAAGACATAATTTATAATTTCTGGAATCAAATCTGCTAGCATTATTTTGTAATAACTGAAACCTAATTATACTCCTCCAACTATTCAGTTCAAATATGAGTTTAAGGAAGGATTTGCCATGAGAAAGAAATATGGAATGCTTATAGTAGATTTTTTTTCAGCTGTCATGCTGAGAAATATATAGCATCACTATGCAGAATTATAATTAGAATAATTAGCAAGGAAGAAACAATCAGGACATCTCTATGAGTTTCCTAATCAAAATATAACAAGTTATTTTATTTGCTGATGGAATAGAGACCTGAAGGCTGCAATTTTATGTACGTGACAAATGTAAGCCTACACATATTAAATGCAAACTCAACCTATTGCATCAAATTGATGTGTAATGGTTTCAAAGTAATACACAGACATCCTCAAATTATATAGTAATGGCCATATAAATTGGGCACAGTTTGTAAAAATGTATCTTAAGGGCATAACCTTGCTGCTAAATTAGGATGGATTTATATTTCTATATATGTTACAAATCATTGGAATTGTAGTATATTTCTTAAAGAATGTATATTCAGAGTGTTTGTCATTATATTTATGTGAGCTGAAGTCAGCAACAGCATTTGTTCAAAATAGATATTGATCATCTCTTTATTTTTATCTCCACATAAGCAGGGTCAGCCAGATATCCCATTACAAAAACAAATAGCCTGAGTCTGACAAAACATTATTTTTAGGAAATTTTATTAAGCCACATTTTAGTCTTTCTGTAATATCTTTATTAGGTAGTTACAGTAGATAGATGATAGATGGATGATCTATCTATCTGAGGGATAGAATAGAATAGAATAACAGAGTTGGAAGGGATCTTGGAGGTCTTCTAGTCCAACCCCCTGCTTAGGCAGGAAACCCTACAGCACTTCAGACAAATGGTTATCCAACATCTTCTTAAAAACTTCCAGTGTTGGAGCATTCACAACTTCTGGAGGCAAGCTGTTCCACTGATTAATTGTTCTAACTGTCAGGAAATTTCTCCTTAGTTCTAAGTTGCTTCTCTCCTTGATTAGTTTCCACTCATTGCTTCTTGTTCTACCCTTTGGAGAATAGCTTCACTCCCTCTTCTTTGTGTTGTGACAACCCCTGGGATATTGGAACATTGCTATCATGTCTCCCCTGGTCCTTCTTTTCATTAAACTAGACATACCCAGTTCCTGCAACTGTTCTTCATATGTTTTAGCCTCCAGTCCCCTAATCATCTTTGTTGCTCTTCTCTGTACTCTTTCTAGAGTCTCAACATCCTTTTTGCATTGTGGTGACCAAAACTGAATGCAGTATTCCAAGTGTGGCCTGGATGATCTCTCTCTCTCTCTCTCTCTCTCTCTCTCTCTCTCTCTCTCTCTCTCTCTCTCTCTCTCTCTCTCTCTCTCTCTCTCTCTCTCTCTCTCTCTCTCTCTCTATCTATCTATCTATCTATCTATCTATCTATCTATCATCTATCTGATGGATAGGTGTATGTGTATATATATATATATATATATATATATATATATATATATATATATATATATATATATATATATATATATAATATAGATAGATAGATAGATAGATAGATAGATAGAGAGAGAGAGAGAGAGAGAGAGAGAGAGAGAGAGAGAGAGAGAGAGAGAGAGAGGAATTACAGAAATAGTAAATGCATTCGATCAGTGGCCCCCAACCTTTTGGCGACCAGGAACCAATTCCACGGAAAAAGTTTTTTCCGTGGATGGGGGGGGATGATTTTTTCGTGCTGTGGATGGGGCTTTGCTTTTTTGCTGGCATGCTGTGGACCAGCATGGACCATGACATGGGAGTTCGGGACCTCTGCATTAGATTATCAATTCTGTCAAAGGAAAACTTAATGGGAAAGTAGGATGTTGGTAATAAAGGAAGCATTGATTATAAACATTTTACAAAACAGAATTATCTATACTTACCGGTAAGAATAAACCAAAAAGGAAAGCCCAGAGGAGAAAAAAGGGGTATGCTTTGTTTGGAAATTTAATAATAGGATAATGGGGATAATGCTGTGATCTCATGGGGAAATGGTAGAAGGTTGTATGTTATTAAGGTTTGGAGAGTAGAAGTAAAGATTGGACCATCTGTGGGTTTCCTAAGTGTATTTCAATGAGCAGTAATTGTTGGAATATTCATGACTGGGAGAGCCATGTGATTGAGTCAGCCAATCCGGCTGAAGTGTTAATTGAGCATGTCCAGAAACTTAGCAAGAAGAAGGGTGTGGTTTAGTCTGTCCACCATTATACTCCAGTATGAAAACATCTCAACATGTGATCTGAAACAAAGTGTGGTATTGTTAATGTTTTATTCTACTTATAAAGAAGTTATTTGAATCAGCAAAATGCAGTTATCTTTTGAAGCTTCTGATTTATTGCGTAACTCTGACAGGTTATGGGCCCAGAAATCGCTCAAGAAGTAAAGTTAAAACTGCATTGTAATTTAAAGCTGATAAGAAGCTGTCTGTGTTGTTAAAGGAACAGGCAGACAAGAAAAATAAAGCAGGATGGCTGCTGCTATGGAATTTAAAGACAGTCCAATACCTAAATTGGGGAAGAAAAATTATTTAATTTGGGCTGCAAAAATGGAATGTTTTTTGAAAGCAAAAGAATTATGGGACATCGTAGCAGACCCCCCACAAGTGCTTGGAGCAGCAGATCAAAAGGCTCATGACAAAGCTATGGCTTATCTTCTCTTAAGTCTGGGGGATGATCAATTCTTAAATGTAGCTGAATTAAAGTCTGCAAAAGAAATATGGCAAAAATTGAAAGCAGTACATGTCAATGTTTCTGCGTGTAATGTGGTCCAACTTTCCAGAAAGCTTTTCAGAATGAGTTTGCAGACAGGAGATTCTATGGAAGATCATTTAATGAAAATGCAGTCTAATTTTCTAGAATTGGAGCAACGTGGAGTAAAGTTTCCAGAGTCCCAGAAAGTTTTATTAGTGTTAAACAGTTTGGATCAGAGCTGGGAGACTGTATCAGCTATTTTTGAAAGTAAGCCAGAAGCAGATTTGAATTTGGAGGCTTTGAAATCGTGTTTATTGAATGAATATGAGAAAAGGCTTTTCAGCCATGCTGATGGAAAATTCCACAGGCGGAGGCTCAACAAGGAGTACAGTGGAAACTTACAGCAAGTCTCCAGCAAAATTTTCCACAGGCTGCCTATCTCTAGCAACAGCCGAGGTGTCTGCAGACAAGAGGAGAGCAGAGGCAGGAGAGATCAAGTTACACAGCAACAATTCTGCAAGCAAGATAAGAAAGCGTGTTTCATTTGTGGAGAAACCAATCATCTGCAGAAAAGCTGTGCACAGAGAAGAAATATGCAAGACAAGAGACATTATTTGCAAGGACAGATTGCAGTTGCAAAAGTTTGTTATAATAACAATAGAGACAAATGGTTGATTGACAGTGGGGCTAGTCAAACAATTGTTAATAATTCTGACTTATTTTCCAGATTTTTCCCAGGAAACCATGAAGAAGTGGCCTTAGCCAATGGTCAAAAGGCTAAAATCATTGGAAGAGGCGATGTGCAAATTCCATATTTGGACTCCAGGTTTACTGATGTGTTATGTGTACCTGAAATGGAGCATAATTTGTTAAGTGTGTCTAGTTTAGACAAGCAAGGTTATGAAACCATATTTGTTAATGGGAAGTGTATCATCCAAAGAAATGGGAATGTTTGTGCACAGGGCATAAAAGAGGATAATCTTTATGTATTGCAGGGAGAAAAGGTTCCACATTGTTCCCAGACATTTAAAAATGTAGCAGAACATAATTCATGTGTTCATCTTCTGCACAGACGACTTGGTCATGCTAATTTTAAGGTTGTTCAACAAATGAAAGAATTTGCAGAAGGATTAGATTTGAAGGGATGTAAGGCATATTTGGATTGTGCAGTATGCAAAGCATCGAAATCCAAAGCATTCCCAGTGAGCAAGTTTAGCACAAGACAAACCACAAGAGCTCTAGAACTGGTTTATGCTGATTTAATTGGGCCTATGCAAGCCAGTTTGGGAGGAGCAAAGTATGCGCTGGTCATTGTGGATGACTACAGCAGGTTTGGGTTTTGCTACTTACTTAAGAGTAAAACAGAGGTGCTACAGCAATTTAAGCAATGGTTAAGTTTTGTAGAGAGAAGGTACAAACAACAGGTATGTCAGTTGCAAACTGACAGAGGTTCTGAATTTATGTCAACAAATTTTCAACAATGGTTGAGACAATTGGGAATAAGACACAGGCGCACAAATCCTTACACACCGGGGGAGAACGGAGTGGCTGAAAGGAGGAATGGTGTTTTGCAAACAATGAAAGACTCATTACTGGAGGATTCTGGTATGAGCAGGTCATATTGGGGTGAAGCCATACTGACTGCCAATTATTTAGTAAATAGGCTGTGGAGTTCATCCATCAATAATACTCCATATGCAATGCTATATGGGAGAAAGCCTTCTCTAGCACATTTAAAAATATTTGGAAGTACTGCTTGGGTACATATTCCAAAGGCAATCAGAAGAAAGGGACAACAAAAGGCTAGAAAGCTCAGATTTGTGGGCTATGAGCCAGGCTCAAAAGGGTATCGCTTTAGCGATGGAAGTAAAAGGATAGTAATTTCAAGGTCTGCTAGTTTTGCAGAACAAAATTGGAACAGAATTGATGCAAATTCTGAAAATGTCTCACTTAGTGACGGTGATCCACTTAGCGACGGTGATCCACTTAGTGACAATAACTCATGTAATGATGGTGAATCATTTACTGAAGGTGTCTATGTTCAGGGAGGAGAGTCTGAACAAGATATGAAGCCAGAAAAGCTTGAAACACAAGTACAGGCAATGCCACGTAGGTCAGAGCGTAGGAACAGAGGGGTTCCGCCAGACAGGTATTCTACCAGTAAAGTTAAAGTGTGTAATGTGTGGTATGAGCCAAGAAACTATAAGGAAGTATTGGCATTACCAAAAGTTGAACAAGAAAAGTGGAAGGAAGCCATGGATAAAGAGATGAAATCCATGGGAGATCATGAAGTGTTCACATCTATGACTTTGCCACAGGGTACGAAAGCTGTAGGATGTAAGTGGGTATATAAGAAAAAGGTATTACCCAATAATGAAGTACAGTATAAGGCAAGATTGGTGGCACAAGGTTTTTCTCAATTAAAGAATGTGCACTATGATGAGGTGTTCGCGCCAACTGTAAAAGCTGAGAGCATAAGACTAGCACTGGCATTAGCATCAGCATACAGGCATAGAATTTGGCATTTTGATATAACCACTGCATTCCTCAATGCTGAATTAGAGGAAGAAATTTATATGGTTCAAGCGCCAGGGTATGAAAATAAAAAGCCTAACATGGTGTATAAATTGAACAAGGCCATTTATGGGCTGAAGCAGTCAGCCAGAAATTGGAATATCTGTTTAGATACTGCATTGAAAGGTCTTGGGTTCAAGAGTTGCAAAGCTGATGGTTGCATATACACTGGAAAGTTACAAGGTGGGAATTGTCTACTATTAGCATTTGTGGATGATCTTTGTTTCATTGCAAAGGATGCATCACAAGTTAAAGAATTTGCTAATAAGTTAGAAAAGAAATTTGAATTAAAGAATTTGGGAGAAATAAAGAATTATCTTGGTGTAGAGATACAAAAAACTGAAAAGGGTTATATTCTCAGTCAAAGGAGAAAAATTGAACAATTATTAGAGAAATATAACATGAAAGATTGTAATATTGCTCCTACACCTATGAGCACAGATTTTTACAATAGTTTGGGTGAGGATAAAAGTGAAGCCTGTGATCAGGAGATATATCACTCTGCAATAGGGAGTCTGTTATATCTGTCACAGTGGTCCAGACCAGACATAGCTTGTGCAGTGAGCATCTTAAGTCGCTTTACTGCTACACCTACAAAGTTGCATTGGATGGGTGTGAAAAGAATTCTCAGGTATTTGAAGGGAACTGTGAATTTGGGTCTTCAAATAAAGGTCACTGAAGAATTAAAATTGAAATGTTATATTGATAGTGATTATGCAAATGATGTAAAAACCAGAAAGTCTAATTCTGGAATTGTAATAATGTTTGGAGGGGCTTTAATTGGTTGGAAGTCCAGAAAACAAACAACGGTTGCTATTTCAACTGCAGAAGCAGAGTTTATTGCATTGTCTGAGTTATGTTCTGAAGTAGTTTGGTATGTACAGTTGTTACAAGATTTAAATGTAAATGTAAATGAAGCTGTAACTGTTTATGAAGATAATGCTGCTTGTATAAAAATGGCAACAGGTGACAGAGTGAAGAACAGAAGTAAACATGTGGACATTAAGTATTGTAATGTCAGGGAAGCTGTAAAAGAAAAATTGATACGTTTACATCATTGTTCTTCAGAGGATAATTTAGCAGACATGATGACCAAACCATTGGGTGGCGTCCATTATAGGAAATGTTTAAATCCAATAGGTCTGGTGTCTCTCCCAGTAATGAAGGGAGGAGTGTTGGAATATTCATGACTGGGAGAGCCATGTGATTGAGTCAGCCAATCCGGCTGAAGTGTTAATTGAGCATGTCCAGAAACTTAGCAAGAAGAAGGGTGTGGTTTAGTCTGTCCACCATTATACTCCAGTATGAAAACATCTCAACATGTGATCTGAAACAAAGTGTGGTATTGTTAATGTTTTATTCTACTTATAAAGAAGTTATTTGAATCAGCAAAATGCAGTTATCTTTTGAAGCTTCTGATTTATTGCGTAACTCTGACAGTAATTGTGTGTCTGCCTTCTCTGCTAATGTTGCACAGGCTAAGGAATAATCAGGGTCAAAAAGCCCAAAGTGAGTGGTGAGAGGCTAAGCTTATCTCAAACAATACCTAGTTTTTCCAGTGGCTAAAATAAAGTAACACTTGATATATTCTATTCATGTCATTCAATTAAGCAAAGATTAGCAAACATTGAACCCTTAGTTCAACACAAAAAGTATGCCTTCATTAGATAGTCTGACAGACAGCCCATTTGGTCAAGGACTGTAATGGAGAATTTCTTGCTATTAATGAATAATAAGGTCTGAGTGTATTTATAGTTCTAAAGAGGGAACCAAGCTTTTTTGAAATTAGAAATGGCTTCATTTGTAACAAAGTTAGATTCAATTGCCTGATCTTCCATATTTATCAGCCTGAAATTCAAAATGTGCTGCAATTAACATGCCTTAGTAATAGTGATCAGTTATATAAAATAAAAGTAAACATTAAGAATCAAAATCAAGCTATGCTTCTAGTTGTTGAAAAAATATTAGGATGATAAATTAAGATTTAATCAAATGGGGGGGGGAATCCTAGTGAAATCACATACAGTAGTATTGTAGTTTTCAGGAGGGCTTATTGTTATACTGGAGATAATGCTCATGAATTATCTCCAGAATATTTTTGCACCACCACTGAACAGTAAAGTCAGTTGCTATGGCAGATTAATGTTAATTAATGTTACAAGTGGGATTTGTAGCAAAACTCTGCAATTTTCAAGAGTTCAAAAACCCCATTGGCCCCTCCTTTCCACGCATTTCAAGGCTATCGATTGTTCTTACTAATGTGGTATTACTTATGTTCTTCCTTCACAACATATTTCTTTGTAATTTTGCAAATCTTTTTATTGTGCTTGAATGCAGAGACAATATATAACCCAAACATTAGAAACAGGCATATATAACTGACCATTGGAAAGAGAAGTACAGTAAAGTATTTTCTTAGCAAATGCCAAGTTTCTATTCTACTTGGTTTTCTGGGTCAAAACTGATTGGGTAACCAGTGTAAGATGTTCTTAAAAGATCAAAACCACTTCTGAACCAAGAGCTGTCAGATGGATTCCCTTCATATCAGACAATGTAATGGCTGAAAAAAAATCCTTGGCATTTTTCTACTCCCCCTTCCCCAACTTGATGGAAATAAATATTGCTTTTATTTATTTTCCAAAGGAGAAGACTATTTCTTAATTAATAAGACATCAAGAATTTTGTCTTGGATTTCAGGGAGTGGTTTGGGTTTGTTTTTTCCCCTTTGAAATATTAGAATTTATCATGTTCAAAAATTGCTATGACTGATTTGTATTTTGAATCCATGCTCTGAGCCTGAGCTAGCTCTGACTATTTTCTATCACTGCTTAGACTGCAGGGGTCCTCAAACTTGGCAACTTTAAGACTTATGGACTTCAATTCCCAGAATTCTCCAGCCAGCTATGCTGGCTGGAGAATTCTGGGAATTGAAGTCCACAAGTCTTAAAGTTGCCAAGTTTGAAGACCTCTGGCTTAGAGAAAGATGGAAACTTGCTCTATGATGGTCAAAGAGTATGGACTATGGGGAGAAATAAGACCTGTGTTTCATAATACTATTTTACCTATCTTTGGAGACTGAAAAAGGAAAGAAGTCCTTACAAGTATTTTAGTTACAAAATGGCCGAGTGATATGAAGAGCTGTACAATAGTTTCCCAATAAACTGCAGTCTTCCTGGTTTAGCACAATTAAAGTTTTTCTATTGGACTTAGAATCCAGGTAGCAAGGCAGATAAGAACTCTGCGGAGAGACAGAGACATAATTAAAAGCAAAGTAGAAGCAGACATTTGCCTTCATGGAGTAAAAACTCCCAAGATGTTTCTGAAACAAATGTGAAATGCATTCTGAGGCATCTTGAGAGGGAAGTAGATAAACAAGCGTCATGAATAAATAAATAAATAAATATCCCTCCTCCCCCTGCCCCCCCAAAAAGGTTTTCGGATATTTGAGGACAGATTTCAATACAGCATTGGTCTTGAGTTCTGAGTATTCTTAATTTTTTGAGATATAGTCTGCTATAGTGGATAAGATGGTTGGACGAACACAAGAGAAATGCAAGTTCGAGTCTACTCATGGAAGCTCCTTGGATGACTTTGGACAAATATTGTCTCTCAATCCATCTATCTCACAGGTTTATTATTGAGAAATGGAGAATGGAGTCCTTTGAACCCTGCCTAGATCGAATATCTCAGAATAAAGCTACAACAATGTAATAAAATAATCAACATAGCAATAAACTGGTCTTGTACTCTAGACAACCATACACTTTTTCAAACCATCTTCAAACCATCAGGTATCCCAGGATTGCAAGGCCTGGTTCTAACAGTTATCTGCATTTGCTTTGTTTAGGTGAATCCTGTTATAAGTTGCTGTTAGTTCCAGGTCATCTGGTTTCTAAGGCTACTGTAGCTTTATCTAGAATAGGAGACAAACATCATTTTAGTACTGATTGCTTAATTTTTGAGTCTATTTTCTGCTACAATAAGTAAGAAATGACAGTAATAAGACTTGATAGTCTATCACAGTGAAGGCGAACCTTTTAGCCACTGAGTGCCCAAAAAGCACGCGCACATGCCCAAAGAGTCTCTGTGGAGTGGGCGGCATACAAATGCAACTAATAAATAAATAAATAAACTGGAAGGTGCACAGACATGCACAGACATGCATGTGTGCATACACGGACATATGTGCATGCACAGCAGAGACCCGAAGACCAGCTAGCTGGCAGGAGGCGGGGCATCCCAATACTGGCAGCACAGCAAGAAATAAGATCTTTGTCTTTTGTGAACGTTTGCGGGGAAACAGAAGCTCACGAAAGAAACGCCATGGAGATCTGACCTGGGGCGACGGTGCGCATGCCAGCTGAGAGGGGTCTGCGTGCCACCTCTGGCATGTGTGCCATAGGTTCACCATCACGGGTCTATCAGCTTTCAGAAACATAAAGTAGAATTTTACTGAGAGAATTTTCTGAGTATCTGAATATACACAAAATGGCAACATCCTTAAAAAAAACATTGAGAAACAAAACATCCAATGTAGAAGTTTGATTTTATTTAGCCAATTTTTTTCTGTTAAAAAAAACTAGCATCAGCATTTACAAGTAATGTCCTAGTAAGAGACAGAATGATGGTGTTCTTCATATTTTCAGGGCTATATACACTTGAAAGCATTTTTTGTCAAACAAGTTAACAGTGAGATTATTTAGAAAAATGTAATGGTTTGTTTGTAATTATACCTTTTGTGTTTTTGTAAACCAGAGATGGATATCTTACAGACTGCAGGAGGCTACTTTTTGAGAGTACTGGATCCCTCAGGATTATACCATCAAATTCTGTTGAAGGTAGTTGAATAATATTGGAATAATCTTCATGTTTCTTCCTTTTTCTTTTGTAAATACATTCAAATTCCCTGAAATGAAAACAAGGACAAAATGCAGTCCTCATCCATTCAGTGATACTATTGCATAAAAGTCACATTTCTATTTTAATTAATTTCTTTCTGCAGCTCAAGGCATCATATATACCAGTAACACCCCTTTCTTCAGTTTTCCCCATAATAGCCTACCTGTGAAGTAGGATGGACTGATCCAAAGACAGCCAATGAGCTTTATTCTGGGTTTCTCCACTTCCAGTCCAACACTTTAATTTATATACCATTTTCTATCATGGGGAAAAAATAAAAAAAATGACCAAAAGCCATAATAGTTAGTAATCCTGGTTACAAGTACTCTGTGATTATATATTCATTTTTTCATGGCCTTCACAAGATGAATAGACAATTCAGAACAAATATATTCACAAATAAGTGAGTTCAACAGAACTTAATCCTAGCTAAATAGGATTAACACTTAAGAAAGTCAAGATGTTTCCAAACAACCAAGGGCCATTATGCTTAATTAACTAAGGGTAAGCAGGCTTCATGGATGAAAAAAATTAGGGGACCCAATTAGATTTAACACATAGAGGACTACTCTCAATTAATCTAAATTGTTTATTCATTTTGGTTGATATCATTGTCTGAAGGTATTGAGATGTGGAGTAATTTGGTTCCTGACTTATCCTTCTCTCTTCTTACCAATTTTTCAAATCCCAGGTTAGCGTCTTTCCCCCCTCTCTCCATTTTTTCTGTCCTGTTATATTCATTGCAAAAAAATGGTAATTTGTAATACAGCCCTAGAAAAATACAATAAAGCATCTACAGTATAAACTAAGAATGCAAACAAAAGAAGAAATCAATATATACAGATTCAACCAGTAACAAATGATGTCACCTCATACCCCAATGCTTTCTGAACTTGTTCAGTTTTTAATAACTTAAGAGCTATGGTTGATTAATTTTTCTGTGGAAAGTTATCTTGAAGTGATATGTGTGTGTGTGTGTGTGTGTGTGTGTGTGTGTGTGTGTGTGTGTGTGTGTATGTGTACAACACATTTTTTGCTGATAATTAAAATGAAGGGAGATTAGTATAGATCTATTTCAAGCTATTTAGCTCTTGTCAGCTAGCCATACCCTTACTGGGATTTGAACCTGGGCAGCCTGCCTGTAAGGCAGTAGCTTTAACCTCTAGGCCACAGGCTCTCCTCTTATATCAGCTTGTACCAGGGAAGGGTTATATATGTTTCCTTTTGTCAAATCACCCTGGTGTACCCAAATATGGGAGGGAGCATAATAGCACTTTACTTATATACCGCTTCATAGTGCTTTACAGCCCTCTCTAAGCGGTTTACAAAGTTCAGCATATTGCCCCCAACAATCTGGGTCCTCATTTTACCGACCTCGGAAGGATGGAAGGCTGAGGCAACCTTGAGCCTAGTGAGATTTGAACAGCTGAACTGCTGAACTAGCAGTCAGCCTGCAGTCGCAGCATTTAACCACTGTACCACTTCAGCTCTCTAATGCTTCCTTTTTGTCTTTCGGCCCCTCCAGGGGCCATCCAGACAGTTGCTATAGATGACAAACTATTTTCTCTATGTGTTTGACAAAAAAACATTTGACAAACACATACATACACACACACACACACACACACACACACACACACACACACACACACACACACACACACACACAGGAACCTTCAGGAAAGCAACACCTCTCATTTCATGAAAATGAAGAACTACAAACAGGTTTTCCCAGGACACAAAGGGTTAAGCCAGTCAGATTCAGTCAGTGCTAAAATATATAGAATGAAGAACAAAATTCACCATTTTGAATTTCCTAAGAAGTCATGGTAAATCAATATGGGGGGCAGAGTAATGTATTAATGTTGGTAAGTGTCAGCCCACATCTAGACCACTGAATTTTGGATCAATTAGATCAAGGGTGTCAAACTTGCTGCGTCATGTTGCTGTCATGTGATATATCATGACTTTTTTCCCTTCGCGGAGCTGAGGTGGGCATGGCCTGTGCGTGACGCATCCGGCCCATGGGCCTTGTTTGACACCCCTGAATTAGATGGTCTTCAAAGCTAGCCCCATGGTAAATACACCATTAATCCAGGGAAGTAGAGAGGATGATATCAGTTACCTTAAGTTAGAAGTCTCCTGGTCAACTCCAATCAATAGAGGCATCTGGCCAAAATTATTGTGATTGGTGCTTAATTCTAACTCACGTCAGTCAGTGTATCTTTGTGTTAGCATTACATTCATGCTACAAAATTGCCAAATATTAGCCTTATGTACATCTCAGGCTTGCTTTCAAAATAATAAACCCTACTGCAAGAAGTGGGAACCTATGGAAAAACTGGAAACATCTAAGAAGCATTTTTAGACTTCAAAAATCAGTTATGAGACACTGAGTACTAATGGCTGGGTCCATGCATTGGCCCTATGTGTTTGAAACTATGGTTTATGTAGGAAAAGAACATAGTTTTAGTATCATAGATGCACAGAATTGTAATGGGTTGTTTAGATCATCCCTATATCTATGCAAACTATTTGATGTGTGAACCCTTTGAAATCTTCAAAGAGACCTAGCAGAGCATATTTATTATCAACAGCTTTCTTCTTTCTGCAGCATAGAATAAAAAAGATTTTAATAAGTATAGCTGAGAAATAAATGTTGACTATTTTCTTGTTCTAGTCAAGACTGATACATCAGGCAAATTTTAGAGAACAGTTTGTGTTTTAAGAAAAACATGCTTCCAACGAAATCCTGAAAGAATTTAGAGGACTTAAAAAATTCCCAAAAAGAATGTTTCACTTTGAAATAATTTCCAATATCTAAATGATAGCTAGAAAACTTAGGGGCCAGTGCCACATACTCAGTATTTAATTCACCATCTGTTGTTGGCAAGAACGTCTCTGTTTGTTCTTAGCTAGGAAGCTCATCCCAATTACCATGATTGAAGAGGAACAACAATACAAAATACTGATGGAACTGGTAAACCAGAAATTCACCATATTTTTGTTTTAGTTAGAGTTTATGCCCTAGGGGAAAACTCAGCAATGACTATAATTTGCATTATCCCATGAGCATCGTTGTAGAATAAAACACCTTTATTCTGCAAAAAATAATAGCAAAAACCACATTTAAGCTCAGGAGGTTTGGAGGAAGGCTTGAAAATTGGGGAACCATTCTAGATGAAGCCCAATTGAAATTGCATTTCACAAGTGCATTGGCATTCACTGCAATGTGAGGATTGAACAGCAAATTGGGTGTGATATTTTGAGTCAGAAATACCGTATTTTTCGGAGTATAAGACGCACCGGAGTATAAGACGCACCTTAGTTTTGGGGGAGGAAAACAAGGAAAAAAGGCCTCTGCCTCCCAGCAATTTGCCAAACAGCAAACAGCAAACAGTACAGATGATATACACTGTTTGCTGTGTATTTCTGTGCATGTGTGCCTGACCCATAGAAATGGCAAAGAATTGGAGAAATGTACATTTATGGCAGTATATTAATCCCAGAAAGTTTTCTTAAATGTAATCACACTAACTCCTCCCAATTATTTAAATAGATCTACTCCAAACGTGACTAAGTCAGGGTTTCTCAGCGGCCTTCTTTTAATACTAATACTTAATACTAATACTTAATACTAAAACAGGACATTTCAGATTATACTTTTACAGATCTTTAAAATTGATGTGGCTTTCTGGAAGTATTCTCTGCTATTTAAAAGAAGATACAATAGCACTGGGCCTCTTCAGAGCAAGCATTTATTTTAAAAAGCTTCTTCATTTTGTTAAGTTGTCTAGAACAATAATAAAGCAGTCTTTAAAAAATAAGTCTAATAATTTGAACACTCTACAAACATTTAACAAAATAACATATTAACAGAATCTGCCTCTACCTAGGATAGAACTCACAACCTCCTGATTGTGAGGCAAGAGCTCTAGCTCAGAGCCATAGCAGCTATAGCTTTCTTTCTTTCAATTAAAGCAGTCTAATATTGCCAGCAGTTTATCTCCCAGCAATTTGTCACATTACAGCCACCGTAGTTAGTTTCATTTTACCATGTGGCTTGCAAGCCTGTCAGCTATAGATCAGGAGGCAGTTTATCTCTTCTTGTGCTCTTCTTGTGCTTTGCCCTGTTTGCTGCGAAGACGTAAATTGCTGGCAGGCAGAGGCCAAAGGGTGGGGGTGGCTGGGTGGGGCTGCATTCGGTGTATAAGACGCACCCAAGTTTTCACCCTCTTTTTGAAGGTAAAAAGGTGCGTCTTATACTCCGAAAAATACGGTATGCAGTCTTTTTGGACAGAATGATGTCGCAAGATTATTGTTGGAGAAAGGGGGGGGGCAGAAACTTCACCCCTATTTTTTACAGTTGTGTAGGTATGGTGTCAAGATCTTGGTAGCTTTATAAAATGCAAAAAGTTAGATCCTCTGAACCCGAGCAGATTTATTGAAAGGGAGAAAAGAGGATTAGATGACAGAAATCTTGACAAGTGGCTATATTTCCTTTACTTCACCACTTATGTCTAAATTAATCACGGTGGAGATTTTTTGATTCTCTTGCTGCTCACAATAATGTACACGTTATATATTTTGCTCATGTTGCAAACCATTATCCTCCTTCATAAGCTCTGAGAACTTTTATACATGGGATATTGTTGGGGTTTTTGGTGTGTTAGAAAGGGTTATAATACTACTTCTTGTCTCTTCTAGTAACTCTCTGAAATGGTTAATAACAATAGCACTTAGACTTATATACCTCTTTAAAGTGCTTTACAGCCCTCTCTAAGTGGTTTACAGAGTCAACAATTTGGGTCCTCATTTTACCCACCTCAGAAGGATGGAAGGCTGAGTCAACCTTGAGCCTGGTGGGATTTGAACTGCCAAATTGCAGGCAGCCTGCAGGCAGCAGAAGTAGCCCACAGCACTGCACTCTAACCACTGCACCACAGTTCCTTCCTGTGATTTTTCTTTCTTTCTTGGCTTTAGTTTCTTTTCTTGGCAATTTCTACCATTTGTTTTGACATCCAGCTTGCTTTCTTCTATTTTTTTTGTCTATGGCAGTCAGTTTTTATATCCATCTATAATTGGGTGTTTTTTTTTTGTTTTCATTGTACAGTTCATTCTAGTACCCTCTCAACGAGGTTCAGCACTTTCAAACAATTTCTGCTGTTCTCTTTGAAAATGGTGGTTATATGGTCAAGATTGCATTCTGGAAACTGGTTGGCTTTGTTTTGAATTTATGTTTACCGACAAAGAAATATAGGGAGACTAGTATAGATCTATTTCAAGATATTTAGTTCTCATAAGCTCACCAGGAACTCATCTGAGTTCCATAGGGATAAGGATGATTTAAAAGGCACCAGCTATAGGCTGTAAGAGAATATAACATTCTAGTTTTTCTGGAGAAGTAAAAAAAAATCTGCTAACACTATTTTGCTTGGCTTGTTTAGTTTTACCTTAAATTCTATCTGATTCTATAGAATACAGATAAGATTACCTAGAAATGAAATAAGAAGATCCAGAGTAGGAACTCCAACCATAAAAGTCCAAATAGTGGAAGAAGATAAATATTTATGCTGATATTGGCTGATATTCTCTCCTCTCCTCCCCTCCCCCTCTTCTTTCCTTCTCTTTTTCCTCTTCTCTGTTCTAATCTGTTCTTCTCCTTTCCTCTCTAAACCCAGGCGCACCTTTATAAAATTAACCAATCTCTAAAATCTGTGCACAGCTTCTAAAACTGCATCCTATTAGACAATACAAAATGTGACTAATTTAATAGCCCTTGCTTTCAAAAGATAGATTTATGGATGGGGGAAACATAGATGTAAAAAAAAAAGGAAAAATCAATTGTCATAGAGTATATTGTTTCCCATTTTATCAGGAGTTCTTCTCTGGGAGCAATATCTAGCAACTCACATAGTCTTCAAGATAATGAAATACAGTATGTCTAAATAAATAAACCAAGAGCTGTAGAAGAAGTGGAAGATTTGCAGTCTCAGTAGCGTAGAACCGAAGCTGCATAAATACATTGAGGTGGGAACATTCATCATCTCAATAGAGAGGGGAGGAACTTGTATTGCAATTCCACCCACCCACCCTTAGCTACTACCTTCAACAGACCACAAGTAGACCAAAATTTCAAGCAGTCGGAATCAAACGGTGGCTTTTGTTAATGTCCCCATCCCCCATTCCCTGTATACAAACCCTGTTGCAAAGAGCTGTCCCCCTTTATTGCAATACATGGGGTTCCTTAATCCAGACTGAGGCAGGAGACAGTAGCCACATCTGATTCTGCACAACGTCAGGGGTATCTATAAAGGCATTAACCTGCTTTGCGTTCTTTTTGCTGAAAGCAGCATTTTGCTTTTAAGTGCCACAATGGGCAATTTAACGTCACATGGCGCCCACCAAAATTGCTTTCCTTTGTGATTGTACTGGTATAATGTAAAATTAATAAAAAGCAGTTCTTTTTCAGCTGGGAGAATATAAAGGAATGCGTGATTGATTTGAAATTGTGCCTGCTGCAGATGGCAATCAGGTGGATGCAAGTGTTTTTGAGCAACCGAACTACATATTTGGCTATAATGCTTGATCAAAATGAAATTGTCATTCCAGTGTTGACAGCTTAGAGTGTGTTTTCTGAAAATTTCATCTAATGCTGTTTAGATCTTCCTAATTGTTCCGGGGGGGGGGGGAGGAGAGGGGGTTCTTGGAACGATTGCTAAAAGAAAAAGCAAATGCGCCAGGATGGATTTGATATATGGGCAAGTATTTTATGGTGCAAATACTCTCTCTCTCTCTCTCTCTCTCTCTCTCTCTCTCTCTCTCTCTCTCTCTCTCTCTCTCTCTCTCTCTCTCTCTCTCTCTCTCTCTCTCTCTCATAAAATGTCTATGTAAATTAGTTTACTTAAACTAAAGCAATTTTACTCAGATACATGGCTCTCTGCAGAAGAGTAGCTTACGTGTAAGAGAAAAACTCATGCCTAATTTTACACTCTTTTTTTGCCATGGCTGTTAAGCGAATCACTGCAGTTGTTAAATGAATCACGTGATCATTAAGCAAATTTTCAAGGTCGCAAATGCCAATTGCATGCCGTTTATTTTATTTAGTGTATGGCAAAAAATTGGACTTATAGTAGTTCAAATGTTAATGTCCAGTCCACCCAGCCATTCAAGGACAGGGTGGTCTATGTTGGAAAAAATCAAACATTGGGCCGGTGTAAGCTCTTGATGGACATTCGGACACAATGTGGTGGATATTTTGTCGAAGAGCACCACAGTCACACTGAGGGGTGGAGACAAGACCCCATTTAAACAAGGAGTCCCGGCAGACACCATGTTGGGTACGGATCCTGTTCAGAGTTGACCAATGCTGGTGAGAAAGGTCAAAACTTGCATGTTGTAAATTAGATACTGATTGCTAAATGCCCAAATATTGATCATGCGACTATGGGGATTCTATCTCAGTTGTAAGCACGAGGATTGATCGTAAGTCACTTTTTTTCAGTGCCATTATAACTTCAAATTGTCACAAAGTGAATGGTTGTAAGTTGAAGACTATCTGTCCGGAGGCTGGACAGGCAATCTTCATGGAGGCACCAGTGTCACCTTTGTCAGGGTTCCAAGCAATAGATCCACTGCAAGTAAAACTCCGAGGCAGGTGGATTCCTCAAAGAATTGCTTTATTGGAAATATCAAATTGGCACATATCTGATGAAAACCAACTCTGAAAGGTCCCTTGGTTTTCACCTAATTAAAAGTAAAAGTTTCCCCCCAAATCCCAGTCACTTGGTCCAATCAATGCAGCATCCGCTGGTCTCGTGACATCACTCCTCCTTCCTCTGGGCATGTGTGAGAACGTCCTTGGTACGCAAGAGAAAGTATTTTATTTTGAGTACACATCCCCAGCAGAGGTGGGTTCCTGCCGGAGCTGCCCAGTGCGCAGCTCCGGTGGGGAGCGGCCGATTCCGCAATTTGCGCGCGACTGGTCCGGAGCCCTCTCTACCGGTCCACCATGTGCGTCACCATTTTTTCCCATGAATTTTTGGCCAATTTTGCTTCTGCACATGTGTGGAAGCAAAATTGCGCCAAAATCTCACGAGGGGACATGCGTGCAAGATTTTAGCGAGATTTTGCTTCTGCGCATGCGCGGAAGCAAAATTGTGCCAAAATCTTGCATGCGTGCGCGCCCCCTCGTGAGATTTTGGCACAATTTTGCTTCCACGCATGCGCAGAAGCAAAATCGTATGAGGGGGCTCGTGTAGTGAGCGCATGTGCACGCACCCAAAGTGTGGAGATGTGCGTGCAGTGCACTGGCACCAGTAAGGGAGCAACCCGCCGCTGATCCCCAGCTATCTCTAATCCCCCCTCCCTATCCCTTGCTCCAGTGTGGCAGCACTGAAGCTCCAAGATGGCTTCGGCCAAGTCAGGTTCAGGGTTGACAACATTAGCTTACAAGTGGGGTGGTTGAGGTTATAATTTCCAATGTAGGGAAGAAAGTGAGATGCCAGCAAATTCCTGTCTGCTATGCTCTACAATCTGTGAGCCCTCAAGCCTTTTTTAGGACTGAGAATGACTGCATCAGCAGGGCCTGTGTCTCAGGAGGCCTGGAGAAATCAGTACCATGTAGGTATCAAAAAGGGATCACACTAATGAGTTAATAAAGGAAGGCTCCTCTCTGGGGATTAATAAAAAATGGAAAAAGAGTTAACGGGGAAATCATCTTGTGAAATAGGTTTCCTCAAGCCCAGGGGATGCCGCATTTCCTAACTGGGTTGCTATGGTGCTTGCCTGGGATTCCCTTGGCTTCAAAGGGTTTATTTTTCTGGCACCTGCAATTAGACTTGTGTAGATTTCTCGCACGTTGCAAGAATGGAACCTATAAAGTTGCCGGTGTTGCTTCTACTATCAACCAGTCTCTGAATTGGGCTCTGACCTGAATTGCACAGAAAATCAGAAAAAGAGGACAGACAGTGTTCTGTCATATCTGAGACGAAGAGAAACTGTGGGGCATACCTGAAACAGGTGGGGTGAATACCTGAAAGAAGGTGGGGCATACCTGAAACAGGTATAACAAGGGGGTACTGAACATTCATCTCACTTCCATTTATGGAAGGTCTGAGTCAGGGGCGGGTTGCTTGCTTACCGGTGCTGGTGCACTGCATGCGCATCTCCACATTTCGGGTGCGCACATGCGCCCCCTCACACAATTTTGCTTCTGCGCATGCACGGAAGCAAAATTGCGCCAAAATCTCGCACGCGTATGCGTCCCCTCGCAAAATTTCAGCGCAATTTTGCTTCCGCGCATGCGCAGAAGCAAAATCGCCCAAAAATTCACAGGAAAAGATGGCAATTTATTTATTTATTTATTTATTTATTTCTTGGTTCTTATATTCTCAATGCGCGCGACGGACCGGCAGAGAGGTCTCCGGAGCGGTCGCGCGCAAATTGCGCAATTGGCAGCTTCCTACCGGAGCTGCGCACTGAACAGCTCTGGCAGGAACCCACCTCTGGTTTGAGTGGGATGACAGGAATGTTGTTTTCTTTTTAAGCGTTGCTAATTTCTGTGTCAAACACCAAAGTTGGTGTTTAAAGATTTAAAGGATTTAGTTTCTTCAGGGTTTAAACTGTTGTAACCAGAGGTGGGTTTTAGCAGGTTCTGACCAGTTCTGGAGAACCGCTAGCGGAAATTTTGAGTAGTTTGGAGAACCGGTAAATACCATCTCTGACTGGTCCCGCCCCCATCTATTCTCTGCCTCCCAAGTCCCAGCTGATCGGGAGGAAATGGGGATTTTGCAGTAACCTTCCCCTGGAGTGGGGAGGGAATGGAGATTTTGCAGTATCCTTCACCTGCCATGCCCACCAAGGCACGCCCACCAAGCCATGCCACACCCACCAAAGCACGCCCACAGAACCAGTAGTAATAAAAAAAATTGAAACCCACCACTGGTTGTAACTTGACTTGGCTTTCAGGTTTATTGCAGTTAGAGCACAAGGTTTGACAGCTCTTATCTGCAAAGTTGTGCTCAGGCCATTAATTGCTCTCCCAGTGAAAACTTACAGACTGTTACCTTTGAAGACACTGACCATTATGACACTTTGGGTCTCCCAGAAGAGTCTGGTCATTTGTGTAAGTTTTACACTTAACATATGAACTTAACATCTCTTGAGCTGGATAAATAATAGAAGTCTTCCAATTCAGTTAAGTTGATAGGGAAGTGAAGAAGAGGCCAGAGTCATTTTATAACTACTTCACTTGTGAGCATTCTCTTTGATTTCTAGGAAGACCTGTTTCCCCCCCTCCCCCCTCCACCTGTAGCACACTGTAGTAATTGACTGCCTGGCCACTTCTAGTTGCCCTATTGACATTGTGTGTATAATGGTAAAGACATTGAACTTTTAGATACTAACGTTAAATTCGGCCGGTATCGGAAAATCCCGCATGATGAAAGAATATATATTCTGTGTATATGTGGGGAAAATGTTGTCGAGGATACGGCGCATATAATATTTGAATGTAGGATGTATGAGGAAGTAAGAAAACAATACCTGTCCCTAATTATAAATAAATTTTCCCACAGGAATGTAAGGCATAAATTAACATTTCTATTGAAGGCAGACTCTCCTCCCCTGGTAAGGGCTATCACTAGCTATCTTGATAGGATGACAGCAATACGAGCCAGCTACATTGAAAAGAATTTCATTGATTGTAAGAAATATGAGCTGAGTTAGAGACGAGATATTTTATTTGAGTTATCTAGTTTTAGAAATTTAGTTATTGAATTTTGATATCGTTGAATTTTGATGTCATGTACCATATATATTTTTGTACGGTTTTTTCTGTACCTGTTTGTTCTGTTTTTCTTTTTTTGAAAAGGCCTTTGGGCTATTCAATAAATGTACTGTACTCTGGTAAAGACAGATGCAAGATACTAGATTTTCAAGAGCTCAATGTGAATGATTTATTCCATAATTTTAATTCCCTGGGCAGCTTGGAAGGGAGGCACTTTCATGTGAGTTGCGTGTTGCATGTTGAGACTTGGAAAAAGTGCAAAAAAGAGCAACTAAGATGATTAAAGGGCTGGAGTCGAAAACATATGAAGAACGGTTGCAGGATTTGGGTTTGGCTAGTCTAGAGAAAAGAAGGACTGGGGATGGGATCGAACACATGATAGCAGCATTCCAGTATTTGTGAGGTTGCCACAAAGAGGAGGGTGTCAACTTATTTTCCAAAGCACCAGAAGGCAAGACAAGAAACAATGGATGGAAACTAATCAAAGAGAGAAGCAACCTGGAATTAAGGAGAAGCTTCCTAACAGTTAACCAGAGAACAATTAACCAATGGAACAGCTTGCCTTCAGAAATTGTAAGTTCTTCATCACTGGAGATTTTTAAGAAGAGGCTGGACAGTCACTTGTCTGAAATAGTATAGGGCTGTGATGGCGAACCTATGGCAAGAAACTGAAAAGAGAGCAAAACTAGCATTCTTAGTTCCAAATACAGCACTATAATTGTTATGTTCCATTGGTTGCTTGACTACAAGATAAAGTGAACATTGTAATGCCAATGCTTAATGCTTAATCAATGCAAACTGTCACTTCAAAAGATAATATGGTAAATCACAGATAATATGCTGTGGTGTAGTATAATATGCTGTGGTTAGTGCTAAATGTACTCGGAGTATAAGTGAACACAGTTTTTAAACCTTATTTTTATCTATTTATTATTTAAGAATTGAGTTACACAATAAGATGCATTTCTGAGCCTGACAGAGTGTTTGCTTCTAGATGATTCAGAAATGAATTGTGTATACCAGATCATATCTCACCCTCTCAGTTAGATAAGACGGCTTTGGAATGCTTTTAAAAGCATTCATTATTTGACCTTCTAGTGATATCAATTCCTGGTTCAAATCTCAGGTTAGCTATGAGCTCAGTCTCTGGCCTTGTGCAAGAAATACCCATCCCCCGCCCTCTCTCACACACACACACGTGGTCTTACAGAGTTCACTTTGGATTGGTAAGCATTTCTGAACTAGGTTCTCAGGAATTATGAAGCACAAATTTATCCCAGAAAATTATTGCATGAAAGGCCATGAATCAAGGGTTTAATTATGAGTTGATTCCACCTCATAAACCAACACTGGGTATCAGATTAAGAATAGGTTAAAGAGGTTGAAATTTATCTAGATACGGACTAAGAATAAATGACTAAATAAATGACTAAACAAATAAATACATTTTCCCAATACTTTCCCCTTCATTTAATGATTACTGGGAAGTCTCTGGTGGCAGATCGAACCTTTTGTGCCAAGGATTATCTGGCAGTATATCATGGGTACTCAAAGAAAATGATTGCTGCTTGGATGTGGCGGGTCCCAATTTATCCAAAGACAGATGGATGAAATTTTCCATGCCCCCTTCCTGGGCACTCACTTTCAAATACTAGTTTATCTTTGTCTCTTTCTTCAGAGACAAAGCACTGAACTAAACCCCTCCCCCATTTTCACTTTCTTATAATTCCATGCAAATTCTGTGGAATCTATGGGAAATATTAAAACATTTTTTAAAAAACCCATACTATTCTCCTTTTTTAAAACACTTCCTTTTGAAAGCAAACTAATTGGGCTCTGCAAAGCTTCGGCCCCTGTACCTAAAAGGCAAAGCTAAAGTGCCATCATGCTTTACTGCTCCAATTTCCTTTTCTTGGCATACGTTGTAGCTAAATTAGGTTTCTTATATGTGCTTCTTTAAAATTGGAGCTAGAATTGGAAGAAGATCTTTCATGAGTGTGTAACCCAGAGTTTCTCACATTGACCTAGAGCAATGTGGATGGACAACTCTGGTGGCTCCAGGACTACAGATGGTTCTTAAACCCCTTTATTTGGCCCTGAATCTCCCTCTGATTGTGTCATCCAGTTGCAGTAATATGACTGCTGAAATTCAGTAGTGTGTCATGGATGCAACCCCAGACCCATCTCCAGATAGGAGTTTAGAGGAGGAGGGTAAGTCAGCAGAGGAAAGTGTGAAGCTATTGTGGCCCACCAGCTGCCAGTGGAGCTGGTTGCAGACTCGGATGATGAGGAGGTTGGGAAGGAACTTGGGCCAGTGCTGGAGTCTGGGGAAGGCTCTGATGAATGCTCTGCATCAGACTCAGAGATAGAGCCAGGGCTGACATTTCCCAGCCACAGGAGAGGCAGCTGCCTTTGGAGGCTGATATGAGTGATGAGGAAGAACAGCTGGGGCCTGTTCCAGATGCATGTATGCGCAGACCAGTTAGAAGAGATGAACAATGGAGGACAAGGAGTCGACTCGGGAAGCAAAACACACATGGATGCTGAATGGCCCCTCCCTGGCTGGGGAATAAATAGAAGGAAAGGGGAGTGGTTGTCGTAGGAGACAACAGTTCGTATTTCTGAAGAGTTTGCTCATTGTGTTTCATGCCACAAAGACTGCTTGCCAGAAGTTAATTTCGGCTGGGAGCTCACGGCCTTGCAATTATCGCAAGTAACTGATAAGGTCTGTTACTGCAGTTAACTCCTTGAAGGACTATTGTCTGGACTTTTCAGTGGATGAATGCAATTAATTCACAAGAGGTAAATAAAGAGTGGGTTTTCGTGACAAGGAATCTGTTTCTTGCTTCTACTAAGGCTGGATCAGAACAGGAGCCGAGTATTGGTCAGGATCGGGGCTTAGAGAATGCTAGCCTGAAGGCGCAGCCTCAGTTGGGTCATTTAGATGAGCAACAAACTGAGGCTGAGGGAGGTGAGTTACAGCTGCAGCAAATTGGCCAGGAGACTCCAGGTGAGATCAGGAGCAGCTGCTGCCTGTTAGAAATGAGGAAGAGGTGGAGTCCACACCTCCTCCTGATCCAAGCACACATAGAGCAGAGAGGTGACAGGCACAAAGCTGGTCAGCGAGATTACTTGTGAGGAGGCAACCTTGTCTCTCATGAAAGGCTAAGGTGACCAGACGTCCCGATTTTGGTGGGACAGTCCCGGTTTTGGCCCATTTGTCCCGCGTCCCGCTTCGTTTTGAAAAAGTCCCGCCGCCAGCACTCTCCTCTTCTCCTAACGCCCTTGTTGCTATCGGCGGCCGCTGGATTGAGTGGCGGAGCGGGCTGCTTGCCTCCCTTTGTTTCCTTCCAGCTGTGCCTGTGCTGCTCTCGCTTGCTCACTTGCTCTGGAAATGGAGCCAGACGAAGGTTCCTCCCCGTGCGAGATGCCTCTCAGCCGCGCGCTCCCTCGGCAAAAATGGGAGGATGGGGTGCTTTGACTTGCCCTCCCCTCCTTTTTCTCGGGTGAAGGAAAGAGAGTGCTAGCGGCTGCGGTCGCGCCGAGGGAGCGCGCGGCTGAGAGGCATCTCGCACGGGGAGGAAACTTCGTCTGGCTCCGCTTCCAGAGCGAGAGCAGCGCAGCCACAGCGGGAAGGGAAGCGAAGGAAAGGGAGGCAAGCAGCCCGCTCCGCCACTCAAGCCAGCAGCCGCCGGTAGCAACAAGGGTGTTAGAACGAGGAGCGCCGCCGCCGCCGCCAGCACTCTCCACTTGACAGTATATCTCAATTGATATTCCGACAACCTCAGATCCTTCCTTCCTTTCTCCCTGGTTTTATTTATGCGTACGCACACACCAACACACACACAGGCATGTGCATTTAAAAGGATCCTCTCCAGGAGTTGCCCCATGGATAAAACATGGAGCCTTGCAATTATCAGCTCACGGAGGCTTCCTTGGCTTGACAGCTAATATGGCTTTTGGAGAGGAGCCCAAAACAACGGTTAAAAATTAAGCAATAATGGTCTGTGATAATATCGTAGTTTTATAGCAAACCTGGAGTTTGTGTTTCCACCATGGCAGAGTGATATAACGAGCTCACCTCCTCCCCACACTGAGATGCAGGAGTGTGCAAGGGTTCTTGGAAATGGTTTCCAGGAAAACTACGGGCAGCCTTTTTGGATATGGACCGCCCTTTTGAAGAGGGAATGTGTTAAAAAGATGGGAGGATGCTTGAATGGAATTGAAATAGGAATAGGAATAGGAATAGGAATAGAATAGAATAGAATAGAATAGAATAGAATAGAATAGAATAGAATAGAATAGAATAGAATAGAATAGGAATATTGGAATGAAGAATGGAATGGGAATGGGAATGGGAATGAGAATAGAATAGAATAGAATAGAATAGAATAGAATAGAATAGAATAGAATAGCATAGCATAGCATAGCATAGCATAGCATAGAATAGAATAGAATAGAATAGAATAGAATAGAATAGAATAGAATAGGAATATTGGAATGAAGAATGGAATGGGAATGGGAATGGGAATGAGAATAGAATAGAATAGAATAGAATAGCATAGCATAGCATAGCATAGCATAGCATAGCATAGCATAGCATAGCATAGCATAGAATAGAATAGAATAGAATAGAATAGAATAGAATAGAATAGAATAGGAATATTGGAATGAAGAATGGAATGGGAATGGGAATAGAATAGAATAGAATAGAATAGAATAGAATAGAATAGAATAGAATAGAATAGAATAGAATAGGAATATTGGAATGAAGAATGGAATGGGAATGGGAATAGAATAGAATAGAATAGAATAGAATAGAATAGAATAGAATAGAATAGAATAGAATAGAACAGAATAGAATAGGAATATTGGAATGAAGAATGGAATGGGAATGAGAATAGAATAGAATAGAATAGAACAGAATAGAATAGGAATATTGGAATGAAGAATGGAATGGGAATGAGAATAGAATAGAATAGAATAGAATAGAACAGAATAGAATAGGAATATTGGAATGAAGAATGGAATGGGAATGGGAATGGGAATGAGAATAGAATAGAATAGAATAGAATAGAATAGAATAGAATAGAATAGCATAGCATAGCATAGCATAGCATAGCATAGCATAGCATAGCATAGAATAGAATAGAATAGAATAGAATAGAATAGAATAGAATAGAATAGAATAGGAATATTGGAATGAAGAATGGAATGGGAATGAGAATAGAATAGAATAGAATAGAATAGAATTGGAATATTGGAATATTGGAATGAAGAAGGGAATGGGAATGGGAATAGAACAGAATAAAATAGAACAGAACAGAACAGAACAGAATAGAATTCTTTATTGGCCAAGTGTGATTGGACACACAAAGAATTTGTCTTGGTGCATATGCATAAGGAAAAGGTTAAATCTCGGGCATCAGCAAAAATCACAATAGAGAACAAATGGTTAGAAATATTTCATCATTTTGAAACAAACCATGTTCCATACAATAATGCACTAAAAATTGTGGAATTCGCGCTGTCCTTACCAGGAACTAATGCTGCGACTGAACGCATTTTTTCTACGGTAAATAAAGTGTGGACATCAGAAAAATCACAATTAAATGTTGAGACTTTGAAAGCCATTTTATGTTTGAAATATAATTTAACAAATTCTTGTGAAAAATTTCATGACCTTTTAAATGACAACAGCAATCTACTAAAAAAAATTCATTCAAATGAGAAATATGCCAAAGAATAAAATAATACTATACATACTTTTTTTAATGTATTATATTTGTAAATTGTACTTAGGTTGAAATTAAAAAAAAATATTACAATACTATTTTTGCATTCTATGAAAATTATTGTTGGTCTATATAGACCAAATTTTTAATCAGGAACCCACCCCCCGTCAGGAACCCCCCCCCCCCGTCAATGGTGTCCCTCTTTACCAATGTTAAAATCTGGTCACCTTATGAAAGGCTGAAGTGGCATTGCCTACTTAATCCCACCCTGAGGACTTGATGTTGCTGGAGCTACATGCTCAGTTCTGTGCCTTGTGTGCTTGTGCCTTATATTCCTGGCCTGCTTGACTCCTGAACGGCTTTCCTGAACTTCGTATGTGCCCAGTGACTCTTGCCGTACTGAGTTTGGAATCCGGACCTGTGCAATAGGGGTCTTTCCAAGGACCTGTTTGGACGGTTTGAATAAACACCTATAGAACTCTTGCTATATCTGTGTGTGTGTGTGTGTGTGTGTGTGTGTGTGTGTGTGTGTGTGTGTGTGTGGAGAGCGGGCAGTACATAGTATCACAAGCATTGCCCAGGTGGAACTTATGTGCCAGTTGCACCATTTTTTCATTCTTCAGGTAGTCATTAACGTCCTAATCATCTTGAAATTAGGACATCACAATGCGATATACAGTGGTAGCTCGGTACTTGTCATTAAGTGGTTCCAGAAGGCATGAGGAGTACCAAAAATGACAAGTACCAAACAATTTTCCCCATAAGGAATAATGTTTAGTCATGAGGCAACCAACAACAATAAGTTTTTGCTTGAGTGTTGAATACCAAACAAACAACGAGTATCAGGACAAAATGTTCATGTCAAAATGGATTGAATGCATAATTTGATGAGTTTCAAACAGTTGAACACCAAGGTACCACTGTATATAGAGTTCTTGAAAATCAACCCGAAAGCACAATCAGTTAAAAATGCAGTGACCCAAGCCATAATGGGGCCTTCTTGTTATGCTCATGTGTCATAATTGGTATGCAAGCTGTATTGGTTACCATTTGGTCAATTCGAGTTGCTGATCATTACTTATGCTGACCTTAATGGCATAGCATCTGGTTACTTACCTGTGTCCAGTTGTTTCTGACTACCCAGCATGTTCAGACAGAGTAGGGTAAAGTCTAGATCCGTGATGGCAAACCTATGGCACGCGTGCCAGAAGTGGCATGCAGTGCCCTCTCTGCTGGCATACGCACCGTTGCCCCAGGTCAGATCTCCGTGGCGTTTCTTTCATGAGCTTCTGTTTTCCTGCAAATGACGAAACAGAAGCTCACGAAAGAAAAAGATCTTACCTTTTGCCATGCTGCCGGGGTTGGGACGCCCCGTCTCCCACCAGCCAGCTGGTCTTCGGGTCTCTGCTGTGCATGCGCGCATGTATGTGCCTGTGCATGTGTGTGCATGTCTATGCATGTGCATGTTCATGTGCGTGCATGCACCTTTCTGTTTGGGCATGCGTGCTCGCAGTTTGGGCACTCGGTGTCTAAAAGATTAGCCATCACTGGTGTAGATGAGCCAAGGTGGTGCAGCAGTTAGAGAGCAGTACTGCAGGCTACTTTAGCTGACTATGATCATTTGAGTTCAGCTGTTAAACTCTCACTGGCTCAAGGTTAACTCAGCCTTCCATCCTTCCGAGGTAGGTAAAATGAGGACCCAGATTGTTGGGGGCTATGTAAATATATACATTGCTTAATGGTGTAAACCGCTTAGAGAGTGCTTGCACTATGAAGCAGTATATAAATCTCACTAATAAATAAATAAATAAATAATAAAATAGATCTTCTTCTCAAGGAAGCCCTTGTCCTCTGGATAAAATCCCCCTGGAGATACATATGGCTCCTACCTCAAGTGTTCTGGAAACTTGGCTTTGCTCTCATATTTGAGGTTAGGATTCTTGTGGAGCCCCTGATATGTTTTCTGAATGTTGATGTCTTGGCTGGGAAATTATATATTTCTGTAATTGTAATTGTGTTTTTTTATATATTTGATAGTTTGCAAGCTACCCAGAGTCTTTTTTGGAGTTAGACAGCCTTAACAAAACTAATAAACAATGACATAATAAATAAATCATAATTGTTTGCATAAATATCTTTGGGTTGATACAAAAAGAAATTATGCAAAAATAAATAATATATTGGATGTTTGGGATAAATATATATATATAAAAGAATAAATTTGGATTTAGTTTAGGCACTCTAGATTTCTGAGTAGATTCTAGTTCTTGGATTATTCTATACACCAAAGAGAAAGAGGATAACAATATGACAACATTTGATGATATGTTCAGATTTCCAGATGAAGAGGACCAAAATACTCAAGAAGATTATGGTTAGTGTAGTGATGAGAGTTTGACAGCTAAGTTCTAACCAATATTCTTGATTAACTGTATGGGGAAGTTACCAATAGCTGTATACATAGCAACAGTTTAGGCGTAACCAAAGTATCATTGTTGCTTGTCATGAAGACAAGCAAACTTGAAATGGTAAAGCAATTACAATTTTAATGTAATGCCAGAAGACGCCCAGATTTTGTTGCAAGATGGATGGCAAATAAATTCATTAAATAAATAAAGGGTGTAATGCAATTTGCTACATTTGAATGTCTTTCTACGAAAGTCATTATATGCTTTAGCTAAATGCTGTTTGTATCTGAAAGAATCAATCTCTGAGACAAGCAAAAGCATTTCTATACTAGGTATGTTACAAATAAGGAGAAAAAAATTGAAATGGTCCACAACAGTCTGTATGCTGTCTTTGGTCAATCATAAATAAATAAATCTATTTAAATAAACCAATCCTAAAAATCCCTCCTACTAAGTCAATGAGTCTTCGGTGCCATAGTAATCAAAACACATTGAAGCGCATTGGGAGATTACAAATATATGCAAACACAGAGGGAGATAGAGAGGGAGAAAGAGAGAGGGAAAGACAGAGAGAGCTAGAAAGAGAGAGAGAGAGAAAGGGAGACAGAGAAAGGGAGAGAGAGAGAAAGAAAGAATGAGAGAGAGCTCTATGACACATGCCGTAAGGAAATTTCTGTTATAAAACACAGAAGAGGTGGATTAAAGTCTATTTTTTGACAGTGGTTTTCAATGATAAAGACCTATATTTGTTGTCCATATCTACTTATGCTTGCTGATAAATGCAGATTTCCACAAAATATAGCTTTCATTGCTTAACTATCTTTGACAGAAGCAATCTGTTTCTCCCTTATAATCCAAAGCATTATTTTATTCTCAGCTGGAGTTGTTCCTCACTTTCATGATTTTCAAATCTATTTCTTCCCTTCCCAGAGTTTTTTTTTTTAATTTCCTAGAATAATTTCTTTTCACATTTCAGCTTTGATTACAGACTACTGCCGTTCACTCTCTTCAAATGATTTGCACAAAGTAATTTAGATTTGCAACTTGTACTGAGAAACAAATACATTAAGTGCAAGACTAGACTAGACCAATGCTAAACAGTGTCTTGCAGAGAGGAAATACAGAAGCTATGGTGTGAAGAGTTATTTATTTATTGGATTGACTTAAGTGCAGCATCCACTGTATTAAACCCAGAATTTTGGAGCTACATTATGAATACATTCAAGATTCTAAGAAGTAAGTAGGATTTCTCCCACCTGCCAATTCAAAAGCTTTCAGTACTGGAAACTGATTTGGAAAATGGCATTTCATCTATCTGTTTCTGCAGCCAGGTGGTCTCGGTGAAAACACCTAAATAGCAAATTGTCTAGCATTATGACGGGTGATATACAGAGAAGATATCATAGGGAAATTATTGGACCTGTGTAGGATGCTTTTTTGTATCCTGCTGAGGCCCACACACATATTTCTGCCAGAGGATTTTTGTTGTTGTTGTTGAGTACTGCATTTTCTTAGGAGTAGACATTGTAAAACTTATCAGTTGGGGTTACACAAAAAGAAGGTGGGGGTTAAGCAAGCAGAGAGTAGATATAACTATTTCTAGAAGCATCCTCAGCTATGGTTACTGATTTCAAAATGGTGGAGGATCCAATGAGAGTATTGAAGCCTCTCCCATTTTTGAATGTGTACATTTTGTGCAGAATTAAAGTGGACAAGGATTCAGATTTATTTATTAACTCATTAGTATAAATCATCTTCTTCCAGCTTTATCCTCCCAGCAACTATATGAAATAAATTTCTCTTAGAGATAGTGAAGATGGACTGTTTCTGTGCTCCTTGTTGGGATGCTTCACCTCTCTCTCTTTTTCTTGTCTGTCTCTCAGATCTTTCTCTCTTCTTCCCTACAGGGTGATAGATAGCTGTTTCCAGGATGTCTGACTTTAGGGCATAAACCAGAGGTGGGATTCAGCAAATTCTGACCAGTTCTGGAGAACCGGTAGCGGAAATTTTGAGTACTTTGGAGAACTGGTAAATACCACCTCTGACTGGCCCCACCCCCATCTATTCTCTGCCTCCCGAGTCCCAGCTGATTGGGAGGAAATGGGGATTTTGCAGTAACCTTCCCCTGGAGTGGGGAGGGAATGGAGATTTTACAGTATCCTTCCCCTGCTATGCCCACCAAGCCACGCCCACCAAGCCATACCATGCCCACCAAGCCACGCCCACATAACCAGTAGTAATTTTTTTTAAATCCCACCACTGGCATTAACTGCATGAAGTTCTTATCCTATAACCCCTTAGAACCACACATATATCTAGCACATGTATCAGTGAATATTAATAGCAGCTTCTTGATCTATATATGAACAAACAACATTGTTTAGGAAATTAGGAACATTGTTTAAGAATAAGATGTTTAGGAAGGAAGTCAACCTCATAGTTAGAAAAAGAAAGCACAATCCTATGCATGGCTCCTCAGAAGGAAGTCCTATAGAAGTCAATGAACTCATACATAAATGGATATAGGATTGCAACCTAAATCCATTTTCTGCCCATAGTATCTCCCATTCCAATACTAGTGCTGGCTAAAAAGCTTGAATCTTTCTTTTTTGATCCTCAACTTCTCAATTACACAGTATGGTGGAAAATTAAAGAATTTTGCCATGCCATATAAGAGAGTCTTCAACTCCCAGGAACTTAGATTTTAAATGCCTAGTTATATTGTAAGCATTATTTACCTGCTTCAACAAACTATAATGGCAGCTTTCATATTTTATTTTATTTATTATATTGCTATACCTTCCATCTCACCTAAGTGACTCTATTAGATATTGCAGTGTATTTTCTGCCTAAGAATATTGTTGGTATAGTGGGTGCCTATTACATGTTTTAAGCAGACAATAAATATTATTGTGTACTTGCGATATATACAGTATGTTTGTGTTTGTGTGTGTGTGCATGCATAGAGAGAGATCACACAGAATTATTTTAATTCTGAGGGTCTATATCAGGGGTGTGAAACTGGATTTCTTTGAGGGCCGGATCAGCATTGTAGTTCTCCTCCGCGGGCCGATGGAGTGGTGGAGTGGGGTGGGGTGGGGAGATGGGACAGATGCCTCCAGCAGCACTCAGCCAGCCAAAAATGGACCACGCAGAGGCTTCCCAAGGCCCCCGTGCAGCCCATTTTCTTCCCGGCCTCCAGCAGCACTCTGTTGGCAAAAATGGGCCATGCAGAGGCCTCCGCATGGCCCGTTTCTGGCCGGCAGAATGCTGCAGGAGGCCAAAAACAAGCCGTGGGGGCCCCGCATGCGGGCCATTTTGGCCTGCAGAGGCACTGCGGGCTGGTCCTTTGATATTTCCAGGCTGGCCCCCCTGGTCTATACTATATATCACTTCCTATCCTAAAGAGAGGTTAATACAGCAACATATATTTGCTTGCAAAGACCATCAAGATAGAAGTAGTTCTCTTGGAAAGAAAAGTCTGCTGGGAATCTAGGTCTCATAGCCTCAGTAGAATAGTTTCCATTTCTTCCCACTGCTTTAGCAAATGTAGCTACACATCATTATCTACCAGGTTTAGCAGTGTCAGAATAGGGGTTGCAGAGAAAATCTATGTATCTGTGCTGTTGCTAGGAATTGACATCGACTTGACATATAATCAATCCACCCATCAGAATAGGGGACCTTGCAATATTTCTCAGAGTTTTTAAAGCTCTCTGAATAATTATTGATTTGTGCTCTCATTTTGAAAGCTACCTTATTCCTTGAGAAATGGAAAGAAAATACTTCGGCATAGGACTCTGTGTTGAGCCATGGAGTCCGTTGGGTTTCTAAAGACATTAAAATTAATTTAAGCTTTAATTGCAATGTAAATTTTTCATTGAAATTTGGGATGGCAACATTCTGTGGTCCAGAGGCTGCTGCTTATGTTTCAGGTGCTTTATGCTTCAAAATTTTTAGCAATGGGTTCTCTGCCCGGTTGTTGGGTGGGCATGGCCATGGTGGGCATGCCTAGTTGACCTCCTGCACCATGATGGGGGGACCATTTTTGCCCTTCCCAGGCTCCGGAGGCTCTCTGGAGGCTGGAAACGGCCCTGTTTCTGGTCTTCTGGAACTTCCAGGAGGCCTGTTTTTCACCCTTCCCAGGCTCTGGAGGTTTTTTGGAGCCTCCGGGAGGGTGAAAATGGCCTTCCCTGGGTTCCAAATGCCCTCTGGAAGCCAGAAATGGGCCCATTTCTGGCCTTCCGGAGCCTCCGGGAGGCCCATTTTTTGCCCTTCCTGAGCCTCCCCGCGAGCCCTGCACCCAAAATGGGCCACGTGGAGACTTCTGGGATGGGAGGGGTGGGGTGGGAAGGGCCAGCCAGGAGTGAGATTTGGGGGTTGGCCGAACTGTGCAGAATCTTCGCTAGAGGATCGTTTGAACCCGGGCGAACCCAGAGCAGCCCATTCCTGGTTTCAGGTCTTCTGAAATATGTTGATATCTCTCTAAGAGTTTTTTGGCCTAGTTTTCCATAATTTATAGGGGGTAAGTTTTTTTTATGGGAGCCACAGCATTTCACTCCTCAGAAGTCTCATCCTCTCACGCTTAGTCTCTTTTTCCCATTTGAAATTTGGCCATTTTGTCCCAAGTAATCAATGCTGTGAACTTGGAATGCTCCAGGATCTACAAATGGTGTTTTGAAGTACAGGCAATCCACAGATATAATTTAATTCAGTTTAGTTTACGTAGTTCAGGAGTATTTCATTCTGAAATGGTAGAGTAACATTCGGGTACATAAAAACACAGTTTTTAATGTATATTCTAGAAGTGTAGAACCTCAAGTTCCAAGGTTGCATATGCCCTCCAAAGTTTTGAGTGTCACCTGCAGAAATCTTAAATTGTTTCCAAATTGAATATTTTAATACAACAGAGCGAGGCAATTATTAAATACATTGTAAAAATATAAACATAAGTTGCTACTAACTTATTTATTTTTTATCTATTTTTATTTAGTGTTCTTCTATGCTGCCCTACTCCCTGAGGACTCAGGGCAGCGTACAACATTTTAAGGAACAACCAAGCAATAACTTGCAGAAGACTTGTCTAGTCTCAAGGCAGATAAGTAATTGATAGAAAAGTTTTCTTCTTGTGAAGAAAAAAGAACACTTGAGAAAGAATATTGTCCAAGATGTTTTGGCCTAAACTTTAAAAAAATATCCAAAAGTATCTCCTATTTAAGAGGGCTCTGTCTTTGGACAAGGCTACCTCAACTTTCAAGGAAAGAACCAGGAACAAAAAAATATATTTTTCAATACCAACAAATCAGATCTAGCCAGACTGTGTGAAACAGCTAAATTGTCTCATTTGTGTGCCATTTTCTAAAAGATGATATTAAGCCAGCTGCATATGTTGATTATTCATTTGGCAAAGATGACTTGGTAATTAAATTTGAGATTAATTATCTCATCAGGGTAAAAATGGGCAGAACTAAAGCAGGCTTATCATTCAACAAGTTCTGGAATGCATTGCTGATGTGCTATTTATTTTATGCTGCCACTTGCTTCACCGTTTATGTGGCAGAACCAACACACAATGTAGTACTCCACTAGCATCATAGAGAGTAAAGTTAAGCTTTGAAGACTACATTAATGAGAACTTGAAACTATGAGAACAGAACAGAACAGACCTAGAACATCTAGTCAGTATTTCATCTCATACAATGGCCTACTTACCAGACACACCTAGGAACCCCATTTATTTATTTATTTTATTTGGAAGTTCTTCTATGCCGCCCTACTCCCTAAGGAACCAGGGCAGCATACAACATTTTAGGAACAACCAAGCAAATCATTAAAATTTTTTAAAAAACAATTAAGAAAGGTATATAACAACATACATATGTGGGGGAGACATCAGGTGTGAGGTTGTCTCTAAATCACCCCACCTGCAGGAAGAGCCATGTCTTGATGGCTTTTCGGAAGGCCAGCAAGGTGGGGATAATTTGGATCTCTGGGGGAGTTGGTTCCAGAGAACAGGGGCCCCTACAGAGAAGGCCCTCCCCCTAGGCCCCGCCAGTCAGCATTGTTTGGCTGACAGGACCCAGAGGAGACCCACTCTGTGGGACCTAACCGGTCGAAGGGAAGTATGAGGTAGAATGCGGTCCTGGAGATAGCCTGGTCCTAAGCCACGTAGGGCTTCAAAGATGATGATCAACACCTTGAATTGTACCCAGAGACCAATGGGCAGCCAATGCAGCTGGCGGAGTATGGGTGTTACGTGGGTGTATCTTGAGACACCCACCACAGCACGCGCAGCCGCATTCTGCACCAGTTGAAGTCTCCAAATACTCTTCAAGGGTAGCCCCATGTAGAGCACATTGCAGTAGTCCAATTGGGAGGTGACAAAGGCATGAGTGACCGTGAGTAGAGCCTCCTTCTCCAAGTATGGTCGCAATTGGTTCACCAGGCAAACCTGTGCAAAAGCCCCCCTAGCCACAGCTGTAAGGTGTTGGTCTAATTTTAGCTGGGAACCCCATAGGTAGGAGATCAAGAAAACTCTCCTTTCCCATTATTGTACCCTGCATCTAGACTACCCACATGCTGGAGATAATACCCAGTCAACACTATGGATACTACCCAGCTATGGATACTGCCTCCTAAGGACTTGGTCGACTGTCCCTCCTTGGTTCTGGGGGGAGAAAAATTAATCCCCTCAGAACGGGCTCGCAATTTGGGTGTTCTCCTAGATCCACAGCTTAAATTTGACCAACATCTGTCAGCTGTGGCTAGGGGGACCTTTGCACAGGTTCGCCTTGTGCACCAATTGCGACCCTACTTGGATCGGGAGGCACTTCTCACAGTCACTCATGCCCTTATCACCTCACGGCTTGATTATTGCAATGCGCTCTATATGGGGCTACCCTTGAAGAGTATTTGGAGACTTCAGTTGGTGCAAAATGCAGCTGCACGTGCTGTTGTGGGTGTTCCCAGATACACCCACACGACTGCCATCTTACGTGAGCTGCATTGGTTGCCCATTAGTCTCTGGATGCAATTTAAGGTGTTGGTGATTACCTTTAAAGCCCTATATGGTTTAGGGCCACAGTATCTTAGGGACCACCTTCTACCGCATACCTCCCTGCGACCGGTCAGATCACACAGGTCTGGCCTGCTCCGGGTCCTGTCAGCTAAACAATGTCGGCTGGCGGGCCCGCTGGTGAGGTCTTTCTCTATGGCGGCTCCTACCCTCTAGAATCAACTTCCCCCCAAGATCTGGACTACCCCCACCTTATTGGCCTTCAGAAAAGCCGTTAAGACCTGGCTCTTTTGGCAAGCCTGGGGCCATTGATTGTCGATGCTGGCCCTTGTAATGAAAGGATTGAATGATTGAGTTGATTAAATGTTTTTTTATATATTGTTATATTGTATTTTAACCCTGTTTTTAATTTTTTTTATACTGATGTTATTTGCATTTTTTTGGCCACTCAGAGTCCCTGTGGAGTTGAGCGGCATATCAATGCAAGTAAGAAATAAATAAATAAACACAGTTTTCCCAGAGATGCCAAATACAAACTTTTCTGTAGAAGGTCCTTCTCACAGTATATACAGTATTTCATGTCTAGTACCTTTGGTCTATTGCCTCTTAAAAGCTGAAGCTGGTGCACACTGCAGAAGCTTATGGACATTCCTCAATTCACCAATGAAATACAGGTACATTGGTCAACAGCTGCACTGGTCACCATTTGGTTTTTGTGTGCAATTTTAAGGGCTAGTCATTACCTTGGAAAGATTTCATTGCTTAGGAACTGGGCATTACAGAATGATTTCTCCCTACTCAATTAAATGAGGAACAAGCTTCCTCCATGCTCCTTCTTTTATATAATGTCATCTTCAGGATCCCTGAAGGTAGGACTTTATCAATTATATCCTCTTTTCTTTAGGGGGATTTATTATTATTTATTTATTTATTAGACGTTCTTATATGCCGCCCAATCCCGTGGGACTCAGGGCGGCGTACAGCATGAATAAGAAGCGTACATTTAAAAACAATAATCATAATTTAAGTTAAAATATAGTTAAAAAGAAAACATTATAAACACAACATTCAGGGGGAATTTGATTATCCTATTCACCCCATCTGCCATCTGGATCAAATGAAGAATTCAATTTCAATTTTCTCTTTCATACTTCCCTGGGCTGTCATAGGCCTGGATAATGAAAACTTGCTGACAGACAGAATGATGCCACATACATATGACAGTGCCTAGACAATCTTGGGTGATCTTGAAAAGCAAGATCAGCTTTGGCTACTAATTGGATAGAAGGTCATCAAGAATCCCAAATCCGAGGTCAGACTTGAAAAAAAAATCTTCTGTAGGTATGTGTCTCTAATGTCACTAGAAATCAAGTGTAGCTTGCAAGATTAATCTCCAACTCAGAACATTGGTCTATATGGCCACAGCAACTAACATGACATAAGATTTCTATGGTCTGATTTGATATCTCCATCTTTTATGAATAAACATATTCCAAATATATGTCAGTGAGAAATGCATGCAGTTATAAATCAGTTCTATCCAACACTGCCCAATTTATTTGCTAATATTTTAAAATGAAAACAAAACAAGCAATATATACATTAATTTTTGATATGCAGTTTTCTCTGAAAGGCATTCTAGTGTGCAATATGCATACTATTCCTAATATTAATTACAACTAAATAATTTTATGTGCTGTCCAGAACCCCAGAGGCACAGTTCCAACCACATTTCTAAAAGAAAAAAGAAAAAAAGGGGAGGGGGAAATCAAATGTAATCTCAAATGTAATCTCAAAAATACTGAAATGAATGAGGCTTAAGTTGTAATAACTACCCAATTGATTTTAGTTCTGTTTCTTCTACAATGCTAAAGTGCTATCTGAGAAAAATGACAGTAATGATTTAGAAATGTAGCATTAAAGGGAAATAGAAGAGGTAAACAACAAAGTAATTTCAGACACTTTATATAGGTGACCTTAAAGTGTCCTTTTGGTTTATGGTCCATTTGCCCTGAGAGAGAAAAGAAGATGGAACAAGGCGAAACAATACAAAGCAAATTGCATACATTATTACCTTGAAAGGAATAATATATTTACATTCTCAACATTCTTTTTAAAGAAGTGACATAATCCTTGCCCCAGTTTATAAATGAAGAGGGCTGCTCGGTTTTTTTACATAAATGAACTGTTTGGAAATGGTTCTTGAGAAAATGGATTTGGGGCCAGTCACTCTCGCAGCTCCGACCATCTCATAGGGTTGCTCTTGTGGGGAAAATAAGAGAAGGAAGATGTGTTGGATATGTTGGCTGCCTTGAGTTATTGGCAGTGGTGGGATTCAGCCAGTTTGCCACACCAGGAGAACCGGTTGTTAACTTTCTGAGCAGTTTGGTGAACTGGCTGTTGGAAGAAACCATTAGGGCAGAGAACCAGTTGTTAAATTATTTGAATCCCACCTCTGGATTGGTAAAAACAATAAAGGTGGGATACAAATAAACAAATAATCACATTGGGCATGAAAAGGTAGTGTCTTCTTTGAGTCATACCTCCGGGACCGCAGGTTACCTCCGGGACCGCATCCTACCACATACCTCCCTACGACCAGTTAGGTCCCACAGAGTGGGCCTCCTCCGGGTCCCATCAGCCAAACAATGTTGGTTGGTGGGTCCACGGGGGAGAGCCTTCTCTGTGGGAGCCCCATCTCTCTGGAACCAACTTCCACCAGAGATCCGGACTATCCCCACTCTACTGACCTTCTGCAAAGCCATAAAGACATGGCTCTTCCGGCAGGCGGGGTGAAGATCAGACTCCCCCATGAATGAATGTTCTTTTTAAAATTATGAAATGTTTTTAAAAATTCTGTATGATATATATTGTTCTTATTCTTGTTGTACGCTGCCCTGAGTCCTACGGGATTGGGTGGCCTATAAGAACTTTTAATTAAATTAAATTAAATTAAATACTCAGTTCCTTAGGATTTCATATATACAGCTATATTTTTCTTGGTAATGGTATGTATGTAGTTCTTCCAACATGTCATTTGAGTTCCCAGTCTAGTCTAGTTTCACTTATACTGGCTGCCCTTGGGCCAATCGGTCTTAGCCCAACTCACCCCAAAGGGTTGTTTTTATAGGGAAAATAGAAGGAGGAAGGAATATGTATGTGCTCTGCCTTGAGGTATTTTAAAAAATAGTAAAGGCAGGATAAAAAAACCTAATACATAAATATACACAAAATCATGCACGCATCTCTGACTTCTGCTATATCCCCAACAGAAGTTACCTCTCCCCGAATTCCGTACTATATTAGAAGGCCAGATTCAATGGAAATAGCCAAGTAGTTACTATTGGTTGCTTAGTAATACTATAGACACAGTTTAGAACAGTGATGGCGAACCTTTTCGGCACCGAGTGGCCAAACCGGAACACGCGTGCATGTGCGTGTGCCAGAGCACCGGAAACCCAAAGACCAGCTGGTCGGTGTGGCCATTTTTCGGGCCATTTTATGGGCCATTTTCAACCCCCAAACGCCCCTGAAAACGGCTCAAAAAACGCCCCTGAAAATGGCTAGAAAAATGGCCTGAAAATGGCTCAAAAAAGGCCTGAAAATGTCTTGGAAAATGGCCCTGAAAACAGCCCAAAAACCAGCCTGAAAACAGTCCAGAAAACAGCCCAGAAAATGGCTTGAAAAGGGCCTGAAAATGGCTGGAAAAAGGGGCTGGAAAACAGCCTGAAAATGGCCTGACAAACAGCTGGAAACGGCCTGGTTTTTGGCCGTTTTCCAGCGCTCCTGCATACGTGAAAACCAGCTGATCAGCACGCATGTGAGCACCAGAAACCAGAAGATCAGCTGGCGATGGCGCGTGACCACAGAGAGGGCTCTGTGTGCATGCCATAGGTTCACCATCACGGGTTTAGAAGAATAAATCTCGGCAAAGTATGGGTCCTGCTTTATACATTTCTTGAATGGACTATCAGAGGACCACCTCTTTGCCATTTTAACAAAAAATTGTTATTAAAGGGAATAGGATATATTTGCTTTCACCCCCCCCAAAAAAACAATCCCAATCTAGAAATGCTAGTTTTGCAGAAAAGCTTAGAAAAGGTTTGAGTTCAAAGGTTATTCTGCTCCGCATTCAAAGTTCCACATTCAAAGGTAGCTTGCCAAAACACTTCTGTAACTCTGTTTTAAATTTTAGATTTTAAACGAAAAACTCATAATAGACTCTGTCACGATGTGAATATTGTCAGTTGTGAGTCTATGCAGGGTGATGCATCCCTATTCTAATATTATGGTACGTCCCAATATAAGCAGAACACGTGATATGATGTTTTGCGCATGTCTACATTCCTATCCACCATTAATCCCTTCTTCTGATGTGCCTTCCAAACAGGAAGGTTGTGTTACTTAGCAAAGATGTAGTTTATTAAGGATTTATTGTTTTATATTGTTTTGTATTCAAATAAATATTTTCTATTAGACATTTTAATCTCGGTTTGATTTCTAAGTATTTGAATTCCAAGTAAAAGATCCAAAATCGCCTCTACGGGGATATTCTTCCCTTAACAGACTCAAAATATGTTAGTGTTTTATTACCATTTTCATCCAGGCCTGTCAAATAGGAAAATAAAAAATTCCACTGATAGCCAACAGACATTGAAATTTCACAGGATTGTGGGGGGTAACAGAAAGAAGAGTGCTATGAAACTGAGCTTGACATAAATCTATTTTTTAAAAAAATCCAGCCTGAGATTTGAATTAAGTTCTTGAGTAAAATTTATAATTATTTGAATTTAATTAGGGCATGATATAGCAACAGCACTTAGACTTATATACCGCTTCATAGTGCTTTACAGCCCTCTCTAAGCGGTTTACAGAGTTCGGCATATTGCCCCCAACAATCTGGGTCCTCATTTTACCCACCTCGGAAGGATGGAAGGCTGAGTCAACCTTGAGCCTGGTGAGATTTGAACAGCTGAACTGCTGAACTAGCAATCAGCTGAAGGTTGCAGTGCTGCTTTTAACCACTGCGCCACCTCGGCTCATGGGGTGTCCTTGGGGGTAAACATATCATGATAGTGACTTTAACTTCATGTCCCTTTTTGATGTGCACCATGGCAACATGTATAAAAGAGGCAGGGCTTTTGATCATGCAACCATAGCAGTCATGTTGACTTTTTTGACCCCTTCCCCCTTGGAAGAGACCCCAGCCTCAGAATTCCTAATCTAGGTTTAAACTGTATTTTGTATTCATTGTACAACCCATAATTAATACCGTATATATTGATTATTTGAACCCTTTTTGTCCTTAATAAGTTAATTGAGCCCACGTGGTCCGATAGGACAAGATTTATACCTTGAAAGATACAGTCACTCAGGCTTAAAAAAGAGTTAATGTGCAGATCTGTGGTATGAGCAGAAAATAATTATTCTACATATTGTCTTAATGGACTTGACAAAAATATTTCTTTAATGAGTCATAAAAGCGGAAGTACAGAATTGTGCTTGATGGAGCTTAGGAAATGATGCAGAAAAGCTGCACAAGGAAAAGCCAAAGTCAGCTTCAATAATTCAGCATACGCATATCTACAGAATGCATTTGCCCATTGAAATTGCATATAAGTAAGATATAATTTTATGAGCTACCTACCATTTCCCAGTGAATAACATCTCAAGAGAGAAACAATACATTTTAAGAAAAATACTGACTGATCATAGATCTTAAGGCAAATGTGGTTTTTGAAGAGTTTCTCCTGCCTTTCTTGTAAAGTGATGTAGTACTATCAAACTGATAACACTGAAGATGTACCACATTGCATTGGACTATTGTTAGGCGGTAAATAACCAGCCTCTTCTTAAATTACCAGAAATAGAGAACTGGAACACCTGAATAAAAAGTAAAAGAAGAATGAATGTGGAAGAAGGTGTTGGAAGAAGTATACCTCTGGTTCAGTTCTTAGCTGGAAGAAAGACACTGGAAACATGGGGGCTGATTGGAAAGATGGTTTATTTATGAAGCAGAATCACCAGGGTTTATGGTTCTGGTGCAACTGACCAAAATGGAGTTGAGAGTGGGGGATGTTTATACCTTCTCTTTGCACTTGAGCTTCCTGTTCCTGTGCAAGAACATGTTGTCACATAGTGAATATTGTCAGTTGTATGTCTATGCAGGGTGATGCACCCCTATGTAATATTATGGTACATTCCAATATAAGTAGAACACGTGAAATGAGTTGTACGCATGTGTGCATTCCTAAACCACCATTAATTTTTCTTCTGCCTTAGCTGTTGACCTGAACGGTCGTGTTACTCAGCAAAATGTGGTTTATTCAGGATTTATTGTTTTTGTACTGAAATAAAAATTTTCTATTAGACCTTTAATCTCGGTTTTATTTCTGACTGTCTGGATTCCAAGAAAAGATCTAAATCACCTCTATGAGATATTTATTCTCACCTCAACACATGTATTCTATTGGCTGTTGTCAGACTCCCATGGGGCCATGTAGGGGTTATGTAGGGGTCATAGCTGGCTCTATAGGCAAAGTACAAATCCTAGGTGTTTGTCTGAGCTCCCAGGTTTGGTTGAAGTTTGGACTGCTCTGAGAGTGATGCAGTGAAGGGGCTTGTGTTCTGAAAGGGTAATTCCTATTGTGGCTTAATGGCTTTCATCCTATTTTGCCTCTTGGGTGAGAGTGTTTGCTTATGAATAGAGATATCTAGATACCTGTCTTCTTTCAATAAGCTCTCTATCTCTTAAGTGCTGACATCTGCTGTGGGGGTTGCTTTCTGCCTCTAAAAAACATGTTTCTCAATTTCTCCCTTTGGGAAATATAATAATCTGCCTTTAAAAAAAAAGATATTCCTCAAAATATTTCATTCTTCTAGGAGGGAGGGGGGCTTCCCACAAATGCTTAGCAAAGTTTAGCATAAATGCAAAGCAACTTCAATGTCTCTATCAAATTGATATCAAATTGTTGACAGCAGAACCGAGGTAGGAACAGACAACATCTTTTTCTCTTCTCCTGACAATTTGAGCAGGTGTGTAAGTATAAATTATCAAGTCCTACATCTTCCTGAGCTAAAAATCTACCAAAGATGTGTTGTAGATTGGAGCAATTCCATTCATTCTATTTCAAGGGGCAAAACATGAAAGACATCTCTTCTCTTCTGGCATTGGCTGGATGAGAAGCTGGGTGTTTCAAGAAGAATTAATGCTTGTTTTCTCTTTCTGAGATCATTGAGATTTGCACTTCTGAGCAAGGGAACACACTCATTTTATCAGTCCATGGGAGGGATGTTTCTATACGTGCACTAAAGGAAGTGAGATTTCCACCAAACCTAATGCTGTATACTCTTAAATAACCAATTTCTCTAACTTTCGGGCAAACATGTTTCCCTTCTAAATCAAAATTCTACAGAAAAATATTGTGGATCTGAAAAATTCAGCACTAAATCTGGGACTTGATTGCATGCCAAATACTGTATAACCATTGCTACTGACCTAGGGGATTTGTTGAGGGTCTCTTTCATTTCTTCAAGACAGCACTGGTGTCAAAGAGAAGAGGAAATATGTTTTTAATTTAATTTAATTTAATTTATTTTGTCAAACATGTGCAAGATAGCAGGCATAGGTATAAACATAAACAAAGGAAGTAAGTACAGATAAATGGGGACAGTAAGACAGGGACGGTAGGCATGCTGGTGCTCTTATGCAGGCCCCCCTTTACGGACCTCTTAAGAATGGGGTGAGGTCCACGATAGACAGTTTGAGATTGCAGCTGTGAGGGTTTGAGGCTGTAACAACGGACTTGGGTAGAGCATTCCAGGTGTTGACCACTCTGTTGCTGAAGTCGTATTTTCTGCAATCGAGTTTGGAGCGGTTTACCTTGAGTTTGTATCGATTGTTTGATATTGTAGAACAACTGTTGAATACACTGCTAAAAACTCACCATCGTCATGTAATGATGAGTCAATGCTGTAAACTGAGCCATGAAACAAAGTTCTTGCCAAGCTGATCCTTCCCCTTTGATACCGGAGCTTTTCAGTTGCTTAATTATTCATAAATGTTCTTAGATTTTTAGATAACTACCAGCTTTCCACACAAAGAAAAACCATCCAAAACCTTACAGTGAACATTACAATGACAAAAATTAAATTACATAAGCAGAATGCTCTCTGATACAATTTTCACTGAGTACTTTCTCATGGTGGCAAGGATAAATTTGATCAGCTGAACTTGTAATAATATTGCAACTGAAGTGCTGTTTTCTAAATGCTTTATCTCTTGCTGAAAATATTATTTTTCCTTTGATAAATATGTCGCTATTTATGGACAATATAATGCTATACCATTTGGGATGCTGATTGTGACTTCTATATAAAACAAGATGGAGAAATTCAAATGTTTTAGAAAGCATTTGGTGATTCAAAAAAGGGACGTTCTGTTTATTAAATGTAATGTAATAGAAGAGCCGAGGTGGCGCAGTGGTTAAAAGTAGCACTGCAACCTACTTCAGCTGTCGGTAAAATGAGGACCCAGATTGTTAGGGGCAATATGCTGAACTCTGTAAACCGCTTAGAGAGGGCTGTAAAGCATTATGAAGTGGTATATAAGTCTAAGTGCTATTGCTATTGCTATTGCTATTTTGATTGAAGGGATTCCAATGAAAGTTTCAAAACATTCATAACATCACTCTTTGTCAACAATACAGTGTAAAGCTCCTTTCTTTCTCAAATCCCTTCCTTCATAAGAAGCAAGGAACATTCGAAGTTGCCAACGTTTTAGTCATTTTTAATTTCCCCAATTGAGAAAAAAATAGGGGGAGGTCTCAGAGGCATTAGATCCATTTTGCCCTCTATACATTGCCTTTATCAATGCAGGAAAGACCAGGAACCAACTGTGTTGTGTTTGTCCACAGGATACACAAGTTGTCTATGCAGCATATGTTTGTCACAACTATAAAACCATCCAGATTTGTAGAAGGAAGGAGTGATACATACATGCATGCATGCATGCAAACATACATACATACATTCATTCATTGAATAATTTAAGTCAGAATTATTTTTTTCTGTACAGTTGATGAATTCTTTTCAGTGTTTTGAAATCGAGAGGCTATGTACAGTATATCAAAAGAATTATGGATTTTCTATCATCAGTAAAAAGATGTCCTATATTTAGCCTATAGCAAATCAGTAACATCTGCTCTTAGATGAAACTCAGCAGCTTCTTGTGTTGCATTCCAACACTGAGTCACAACTGGTGTTAAAATATTATGACTTGTTTTTTGGTACAGAAGAGTCAGTTCAAGTTACCATCTAACACACACACACACACACACACACACACACACACACACACACACACACACCAAAAGATTAAGGATTGTTTCAGCTATCTCAAATACAAGGACAAACTTAAAGCAGATTATGTTTTTATATGTTTATGTCAGTGATAAATATTTAATTCTTACTACCCAGACAAAAAGAACCAAATTGTGATACACAAAGAACATTGTCTTTGTAGACAACAAGAATGAATAATTTGGTGACTACAGTTCTATAAAGGACTCTCTGTATTTACTTAGTATTTTATACTATCATTAGTTTGCCTCTGACTTATAGAATTTGTAGAAAAGAGGCAATGGCTAGAATAAGAGAATAAGAGCCGAGGTGGCGCAGCATGTAGAGTACAGTACTGCAGGCTACTTTAGCTGACTGTGATCAGCAGTTCAGCTGTTCAAATCTCACCAGCTCAAGGTTGACTCAGCCTTCCATCCTTCTGAGGTAGGTAAAATGAGGACCCAGATTGTTGGGGGCAATGTAAATATACATTGCTTAATGGTGTAAACCGCTTAGAGAGTGCTTGCACTATGAGGCAGTATATAAGTCTCAAAAATAAACAAATAAACAAATAAACAAACAAACAAACAAACAAATAAATAAATAAATAAATAAATAAATAAATAAATAAATAAATAAATAAATAAATAAATAAATAAATAAATAAATAAATAAATAAATAAATAAATAAAGTGACTGCATGATTTACAAGCCAAAACAGGGTCACACAAAATGGTCACACAAAAGCTACATCAAAACCAAACACCCCATATTTTTCACTTTCTATGAGTAAACCAAAATAGTGTAAGTTATTATGTTCAACTGTACTGTAATATCTATTATGGTGCACTGATCTCAGTTTTATAGGCTCAGTAAAATGATGCTTCAACAATCTGGTGTGTTAAATGGATTCAAATATAACAAAGGTCTTCTACTAGAGTGAATATTTTTTTTGTCCAAATCAGAATTTCCACCTGACCCTTTCAAATTGATCTGACCCTTATATTTGAATCAGTGATTTGAACTGAATAATTTTCATTTAATTAAACAGTTCAATTTAAATCACTCTATTATTATATTTGAATCCATTTAGAATTAGGGCAAACCAATCCACCCAGGCTTACTACAAATTAAAATTCTTTAGAGTAAATATCAATATATGTTTCTGCTACCAGATAACAATGAAATGATAAAGGCCAGGCCACGTGACCAGCTAAGATTCTTTCATATCTGCCTGTTTACAAATTAGGCTGGTATACAATACAACCATTTTCTTTTGCTGATGGAGTGACTCTATCAAACAGAAGAAAATGTCCAAAGGCAAAAAGGAGACAATTTCCCCTCCATGGAAGAATCTGATGGAATAAATACTCATTCCATTAAATTGTATTAAACCAGGTTTGTTAACTCTGGTCTGCTGAACCATCCACAATTGTCTTTATGCCACATTCAGGCATAAAACATGGTTTATAAATCAAAATGACTGATTCAGTACAACATACTAAACCCAGACTCAAAAATATAACATATCAAAGTATAGGATAATGTATAGATTCACTTTCCTAGGATTGCAGATTGATGAAAATAATGAATGCAGTCCAGACCCAAAGCATTGACTTGCACGGTGTTACACTGGAATAATGAACCTGAATCAAGTATGGACATACAAGCAGTGGTAAAATCCTACCGGTATGCCCCAGTTTGTGTGTATTAGTAGCGGCAGCCGCCGGTGGTTTGGAGAACCGGTAGTGGCGGCAGTGCGAGGCTCCGCCCACCTGCCCGGACATCACCATTTTCTTGTTTTTAACCCTCTGTGCACGCGCAAAGCTTTCTGCGCGTGCGCAGAGGGTGAAAAAGGGCACGCAAAGCACATACGCCCAAAGCACACACTTCTGAACCGGTAGGGAAGGTAAGTAGATTTCACCGCTGCATACAAGGACATTAGCTTGGTTACTCAATGTAGATTAGTCTACACTATTATGTAGATAGTGTAGTGAAAGTTGAACCATGAAAAAAATAGACAGGGGGGAAAACGAACTCACTTGAGCTGTGGTGTTAGAGAAGTCTCCTGAGTATTCTTTGGACAGCAAAGTTGACAAACAATCAAGTACTGGAGCATATAAAACTAGACATTTCGCTGCAAGGCAAACTCACAAAATTCTGTCTTACTTAGTTTGGCCATGTCATGCAATTAAATTCACTGGAAAAGGCAGATATGCTCGGAATGGGTAGCAGTAAAAGGAAATGAGGGTGCCAAAATCATGGTGGTTAGGAACCCTTCAACACTGACACCAGCCAGAGCACAAAACAACTGAAAGAAGCCATACAAGATCAGAAAATGTGGAGATTGCTGGTCCATGGAATCATTGTGAATCAGACACTATTGAATAAATATCATCATCATCATCATCATCATCATCATCATCATCATCATCATCATCATCATCGATTCTTCTTCAGTGGGATAGAATGCCGGATGAAGAAAGAGAATTGGCACAGGGCAGAGAGTGCCATAGAAGTATCTAAAATTAAGTGAATGGGAAACATGAAAAGGATTAAGTGAAAGAAGCTGTGATTGAGAAAAATACATTCAGGAAAATGATTGCATAATGTGCATCTAAAGAAAAAGATATTCGCAAAGAATGTAGTCAAACAGCAAAGAATCATACAGGCCTAAAGGAGAGCTTACCAAGCTACGGTATATGTACCTTTATATTAAAGTGTTCTAGAATTTTTTCTGAAAAGGTACAAAAAGTGATTATAGCAATTTTGTTATATGGAAGAGAGAGGTGACAAAGAGAGAAGAACATAAAGGTCAGTTGGAGTCAGTGGGAAATGGGTTACTTAAAACTCAGTGTAGAAAAATAAAGATGGAATCAAGAATGAATGGGTTTTATTTTATTTATTTATTTATTTATTGAATTTATTTGCCACCTATCTCATAGCAAATGCATGCCAAATGAATGCTGATTGGATAAAATAGTCAAGTGCAAATAATATAGTACCTTGAAGATATATACTCTGTGTGTGTGTGTGTGTGTGTGTGTGTGTGTGTGTGTGTGTGTGTGTAGAGAGAGAATGAAGACTGAAACACAAGAGAAATATATGAAGTGAGACCGAATGAGTCAAGAGGAAGAGGGGATTAAGAAAGTGGGACTGGTTGGAACTGATGGAAGATGAGAAAATTAAAGGAAAAAAAGCTAATTCATGAAGCAATACAGTATATGGACATGGTAGCATCATAAATGGTTTACAAGAACTTAAAGGTATACAGAAATGTAGTGAAGGATGTGGATGTGAATTAGCTTTAGCTTTATTTCCTTTACTTTTTTAACCTCAAGCCATAATTTCATTGTCTGAAATTACTTTAGCTGAAGTATTTCATACTTTTATTTGTAGATTTTGCATAGTGATGCCTGATAGCCGAAAACGTATGCATGAATTTCAATATTTGAACATTTGTCCAAGTATGTAAAATGAAACATGGATTTGATTTTAGGAATAGAAGAAGGCCAGCTATATTATTAGATTGAAAGGTCCATCTGGTCTTGCATTCTGGGTTACCTTGTGGCAAATCCAGTGATTTGAGAAATTTGTAAACATGGACAAAACTTCACTTGTTTTCCCCAATTGCTGATATGTAGGTCATATGCTGTTTGTAAACAGGAGGCAACTCACTGTTTCTAGATTACTTTTGGAAGCTCTCAAAAGATATGGTGTTTGAGGCCTGGGTAGTAATTAGATGAGAGACTATTGAGAAATGGCATTGAGAAATAGTTTTTTCTCAGGCTAAACTGGGAGGTTAAAAAATAATAATGAATGAAGACAAATATACGTGTCCCAGGATAATGTTGCAGGATCCAATCTGGGTTGGTCACCGGGACCAGAGATTTCATTTTCCAAGCTTTTGGATTCATGTTGGAGCCCTCCCTCAGGGAACTTCTCTCAACCAGAATGTGTGATAATATTTTTTTTTAAATCTCAAAGAAAGAAAGAAAGAAATGGCCTTTTGATTCTTACCATTGACCTATCCTTATAGGCAACAAGAACTAAGTGTAACTCAAAAGATTTTAAAATAAAATAAAATCTTATTTATTTATATATTTATTTGAATTTATTATAGCTATCCAACTCCAATAGATTTTGACTATTAAAAGCCGAGCTAGCCCTTCATGAATTTATCCACTCCTCTTTAAAATTAATTTCAATTTTTTTTTTTTTTAGATGCCCTTGCCAAAAATCCTTTGGAAACGTATTTCCTTTTCATACGCAAATGACTGAAATGTAAACCAAGTATCACATAACATTTTTCTCTCTGCTCATCCAAAAGCAGGAAGCTCAAAAATGTTGATTTTTTTTTTTGGTTCCAAAATGCTTACAAAAAAGACAGGTGGTGAATTATTTTGTCTGTAAACTGAGATTTTGCTGCGAGTATGAATGTGATTGAAAACAACATGTTGGATTTTTGCCCTGTATTTTATGATTATTTATTGTCTGTCATATTGCAATGTATCATAGGGACTTCTAATACGTACATTCTTTGTATTGCCTTTAATTCCCATGTATTCTTGAATTCCAAAAACACTTAAAAAGCATTTCTGCTTATTAAAATGAGAGCATACATATGATTGTTTCTCCACTTTCTGCATGGAAGAAATTATACAAAGGATAATCCCATCTCTATTTATTCTGAACAACCATCCAATGAGGTATACTAAGGTACATGCTAATAGCTAATGCTGTGTGATTTGGGAATTCAACTCAGAATCCTTAGACAAATGGGGATCTCCAAATTGGTTTGGACATGGAAATTGCTTTTCTTGAATCAATGAGAAATCCTATTAGATTCAATTATTTGCTCATGAGAATCAAATCTTCTGGAAGCATTGAATCAAACTGATTTTCCTTGTCGAATTGATTATTTTAATTGGAATTTGTGATCCACATCTTGCCTAATAGTAATACTTTTGAGATTATACACTCTTCCTGCTACATTTAGAAGGACTATATCTGGAATAGCAAAACAGCCGTATAAAAGCAACTCTGGAAGTCATAAAGTATATGAGGTTGAGCAAAGCAGCGTTGACAATGTCCTTTGTACCAAGGAAGTGATATATTCATCTTCTGAAGGCATACCACCACTTAGATGCTGGCACTTTCCTCAAGCCAGAAAATACTTCTTTGTGTGTTCTCTGACTACTGACACACTAGAGCAGTATTCTCAATCTCGACAAATTTAAGATATGTAGACTTCAACTCCCAGAATTCTCCAGCCAGCATGGCACACATTGTAAAGTTATTGAACTCGAGAAACACTGCACAAGAGGTTTTATAATTAAGAAAAGTATTATTTAGAAGCAGGTAAACCAGAGGTGGGTTCCTGCCGGAGCTGTCCGGTACAGAGCTCCAGTAGGGAGTGGCCGATTGTGCAATTTGTGCGCGACCACTCCGGAGCCCTCTCCGCCGGTACGGCGCATGCGTCGCCATCTTTTTCGGTGAATTTTTGGCTGATTTTGCTTCTGCGCATGCACAGAAGTAAAATCTCGCTGAAATCTCGCGAGGGGACACGCATGTGTGTAAGCTTTCAGCGAGATTTTGCTTCCGTGCATGCGCAGAAGCAAAATCGTGCAAGGGAGAGCACGCGCATAGCAAGGGGGAGCATGCGTGTAGCGAGGGGGTGCACACACATAGCGAGCAAGCGCGCACCTGAATTGTGAAGATGCACGCGCAGCGCATCGGCACCGGTAAGTAAGCAACCCGCCCCTGAGGTAAACATATTGCTTCATGAAACAACTTTAAAAGGCTGCTTTGCTCAAAACATCAATAGACGAAAGCTTCTGAAGTTTACAGAAATGTAATGTATAGATACTTATGAATGCATGCATTGTTCTTTGTTCAGTTTTCTTTCTATATTGTCTGGGACCATAGCAACAAAAGTTGTCTCCTGTTATTGAATTTATTTAATATAGATTATAATGAAGAGGGTCCCTCTGTCTGTTTAAATTTTTAAACACCTTAATTTTAATAGCAATAGCACTTAGACTTATATACCGCTTCATAGTGCTTTACAGCCCTCTATAAGTGGTTTACAGAGTCAGCATATTGCCCCCAACAATCTGGGTCCTCATTTTACCCACCTCGGAAGGATGGAAGGCTGAGTCAACCTTGAGCCGATGAGATTCGATCTGCCAAATTGCAGGCAGCCGGAAGTCAGCAGAAGTAGCCTGCAGTACTGCATTCTAACCACACTAAATCTTGTTTTTTAATAATTATTTTCTAACTATGCTTTTTATATTACCATATTATTTTATTGTAAACCGTTTAGAGTAGCTTGGGTGAGATGAGCAGTGTATAAATTTGATAAATCAATCAATCAATCATTAAATAAACAGTGCATAGTAGTATATAGTAATATAAAGGTAAAGTAAATGTTTCATCCAGTCAAGTCTGACTCTAGGGCAGAGATGGCGAACCTATGGCACGCGTGCCACAGGTGGCACGCGGAGCCATATCTGCCGGCATGCGAGCCGTTGCCTAGCTCGGCTCCAGCGCGCATGTGCACGGCGGCCAGCTGATTTTTGGCTCGCACGGAGACTCTGGGAGGGCATTTTTGGCTTCCGGAGGGGCTCCGGGGGCATGGGAGAGGGCATTTTTGCCCTCCCCAGTCTCCAGGGAAGCCTCTGGAGCCTGGGGAGGGCAAAAAATATGCCTACCGGGCCCACCAGAAGTTGGGAAATGGGCCATTTCCGGCCTCCAGAGGGCCTCCGGGGGGCCGGGGAGGCTGTTTTCGCCCTCCCCAGGCAGTGATTTATGGGTGTGGGCACTCGTGCATGTGCGATAGCACGCACACATGCACTTTCGGCACCCGAGGGAAAAAAGGTTCGCCATCACTGCTCTAGGGGATGGGCTCATCTCATTTCTTAGTTGAGGGAGCTAGCATTGTCCAAAGATACTTCTGTGGTCATGTGGCTAGCATGACTACCCTGTTTCCCCCAAAATAAGACATCCCCTGATAATAAGCCCAATTGGGCTTTTAAGTGCATGGCAATAAGGCCAAGCGCTTCTTTTAGGGTTAAAAAAAGACAGGGTCTTATTTTCGGGGGGTAATGGTATATGCTGAGGTGCATGGAACACTGTTACTTTCCACTGAAGTGGTACCTATTTATCCACTCTCATTTGCATGCTTTCGAACTGCTAGGTGGGCAGAAGTTGGGGCAAGCAATGGGAGCTCACCCCATTGTGCAGCACTTGGGTCTTGAACATGGGCTGTCAACTTTCCAGTCTTTTTTTTTATTGAAAAAGTTTTATTAGTACAAAGTACAAAAGATTTTTTTTTTACATTTCCCCCCCTTCCCCCCCTCCCTCACCCTCCCCGACTTCTCAGAAAAAACACAGGATATAATCTTCAAATAACCATAAGCTAAAATATACTTAAAAAAACATTAATTTCTGTTATATGTGAATACATTCCCCCCCTAAGAAAACTCCACTTTGTCTAAAGTCTATTAAATCATTCTAAAATTCTAACCATATATCATTGTTAAACTATATATATCTTCTTGATCTGATACTTTTTTTGAATATAATCAGTCCATCTATTCCACTCCAACTTGTATCTTTCATTTGAATGATCTTTTAAGTATGATGAAATTCTTGCCATCTCTGCCAGGTGTGTAACTTTAAATGTCCATTCCTCAGTAGTAGGTATATCCTCTTTCTTCCAGTATTGTGTTACCAACAATCTGGCAGCCATTATCAAGTTCAGGATCAGCTTAGTCTCTATTACAGTACAGTCTGTAGTTATTCCCAGCAAGAAAAACTTTCCAGTCTTAACTGCTGAGCCATTACACCCTCATATAATAGTATAGTGCAGTGATGGCAAACCTTTTTTTCTTCAGGTGCCGAAAGTGTGCGCGTGCGTGCTATCACACATGTGCGAGTGCCCACACCCATAATTCAATGTCTGTGGAGGGTGAAAACGGCTTTCCCCACCCCCCCAGAGGCCGGAAATGGCCCATTTCCTGACTTCCAGTGGGCCCAGTAGGCCCGTTTTTCACCCTCCCCAGGCTCCAGAGGCTTCCCTAGAGCCTGGGGAGAGCAGAAATGCCCTCCCCCGCCTCCCGGAGGCCCTCTGGAAGCAGAAAACAGCCTCCCAGAGACTCCGCGTGAGCCGAAAATCAGCTGGCCGGCACGCACATGAGCACTGGAGCTAAGCTAGGGCAACAGCTCGCGTGCCGGCAGATATGGCTCCGCATGTCACCTGTGGCACGCGTGCCATAGGTTCGCCATCACTGGTATAGTGTATAATAAGGGCAAAGAAACTAGAATGGAAGAGGATGAAGTGAAATGGAAGGATAAGAATAATATTGAGGGATAAATGAATTCAATTTTGTTCTTTGACTCAACTATTTGTCTTTCCTGATTCAGATTGGAAAGAAATGGGATATTGAGTTAAAGAAAAAGCAGAATAATCTCACAGGATCTTACCTAGAAACTGTAATGAGCCCTGTTATTGTTTTTTTCATAGATAGATAGATGATAGATGATAGATAGATAGAGATTAGATTAGATAGAGAACATTTTTAGATATAGCTGATATACATAAAATACTGTTCTGAAAGCAGGAAGCTCAGGTAGAAAAAAATACTATGATGATGAAGATAAAACTGTATTGTTCATCACAGAATAAGGGGACAGATCTCTTAGCTTACCTCCACAGTTTCTAAGAAATGAAGTGAATTAGAAAGATCTCATCCATTTAAGAAGATCTTATTGATCACTCTAATATAGGCCTTAAGATGTCTCTTGGGGACTACTGCAGCAGTTAGTCAGCACCAGATATAAAGGACCTTTAAAGAACAGCCAAGGGTGTTGTAAATCTTTTCTTATTTCAAATTAAATGGCCATCCTGAAGGTTTTTAAATTTGTTTCCAACTCAAACTAGGAAAAGGGAAAATGAAATGGTATACTACTGCATACAGTATGTCTCTAGATTAAGGTGACCAGATTTTAACATTGGTAAAGAGGGACACCATTGACCGGGGTGGGTGGGTTCCTGATTAAAAATTTGGTCTATATGGAGCAACAAAAATTTTCATAGAAAATAATGTCCCCCCTAGTCCTTCTTTTCTGTAGACTAGTCAAACCCAAATCCTGCCACCGTTCTTCATGTGTTTTAGTCTCTAGGCCTTTAATCATCTCATTTGCTCTTCTTTGCACTTCCAAAATATCAACAACGTTTTTATAATGTGGTGACCCAAACTGGATGCAATATTCCAGGTGTGGCCTTACTAAGGATTTATAAAGTGGTACTAATACTTCATGTGAGTTTGATTCTTTGTCTCTGTTTATACAACCAAATATTGTATTAGCTTTTTTGGCTGCTGCTGCACACTGCTAGCTCATGTTTAAGTGATCATCCACTAGGACTCAAAGGTCCCTCTCACAGTTAGTTTTTGAGCCAGGTTTTGCCTAATCTGCACTTGTACCTTTGGTGTTTCCTGACCAGGTGTAAAACTTTGCTTTTCTCCACAATAAATTTCATTTTGTTGGATAGAGCCCATTGTTCAAGTCTGTCACGATCTTTTTAGATCCTGAGCTTGTCTTCTGGGGTGTTGGCTATTCCTGCACTGGGCAGTGTACAATAAAACATCCAAATATATAAGACAGAATATTAAAAAAATTAAAATATGAAAAACATTTTCTTAACCCCCTCTTTCTCATGTTAAATGACTCTGAAGGCAGAGTCATTTATTTTTTAAAAAAACAACAACAAGGTAGTAAATCAGTGATCCAAAATTATCATAACATCTTAATCTTCTTTCTCATTTTACTTGTGGAATGGATTGGAATAGTGCTTTGGAATTTTCAAGCTTCTCCAAGACTTAAATGCACCTCCTGCCTCTGCTCTAATTTGTAGCAATCAGGAAGGCTAGTTGGGGACACCTGGAATCACAGCATTGTGAAGTGTTGCCTGATGGCTATAGACGTTGCCATATGTTTCCCCAAGAAAGATTGCGATCATCTCTATCAACAGGAATCCCTGATAGGAGATGAAAGGTGGTCTCTGCATCATTTTTAACACGCGCAAGGAACCTGTTGATCAACTTAATACTCTTTCTGCTGAGAAGGAACTTAGATGATACCAAAGCACTATGACCCCCACAATACAAGTCATCTGGAACTCAGTGAGACATCTGATGGAAGGTCTTTGCAAAGGAATGACAGTTCTTCATGGACCAACGTGATGGGCTGGAAGTTAAGAGCTGGAATTTTTCCTACTTTATCATCAAAGCATTCTCCGTGCCTGTCTGTATGTGTAATTGTGCATGTCTCTCTACAAATATATGTACACATACAGGCACACACTTATGGCAATTTTGAGATCTTCAGGTTAAAATTAAAATTAGTTAAAATTCCAAGGATCAACTAAATTTGCCCCCACTGGAGAAAGGACTCTCTCTCTCTCTCTCTCTCTCTCTCTCTCTCCCTCCCTCCCTCCCTCCCTCCCGCTTGCCCGCTCCTCAGGCTCCCAAAACCCCCTCCCCTCTTCGAAATCAAACTTGTCCCACCACCCAGTTGGAAGACGGTGCTGCTTCATCTTAATTCATTTGCAGCAACCAATCCGCCTGAGCGCGACCCCCCTCCCCCCCGCTAGCCCGAGTTTGTTTTTGCTTCTTTTTCTCCCCAGAAAGCAAGTTTTTTTTCCTCTCTATTAACCTGTTACTTGAAATCGCGCCTTTCTCCTGCCCGGGCTGTCTCTCTGGCAAGTGTCTGCTTTCCATGTCGGTGTGGAAGGGGGGTGGAGGAGGGGGGGACCTCGGGCACTCTCCTCCTCCTCCCCCCACCTCCGTCTTCCTAGTTTTGCTAGAAAGCTTTTCAACCGCTCTGAAAGACAAGAGCAAAGCAGCGCCCCCCGCCCCAGTGTTCGCTCTGCCCCGCCCCGCGCCACCCTGTGAATAGAGGGGACTGAATCGGAAGCCTGTCACTCGGGCGCGCATCTGGCTGGAGGAAGAAGTGGGGGCTCATTCTAAGGTGACCAGACGTCCCGCTGTTTCGTTTCAAAATTTGTTTGTTGTCGGGCATTCTTTCCAAAAAAGCGTGACTTTTTGGAAAGAATGCGGGACGCGGGACACACGCTTGAAAAGTGTGTCTGTCCCGCCAAAAGCGGGACGTCTGGTCACCTTACTCTAGATCCCCATGAATTGTCACTAGACTGTAATTTTTAACATAATAAATAAGGATATTTATTAAAAGGGTGGGAAGAAAGCATTTTATTTATTTCCTTGTTGTTTTTACCTAGGATTCCCTGAGAATGTTGCTCAGACAGCACACCTGAACACAAAGAATCTGATTCTGGCCTAGAACATTTATTTTACCTCCTAGAGGAATCATTTCTGATCCAGTTTCACTGATCCTGATTAATTCTTGCAGACTACAAATTTCCATTGAAGCTTTAGGAACACTTCCTTTTAACCTCCATTGACTCTCAAGAGACTTCCTGCACACGGTTCAGCTCCTTCCCTCAACTCTTTCTGCATTCAGACAGGAAGCATTTACCTCTCCCTTTACCATCAACCCTACCCTTAATGTCAACTCTGCCCACCTACAGTCTCTGTCCTGCCTAAAGCTGATTGGACATTGCCTGTTTCCTGAATGTTTTCTTGCCTGTGTGTTACACTCTATCTGACCTCCAGTCCCAGAGAAGTTCAGCATTGCTCCTAACCCTCCATCACCACTTCAGCATTGCTTAGTTCTCTCTTTTGCTGGAAATCGTGTTTCTATTCTTCATTTTTGCATACATTTTTAAGCAATTTTACTTTCTCTCTCTTCTAGACCTTCTTCCTCGTTTTTCCCTCTTGGTTGATCTATTTCCTTTTACATCTCCCAAGTATTCCAATTGCTTTCTTTTGGTGCAAAGATTTGGGTTGGGAAATATCTGATGGGGATGCTCAGGCAATTTTTTCCTTCCATCTTCTTTATTGCTTGGGAGTTTTACTATCAGGAATCTCTCTCTCTCTCTCTCCCTCTCTTTCTCTCTCACCCTCCCTCCCTCCCCCTCTCCCTCTCTCCCTCCCTCTCCCTCTCTCCCTCCCTCTCCCTCTCTCCCCCATCCGTCCCTACTGGTCTCCCCCTCCCTCTCTCCCTCCCTCGCTCTCTCTCCCTCCATCTGTCCCTCCCTCACTATCTCCCACTCCCTCTCTCCCTCTCCCATTCCCTCTCCCTCCCTCTCTCCCTTCCCGTCTCCCTCTCCCATTCTCTTCTGTGTGAATTAGCCAATGAACTTTTTGACCTCTGTACATGCTTGCATTTGAAGCTATTATTAATTCCCTTGCTATTTGCTTAGGCACCTGGGATATATCCTTTGGCTGTCTAATACAATGTTTCTCAACTTCACCACATTAAGATGAATGGACTTCAACTCCCAAAATTCCCCCTAATGTGGGGAAGGAAGAGGCTGCTGTGCATTGCCTGAGTAAACAACCATTTCCCATTCATTACTGTGTTGAATTTTGGTATGAATGGATTTCCCCACAAAGAATTTCATAGAGAGCTCTAGGCTAACCTAAGAATATGCATTACTTTCCTAACATTTGATAGATTTTGGAGTGTGCACAAGAAGTAAGAGAAGTCTTCAATCAATCATCATTTTAGAAGCTGGTAGGAGCAGTGGAGTGGAGTCTCTGCATATAAAGAAAACAGGGCCAAAATGAGCCGTCTGTTCCCTTTGAATAACTGAATGAAGCTGTTGTTTCTCCAGGGAGAACAGACTGAAAATGCTTCCACCAAAAATGCACTTGCTATCTTTGGCACAACAGAGTGGAAGAACAAGTGAGAGAAAGCTGCACTGAATTCTGCCAAGTTTTGGGTGCTCTCTGTTTGATACAGCTCCACATTGGAGCAAAAAGAAGTCTGCCGGCATCCACATGTTCTTAGCCGGAAGCAACTGAAAAGCCATCTCTTTAGCAAAATGGGCATTTTTTGTTTGTTTGTTGGTTGGTTTCCTGCACATTGTGCAGACTATAGGCCACCTTAATAATGCATCTTGCAATTGATCTCTGTCTCATGCCTCCAAATGTTGAATTAGTTAATCTCAAGCAATGAATACCCCTAGGGATAAGTAAATCCAATTTTGTCCTTTAATGTGCTCTACTTAAGCTCCCTTCTTCCTGAATTCCAGTTTTAATAGGAGCCATAAAATGTGTTCTAGAAGGTATATAGTTTGGTGGAAACCTATTCGATTAATTAACGTCTCTTCTCTACCACTTCTCATTAACCCTACATGCTGATAAAGCATTGTAACAAAACAAGCCTGATATCAACATCTTGTCACCCCTTGCTCCCCATTTCCAGATAAGTGATAAAATCAGGGACAAAGCAGAACTGAATTTTTGCTTGTTTTGAAGACGTTGTGCCATCATTCTAACAACTTTTATTTGAATTCTTATATCTATTTTATGAATAACAGTGAGTTGAGCATAAATGAGACAAAAACTCCCCTATTAGTATAATCACTTCCTGAGAAAGAAATGGTGGATCAAGATGGCTTTGGAAAAAGTGGAGCCAACAACGATAGCAAGGAATGAAGAGGTGTGAGTAGATTGGATCTTCAAACTTCTCTGGACAAAAACAGCTCTTGAGATTAACAACGGTGGTCAAGACAGCTATCCCTCACAAGGAAATAAGCAAATAGCTATCTTTCTCAAACTGCAGTTGGTGCTTTTGAAAGGATACTAAATTTGCATATAGATAACCCTGACCTTTTTCCTAATACTAATCCTAATTATGATCTTTCATTCAGCAGCTCTTCAAAATTATGATGTTGGTTAATGAATGGACTTATGACCTCCACCCAAAGTTATGGCTGCTTGACAATCCTCCCATCCTTACAAGTGATCGCAGGGATGTTGCAAGTGCCTCCACCTGTCTATCCTTCCTTCTTGGACCTACTTCCCACCCAGCTTTAGGCCCGTCTAGGTCTCCACAATTGTCTCTTCCAAAGACAATTAGCAAATGCTACAAAAGAGAATTAGCCAATATACCACACAGCCTTTCTATATAGAAGCTGCCTTGTGTCATCTCAGAAGTGGGTGCCATTTTGGAAATGGCCACAAGAGAAAAGAAACAGAATGACAGAGGGTAGGCAAAAAAAAAAAATCATAGGGCAGGAACAACTTCCAACTTCCTACTGGCTTCTCCATTGGGTTTCTTTGTGGGAATCTAACAGGGAGCATCAGAAATCTCCTTTCCCTTCTATTCCCTCCCCTTACCGAGGTGGCGAGTGGTTAAAGTGGTGAGTCGAGGTGGCGCAGTGGTTAAAGTGCAGCACTGCAGGTTAGTTCAGCTGTTCAAATCTCACCGGCTCAAGATTGACTCAGCCTTCCATCCTTCTGAGTCGGTAAAATGAGGACCCAGATTGTTGGGGCAATATGCTGACTCTGTAACCCGCTTAGAGAAGGCTGTAAAGCACTATGAAGTGGTATATAAGTCTAAGTGCTATTGCTATTGCTTACCTCCACCTCCTCTCCCCTGCCCTGCCAGCAGGTAAGTGGCTACTGCTGTGTGAGGGAGAGAGTGAGGGATTGCGAGACTGGCTGGGAAACTGTAATGGAATGTTGAAAATTAAGATCACATGATTGCAGTAGCAGCCCAGAAGAACAACAGTAGCATTGAAGCAGTCACAACATCCCTCAAAATTTATTCCTTCAGGAGTCATGGGTTCTAAATTTTGGACCCATTCTATAAGTTAGCCCATTAAAGGTAGACTTTACTTGGCTAGCAATACTTTATAGAAGAGAAAAAAAGTATTCCAAGTTTATCTTAAATGATTAAACACAATTTATCTAATATCAATCATATGCCCAGGTGATATTTTAACTATTTGATATAGCTTCATATGCGGATGTTTTAGCCTTTTCCTCATTTTATGGAAGATACCTGAGATACCTTATGTGTAAAGGGTAGTATGTATATTTATAAGTAATTAAAACAATTAAAATGTTTTTCAAACAATCAAACAAATATGCCCTACATAACCATTCACAACACAACTACAGAATTTATCAAGGAATCTGTACAATCCTCACCACTGTTTCCATGATTCTAAATAAAGACCAACAGAGAATGGTCAAGGGTTGACTGACAACATTGATTTCTGTCCATGGTTTTTTTGTTTTGTTTTTGATTTAAAAGGGCAGATGCTTTTCCACGCTGGATTATTTCATCAGCTTTTTGGTGAGAGGATTTTTGACAGATGGTTCCTTTAAATCATTCACATGCAAGTGACTGCCAATTCTAAAGGCTGGAAAATTATTCATTTGTCTCAGATCAGACCATTCTGATCCACTTTCCACGATGAAGTCCAGATTCAGATGTCTGACAATTGGCATTCATACCCATCTCTTCCTCTAATGAGTGTGTTAAATACTTTGCTTCTATTTCTGTTCGTTGTCATTCCAAGAATGCGCTGATTGTCTCACCTCTGTGTTTGACTGGCATAACAACATTACTGTGCAACTTATAGCTCTGGTAACCAGGCACCCTGATTCTCTGCAGGACTTTGGCTGACTTTTTATTTATTTATTTATTTATTTTAAAAAACCATGCATTTATTACTTCATAAGGAAGTCAGAATGATGAATATACATCATATTCCTTCCTCTTCCTATTTTCCCTCAGCAACAACCCTGTGAGGTGAGTTGGGCTAAAAAAGAGTGACTGTCCCAAAATCACCCTGCTGGATTTCATGGTTAAGGCAGTACTAGAACTCACAGTCTCCTAGTTTCTAGTCCAGTGCCATAAAACTGGCTCTGTAAATGATAGTATAAAAAGGTCAAAGTCAATATGCAATGCAATGCAATGCAATACACAAATGATATTATACAATGTCAGGAATATGACATTGCAGCGTCTCCTTTGACATTCAATCAACAGTCTGACCTCCTGACTTTCTTTCCCAGTGAGAAATTGACTAGTTGAAAAGCAAAGTATCATCCACCAATATCCACCAATATCAACTTTCTATCCAAGATTCCTCTGGTTTCATTTAGGCCCCAATACAGGTCAGATACACCTTCTCTTTTTTAGAGCACTTCATTTGGAATTAATTCTATGTCCCAAAGTTTAGTTTTTGAATAAATACCCACCTGCCAAGATAAAAGACAACAGGTAAAACGAAAGAGGCATTTGCTGGAAAGGGGTGTCAAAAAAAAAAAGATTTGGAAGATGGTGGCTGTGATTGCATGTTCGACACCCCACCTATTTTAATATGCACACATATTTTAAAGGGATGGGATTCTGATCCCAGAACCCCTTACAATATTTCATGTAATTTACAAAAGTTCTACCCCGAGCATTGTATGAATCTCTCTCATAAATTCTGTTCAGTATACCAGAGCCAACTTGTGACATACTCTTTGGATTGAATACGGCTTTAGCCACCCAATTAAAAATATTTTCTAGCCATAAAACACAACAAGAGAAAGAAAAAATCCATCTCTTTCTTGCTATCTCTGCTTCTATTCCACTAAGAATTAAGAAGATTTTTACTCATGGAGTCGATGTTTCTAAAACTACATCTTCAACTATGATCTCTGAGGGATTTCCCCCCCTGGTTGCTAATGACCCATTGTGTGGGTCAATGTTTGCTCAAGGCAACCTATCAGGACAGAAATGTCAGCAGGATCTACTGCTGCTGTCCAAATGATCGAAGGAGCAGACACACAATGCCAGTTCTGCCCCTTTCATTTCTGAATGCAACTTCGTATACAAGAATGAAGAATGTGGCAATGCTTGGTTTATGATGGCACAGGGCTGCTTTGCCCCATCTTGACCTCATCTGCAGATATTTTTGAAGTAGGGTTAACTTAAATGTCTTAAAGAGCTACTGCATATTTGCTATTTTTAAATGGAAGCAATAGAAGTTCTGTTTGCTTACAGTAACTCAGAAAGAAATGCCTGGGTGTGTGAACCACTGCCAGATAATACTGTGTGAACAATAAGTAAACAAGCAAATAAACATCTTACATGCACTGTAAATTTAATGCTCATGAATGTACAAACATAGGAAGATGTTCTAGATCAGATCGTGGACCCATTCAGCTGCCAATCTGGACTGGCAAAAGTGAACACAGAATAACTAACTTGTTTGAGTTTGCTAATGACAGGTAAAAGTCATATTACCATGCTTGATATTGGAGGTAATATATAGTACATAGAAGAATAACTAACCAGAGCCATTGAAAGAGCAATCAATCTTCCATACATTTGTCTACTCCTCTTTAAAACCATTCGAGTTAGATGTCATTGCTGTAACTTCTAGCTGTAAATTTCAATGTTTAACAAAATTGATTGTTGTATTAAGGCTTTATTGCTATCTGACTGAAATCTCCAATCATTCTGCTTTGTTGGGTAATCCTAGGGTATGCTAGTTTTTTATATATAATATTGATATTATTGATATTATACTGTAATTACAATAGTAAAACCTAATTAACTAGAAAAGGTAGAAGAATTTCTTCTAATAGACGGTGCAAAAAAAAGGAAAACATGGAAATGGAAAAGAAATAAAAATAAGAATAAAGTAAAGAAAAAGAAAATATATATATAAGGGTGTAACTTCCCGCCTTCATCATAATAGGTGTAAACTTTTACTAATTTATCATCTACTCTTAAAATACAACAAATGATCTCTTCTTCTCATACAGTATCTCATCTCTGTCTGTTAACAAATCTATAAAGCATTGACATTTTAGTCCTGATATTAGCAAAAGTACATTAATTGCAAAAAATAATAACACATCTATATTAACCTTGATCAAATAAACCAATTTTATATTCCTTCTTTTTAGTTCTAACAATCTTAATAGTTAATCCATTGATATAATGTCTTAGAACTTTATTTCTTTTCATTTTTTTTCTTTGTCGCTTCTCATAAGATGCTTAAAACTTTAACAAGTCTCTTTTGCAAATCCAATGTAGGAAAATTATTCAGTTCACTTGCTTGGTTTGCTGTTTGTATATTCCTTTTATTTATTAAAACATTGTCCCTTTTTTTTTGCTCTTTTATGTCCAGCTTAACATCTTTTCCAGGTCATCCTTGTAGCCTGTGATTTGTAAATCCATTTTCAATCTTCTCAGGGAAAACTGCTTTAATGTTACAATATTTAGCTTCATTCTGTCATTGTTAATTGAGTTTATGAGTTCTTCTCCTTTAATTGTAATCTTTAGTTCCCTCTAGTGTCAAAGTCCACTGCCAAAGGGAAGACATCATGAAAAAAAACCCACTGCCATTGTGTTTGTTTAGACTGAGAAATTTGGTCAGTCAGGGAAGCTTCAGAGTGATAAAAGGATGTGTAAAAGAAAACAACAACAACAACAACAACAACAACAACAGACCCACAATTACCACTTATTACAGTAAAATAAGCAAAACAAGCAAACAAACACAAAGGAAAATTCCAAACAAACATGAAACAAATTCTCCTATTCAAGTGCCTGCAAAGTAAGAGCCAAGAAGATTCAACAACCAATTGCATCCTGATTCTGGTGACCCTGAGTGCACAGATAAACTTCCATGTGGCCTCAACAGTTCTCAGAGAGTGCTAAGGACCAGATGACTGCAAAGAACTACAATCCTCCCATCCTACTCACAACATCCTATCAGAACCGGTCCTTTCATCCTCCCACCATCCAGTCTCAACTAACAATCCTTTCATTCCCCCTCCATCAGAAGTGATGAAGCTTCTTGGGTGAGAAGCAAAGCGTTTTCTTCTTCCTCAAACAAAAAACAGTCCAGTTGCCTTTTGAAGAAACAAGAAAGTTTCAGACAACTATGACCTGGATGACTGAGAATCTCCACAGACACAAGACAGAACAACTGACTTTTTTTTCCTGCAGAGAACAAATCACTAGCTCTTCTCTTGCTGAATGTTGAATGGACATGACACTCATCCTACTGCCCTGCAAATATAGCAATAGCAATAGCACTTATATACTGCTTCACAGTGCTTTACAGCCAGGGGTGGTTCCACTTACCTTTGCCATCGGTTCACATCGTGATGTTTCATGCGCATGCGCGCATTCACTCTGCTCATGCGTGCACGCACATCCCCTTGTGTGATTTTACTTCCATGCATGCTCAGAAGAAGGAATTAGCCCAAAACACAGCTGAGGAGCTCATCAGCTGTGCTTCGGGCAAAGAAATAAAGGTCGGTATTCACCCACGGGTGGGAGGGGAGGGCTCTTTTTCAAGCCACGAAAGGGAAAAAATTCCCAAAAAAGATGGTGGCGCACATGGAACAGCACCAACAATGATGTCACCAGCAGGTTGCTACCCATTCGGGCGATCTGGTCCGAACCTGGAGGAACCCACCCCTGTTTACAGACATCTCTAAGCAGTTTACAGAGTCACCATGTCAGCATGTCGAGGTGGCGCAGTGGTTAAATGCAGCACTGCAGGCTACTTCAGCTGGCTGCTAGTTCAGCAGTTCAGCTGTTCAAATCTCACCGACTCAAGGTTGACTCAGTCTTCCATCCTTCTGAGGTGGGTAAAATGAGGACCCAGATTGTTGGGGGCAATATGCTGAACTCTGTAAACCGCTTAGAGAGGGCTGTAAAGCACTATGAAGCGGTATATAAGTCTAAGTGCTATTGCTATTGCTATGTCAGTTTACCAACCTCGGAAGGCTGAGTCAATCTTAAGCCTGGTGAGTTTCAAACTACCAAATTGCAGGCAGCTGGCAGTCAACAGAAGTAGCCTGCAGTACTGCATTCTAACCACTGCGCCACCATGGCTCACATAAGCTGATCCATTCCAAAGATGCTCTGTAAAGTTATATACAACTAGAATTTTCTTTCTATTCCACAGCGACCCTTAACCTTGTAGGACTTAGATTCTGGGACAGAAACCATAGTTCGTTCCCCCACCAGCTGTTGAGTGAAGTCATGAAAAAAAACAAAACAGAAGCTTGCTATGAACTGTACATGCTCCCTCTGAAAGTCATTTTTTTCCTCATAAGCAGATGAATAAGTTGTCTAAATGGTTAATTGAATGAAAGGCATATGTAAGCTGATGGTTTATTCATGAAGTTACTCCTTTATTATTAACATGTCAAATACAATGTGGAATGAAAAATAAATATGTCCACTACAGTCCATAGACTTTATTTTTCAATATTTCATTATAGCTAAAGTCTATATCCTACCTAACTAAAGGCCTTGAGAATGGCAACTTCACATTTATTGTAACTGGGGGGGGGGAACCAAGTAAAAAAAAAGAGAGTGCACTTCAGATGTTTCATCTGCCAGTCCTTTATCTCTAGCAATTGTAAGTTTGCCAAAATTTTAACCAGTTAACTTGGGACAAACTTCATGCTCCATGATTAATCAGGCAACACTAATTAATATGGGCATCTTCCAAATGAGTGACTTTTCTCAGATGGCTAAACCCTCACTCGCTCCAGCAAAGAGAGAGAGCTCAAATTTTGCAAATTAAATCCTTTCCTTTCCCTTCTCAAGTCAGCTAGCTTGTACAAGCAACTGAGTGCTGAACTGTAACAGCTGGCTAAACCCATCATCCCCCTGTGTGACTCTATGCTGCCCTACTTTCTTGGATCTTTTGTAAATTGGCAGGAATAACTACCCTGGATCACAAAACCAGGACATTCCTAGGCAAACTAGATGTATGGTGAACCTAGACAGTGTAGACTCTGAAAGTGATGGCCAATATAGGAGCACATCTTAGCCTCTTACTGGGTGAGACTTTCTTCCTTGAGCAATTTGCCATTTCTAGTGGCAAACAGAAGTGGTTTCAGCTTCCCCCACTCTTCAGTGTGTGGGTCACAGTAATTCCCCAAAGAGGGTAGCTTGGAATTGGCCATTGCAACAGCTAAAGATTAATCATCATCGGTTAAGTCCTTCTCAAAGCTACCATAATTTGGCTACAAGAAATCCTTAGCAATCACAGATGACCGCAAAGAATTTTCTGTATCTCTTTACTGCCATCTAATGATTGTCCAGTTTTTTGTACCCCGTGCTCAGATCATCAAAAAAGAACCTGGAAGTAATCAAATGTAATCCCCCCTTTTACTATGATTATTTTGGGGTCATTATGTTAATATTTATTAATATTTATTAAAAAATAAAATGTAATAATCAGTGGTGGGTTCCTGCCGGAGCTGTCCGGTGCATAGCTCCGGTAGGGAGCAGCCAATTGCGCAATTTGCGCACGACCGCTCCGGAGCCCTCTCCACCGGTCCGTCGCGCGCGTCACCATCTTTTTCTGAGAATTTTTGGGCGATTTTGCTTCTGCGCATGCGTGGAAGCAAAATCTCGCCAAAATCTCATGAGGAGACATGCATGAGAGATTTTGCCATGATTTTGCTTCCGCGCATGCGCGGAAGCAAAATCTCGCTGAAATCTCTCTCGCGCGCATCCCCTCGCGAGATTTTGGCAAGATTTTGCTTCCACGCATGCGCAGAAGCAAAATAGCGCACCCGAAACATGGAGATGTGCGTGTAGCGCACCGGCATGGGTAAGTGAGCAACCCACCCCTGGTAATAATATTTATTAAACATTAAGTAAACTCAAAGCCTGGAAGTGGTGCGGGCTTTTTGGAAAAAGTTTCAGCCAACTCAAACTCTGTTTCTACTGCTGTGTCTCTGAATGACTCCCCTCCGTTGGACAGGAAGCCAAGAAAATGGATTGTGTTTCAGAGAGATTCCCTGAAGGGTGTTGACAAAAGGTGAGGTCCTGGCTGAAAAACAAATCATTTGAAACCTCTGTAAGAGGAAACCTGCCCATTCAGCACCTGTTCTTCTACTTTGCCAAGGAGCAATCTCAGTTTTTCCAAGCTGAAACTCCTATTTGAAACACAATAAAAATATCTCTGTATTTTGTATATTCTAAGTAATTACACTCACCTCATTTATTAGTTGAGCTGATCCACTTGTCTACAGCAGGGAAATTTGTTTAGCATTACTTAGCATTACTCTCTTTTGCATTAATTATTAGTATGTAATTTTCTTAAGTACGGAAGCCTCATTTATATGCATGTTCCCTGGAATCAATTAGGTTTCTTGCCAATTCATCAAGAATTCAGGTCTGATAGAAATAAGAGTAGATGTAGGCACAGCAGAGAAAAACATCAATCGTTTTGTTTGCTTTTTCTTTTAAACGAATGCACATACACTTTCTTCTTTCATTATAATATTTTTATGCTGTTCAATAACAGGACTTTGCCAGGCAGCTTATAATAATTATTAAAAACAACATGAAACTCATCCTAACTTTAATATTATAATTGATTGCATCAGATTACACAAATTATTAAAAGAAAAGGGGGTTTCTTGTTAAAATCCTAAATCAGAGAAATAATCAACCAAAATAATATGCATTGTTTTCTTTAGGTGGTGAAGTTGTCATCTCTGAATATTATTAGGAATAATGTCTACAGTTTAAGAAAAAGGTCCACTTTTAAAAATATATATATAGGGCTTATTTCCCACAGTTTCCAGGAGTCAACAATGAATCAAATGTATATTTTCTTTTATGTACACTGAGAGCATATGCACCAAAGACAAATTCCTTGTGTGTCCAATCACCCTTGGCCAATAAAGAATTCTATTCTATCTATTCTATTATATCTAGAAGGCTCTATATCTATCTATCTATCTATCTATCTATCTATCTATCTATCTATCTATCTATCTATCTATCTATCTATCTATCTATCTATCTATCTATCTATCTATCTATCTAGCTAGCTAGCTATCTAGCTAGCTATCTAGCTATCTAGCTATCTAGCTATCTAGCTATCTAGCTATCTAGCTATCTAGCTATCATCATCATCGTCGTCGTCATCTATCTATCTATCATCTATGATCTATCTATCATCTATTTATCTATTATCTATCTACGTTCTACCAGAGCTAGAGATATGAGAGAGAGAGAGGGAGGGAGGGAGACAGAGACAGAGAGAGGGAGAGGGAGAGGGAGAGGGAGAGGGAGAGAGAGAGAAAGAGAGAGAGAGAGAGAGAGAGAGAGAGAGAGAGAGAGAGAGAGAGAGAGAGAGAGAGAGAGAGAGAGAGAGAGAGAGAGAGAGAATGAATATGAAGGAGAATGTTAAGAGATAGTCAAATCTTCTAACCTCTTACATTGGTGATTTATTGGTGACTCTGACTAGTTGCAATTAAAAAAAATATTTCCAGTAAGTCCACATACTGTATGCTCTTCTCTATGGTCTCGTTTGTGCAAATTGTCCAATGGAGGATTTTCATGTTTCAGTATGAGAAGATGACCAACTTGTTTCATTTGTTTGTCCAAACATTTGTCTGTTTAGATTAGGTCCAATGGTTCATCTGTAACTAAATGCATTACATTACAATATATAAATAGAAAATTTGCAAGCTTTTGATGAATGTTTTCTCAGACATTGCTCACAAAGCATTCCTGGGAGTAAACTTTTCAGCCAATTTATCTGCAACAGAGGGATATGGTGTCAATATCACACATCTGATTCCCTTCTTTTTCAGGAATGTCTGAAAGCTGTTTGGTTACAAATTGTCCATTGTCACTCACTAATTGTTCTAAAACACCTGCTCTCCCAAAGAGTTTTTTCAGATCATTTACGGTTTGTATGGTTATTGCTGAAGTCAATGGAAATATTCTTGGCCCTTTGAACATGGATTCACCACAATTTAAAAATGTGCCTATAAATGTTCCTGCAAAGTTTATATGAATTGTAGCAAGGCAGGCCATTTCCACAGGATATTTTTGGCATCTTTTGTATATGTTGGCAACCTGATCAATTAGCTGCAAGCTGTTAAATTTGTTGATGCATTCCCTGCCACCAAACTTCAAACTATTGTCTTTGTTTTTATTACTTGAGGACATCCAACACTATCTCAACCCTTAAGCTCCCAGTTTGGACAATATGATGAGTATTCTCTACATACATGTATGTAGAATTGTGAATTCTATTTTGTATCCATGTCCTTTATGGGGGGGGGGGAACTCCCAATACTCCATTCAAGAAGCTGCTGTTAGTGTAATTCCTCCTCTTGGATCAAACATTGAACATAGTAGCTGATAATTAATGAGCAGAGTAACTAGCTTTTGTACAAGGACTAGTTGAAATGATTAACTCTTCAAATGTAATTCAGCAGTCTTTGTCTGTTTCTGTATAATTTTCCTGTGCAATTTTGAGGGAATGTAATGGGAAAGGTACTGGTTGTTCACTTCACTATCTTTCATGATATCTGAGCTAACTGTGCCAACACCATATTGTGAGACATGATACGCCAATTTCAGGTCAGGATGGGTTAAAATACATATTTTGTCCACTTCATCATCTTCCCTCCTGCTAAGAAAGTGTCAAAGGGACAGAACATGGACATAATTTGTTAGAATTAATTAATCCTAAAAAAGATTGTAACTCTGATACCTCTTGTGGCTTGGGACATTCACAACTGCTACAATTTTCCCTGTATGCCTGGATATTAAATTGGCGTTGTACTTCTACACAAACCTAATATGCAATACTAGATTTAAATAGCTCACACTTGCCCTAGAGTATTCTGAGGTCATTGTCCACCAGTCTCTGCGGTACTATCTTGAGGTTTTGCAGATGCAGTCACCATTTTCTCTGGTGACAGTGATGTCATCTGAATAGCAATGGGTTTCTGAACAGCCTTGTAATATTTGGGCCATGGCTTTCTGCCCAGACACTAGTGCTGATATTACCAGACAATCCTGTTACAATGATATAACCCTTTGACTGCATTATGATGTGAAATAGCATGCAAAATGCCTTGATTTCTACTTGTAAAAAAAGCCTCTGTTTGTATTTGCTAAAATACTATATTATCTTCCCACCACTGGTGAGGTGGTAAAATGTCTTTGGTTCCAGCCACAGGGAATTGCTCAGTTTAGTAGATTAATGGTAACTTTAGAATTACTCCAGATTCTGATAGTTTTCTTCTTTTAGCTACTGGATAGAACAATTCACTAGTGGAATGACTTGCCTCCTGAAGTTTTGGATGCTCCAACACTGGAGGTTTTTAAGAAGACATTGGACAACCATTTGTCTGAAATGGAAGAGGGTTTCCTGCCTGAGCAAGGGGTTTATTTTTTATTTTTATTTTTTTATTTATTTTTGTCAAGTACGTGTTGGTAATATACATAGATATAACATTGTTTATATACATAAAATGAGTACTGATAAGAGGGAACATTAGGACAGGGATGGTAGGCATGCTGGTGCACTTATGCACGCCCCTTACTGACCTCTTAGGAATCGGGTGAGGTCAACAGTGGACAGTCTAAGGGTAAAGTTTTGGGGGTTTGGTGACGAAACCACAATGTCAGGTAGTGAGTTCCAGGCATTTACCACTCTGTTGCTAAAGTCGTATTTTCTACAGTCAAGTTTGGAGCGGTTCACTTTGAGTTTGTATCTGTTGTGTGCTCGTGTATTGTTGTGGTTGAAGCTGAAGTAGTCGTTGACAGGAAGGACGTTGTAGCAGATAATTTTATGAGCTATGCTTAGGTCGTGCCGAAGGCGACGTAGTTCTAAGCTTTCTAAGCCCAGGATTTCAAGTCTGGTTGCGTAAGGTATTCTGTTGCAAGTAGAGGAGTGGAGGGCTCTTCTTGTAAAATATCTCTGGACACTTTCTAATGTATTTATGTCCGATATGCGGTGTGGGTTCCAGACAGATGAGCTGTATTCAAGGATTGGTCTGGCGAATTTTTTGTATGCTCTGGTTAGTAGTGTGATATTACCGGAGAAGAAGGTTGGACTAGAAGACTTCCAAGGTCTGTGTTATTCTGTTATAAAGCCCATAATGACCTCCAACCAGTGTTTGAAAGAAAGCTATTTGATTCTGTTTCACCTAGTTCACCTTCTACTTGTTTTTATACAGAACTGGAATTGCTTTATGAAACAAAGGTTGGCATTTTCCAGTATTATTATTTTACCTTTTGGGGATTGAGGGTGCTGATGCCATTGTTGAAGATAGCTGCATCACTTTGGTATGGTTTGGATATTTCAGTCTGGATCTGAACCATATTGCTAGTCTCAATTCATTCATTCATTCATTCATTCATTCATTCATTCATTCATTCATTCATTCATTCAATTTATATGCCACCCATTTCATTTTGAAAGGATACTGTGAGCAGGGCTATAGATTTCCTTGTTAGCTATTTCTATTTCACTTTCATTATCAAACACTTCAACTATAGGATTGTGCTCTTTTTAAAGTAGTGCTGTGTTCTTAGTTTTAGGAAATGGTTTGCTTTTCTCTAAGCAACAGGCTCTGTAAATATCTCTCATTTTATTGCAGTTTGTACAAGTTTCTCTTTTAAATCTGCATGAACTGGTGAGTGTGAATTATGAATTTTTACTCACAGTATGCTATTGCAAGTTTGTTTGCATTTGTTTCTATACCTGATTGGAGCTTTATTACATATTTTGCAGTAGTTTTCATGGGAAGAGCAATTTCAAAACCATTCTTAAATGTTAAATCTATCAGTTATGAATCTTTTGCTTTCAGAATTTCACAGTCTAGTTGATCTCTCAATGCACTGTTTACCTTTAGCCATTCAGTAAATTTGCAATGTTCAGATGCTTTTTGAGTTTAGCTGCATATGCTACAATATATTCTTCCTTTTTCTGTTTGCTTTATGAAACCAATTTTTTCTGCTAATAATGATTTTAATCTCAAACATTCCTGCATTATTTTCAATTTATCCATCATGTTTGTATGGCCCTCTGTCTAGGTGTCATACAGTATTTAATTAAAAAAGAAAACCAATAAATATAAATTGTGAGGATAAAACATATTGATATACCTCAGCACCATGCCTCCCATTCTGTAGCATTCAGTAAAACTCACATCTTCTGTTCAAGTTCTTCAATATATAATGTCCAATCTACCGTAGCACTATCAAGCAGGCTAATCTTCCCAATATAACTATCTACCCTACTGTGCTCTTTTCTCTTCACTCACCAATTTAATGTTATTCTTTTCTTTCTTTCTTTGTTGTACCAGCCTTTACCCCCTATCTAGAGATAGTGAGGCTTGAGAGCCTTTTTAAACAATTCTACCCTATTCATGACTTTTTTATTGATGATTTCAGGCTCAAGAGTAAGTTTTTCAGCTGCTTGCTTTACTGAAACTTCTAAAAGAACTAATTCAAGTAAGTCTGTAAACATTATAACACATATAACCCAAGGTAATAAAGTAAAGTATTACTGGTTAAATCCACCTATAATAACAGAAACACTTTACATTACATTTCAACTAAAATGTTTAAAACTTAATAATAATAATAATAATAATAATAATAATAATAATAATAATAATAATAATAATAATAACAACAACAATAACAATAACAATAACAATAACAACAACAACAACAACAACAACAATAATAATAATAATAATAATAATAATAATAATAATAATAATAATAATAACAACAACAACAACAGAGTTGGAAGGGACCTTGGAGGTCTTCTAGTCCAACCCCTTGCTTACGCAGGAAACCCTACACTACTTCAGACAGATGGTTATCCAACATCTTCTTAAAAATGTCTAGTGTTGGAGCATTCACAACTTCTGGAGGTAAGTTGTTCCACTGATTAATTGTTCTAACTGTCAGGAAATTTCTCCTTAGTTCTAAGTTGCTTCTCTCCTTGATTACTTTCCACCCATTGCCTCTTGTTCTACCCCCAGGTGCCTTGGAGAAAAGTTTGACTCCCTCTTCTTTGTGGCGACCCCTGAGATATTGGAACACTGCTATCATGTCACCCCTGGTCCTTCTTTTCATTAAACTAGACATACCCAGTTCCTGCAACCGTTCTTCATATGTTTTAGCCTCCAGTCCCCTAATCATTAAAGTGCACTGTGAAATTTGGAAAGGCATGTGCTTCAAATGTGTTTATATGTTTCTTTTTTGGAAATGCAAAAATATTCTTCTCCTTTCCAGTCTTGCATCACGCAATATGTTGAAAGTATCACTGGAGAACATAAACTGTTTCTATAGTACAGTTTTATCAGCTAAGATACATACAAATCTTTCATTCATAGTGCAAGCAACAAATCCAGGAATACTTTAATGGGTTACATTACAGAGCCACAGTGGTTAGAATGCAGTACTGCAGACTACTTCTGCTGCCTGCCGGCTGCCTGTAGTTTGGCAGTTCGATTCTCACTGGCTCAAGGTTGACTCAGCCTTCCATCCTTCTGAGGTCAGTAAAATGAGGACCCAGATTGTTGGGGGCAATATGCTGACTCTGTAAACCACTTAGAGAGGGCTATAAAGCACTGTGAAGCGGTATATAAGTCTAAGTGCTATTGCCATTGCTACATTTCCATCAGATTGGGAAGTAGTTTTGATTCCTTTTGGAACAAGCCTGGATATTAAATTCTAAAAAAACCCCACAAAAGAGGAGTGGTCCCTTAAAATTGTCCTATTCATTTAGAGAAGTAGTGAAAGTGAACTAGGCCACACAATGTCTATACCTTAACATTGATTGATTGATTAGATTTATAAGGCCACCCAACCCAAGCAGTGTGGGTAGCATACTGCATAAAAACAATCCATCAATCAAAGAACTACCCACATATATAGAATAACAGCTGGAGACCTTGGAGATCTTCTAGTCCAACCCCCTGCTCAGGCAGGAAACATAACAATAGATACTGCCGTATATAAATATCAAATATGAAATTGCAACCAAGCCCATTTATTCTTTGCAATTCAGTTGAACACTGGAAAGAAGGTATAGAAATAGGATCAGGTTTTTGACTATCTGCCTGCCAGCAAGATAATTCTCCAACAACTAACTAAACACAGCTGGACCAAATTTGGTATGGTATGGAAACAAGTCAGCTAAAGTAAGTTCAAGTTCAAACCAAATCTGATCAGTGGACAAAAAACCCAGGACAGATGTAGAGGAAAACATCTCCTCCAAGTTCCCCAACTCATCTCTATGTGAAAAGACAAAGAGATCAAAAAGGCTTCCAATTTTACCATTATTTTCCTCTCTCCCTTTTTTTACAATAATTTTATTAGAATTTAAAAATGCAAAGATGAATTACTAAGGAAAATATAAAAAGGAAAGAAAAAAGTGCAGAGATAGAAAAAAGAAAAAGAAAAAAGCAATATATAAAAGATGACTCCTGTTCCCTCCAGATTAAATATAAGTTATTTTAGTTATTTCAGTAACTGAACACCTTCTCTGGAATTTCAATTAAAAAGGTCTTTTCTTCCTATATCTCATCCCTTATTTATAATCAAATTGTAAAAAATCATCATTCAACTCTAATAATCAAAAGTCTATTAAGAGCTATATATTAACATATATAAATTATGTTATAATTTATAAAAGTTGTAATATAAAAAATAATAAAAAATCCATTTTGTAATCCAAATTTGTCATTTTTTCTAAGAAATGAACCAAAATAATTCTCTCCCCACTTATAAACAGATTATTAAAGTCTTGTCATTCAGTCCTAGCAAAAAAGAAATTAATAGCTACCACAAACCATAATGTGTATATTTTAACCCTGATCATATAGATTCACTCGATAGACTTTCAGTTTACTTTTTAAAAAGCTTTATCTTCAGTCCCATCAAATAATGTTCTCCAAGTTGATTTCTTATCATTTTCTCTTTCAGGAACAGCTTCAGTAATTCCTCACTGTCTCCTCTCAGTAACAATTTCCTTAGTTTCACATGTTCCTTTTGTAAATCCAAGATAAGAAGGCTTTCCAAGTCACTCTTCTGATTAATTATTTGTATATTGCCTCAATTATTAAGACCTCAGCAGGTTCCATTTATAAATCCATGTTGGCATCTTTTTCCATATCTCTCTTATACACTGACATATTCTTTCAAGTTCATCTGGGTCCTTAACTTTCCATTATAATTTCACTTTTGCTGTTTTTCTAAAAGTAAACAGCGAATTCTTAATCTTTTTTAATCCTTAAATTCACACTAGAGCTTCTTTAATCAAGGGTAGGAGGAAGGTTTTTTCCTCCCAGCAACATAGAAAAGTGCCCTTGGGAGGGTTGCTCGAAGAAGTCAATAACAAATAGCTTTCCAAAAGCCTTTTGCTTTTTCAAAAGGCAATTGGACTGTCTTTATTTTTCCTTGAAGATGTTTTGCTTGTCATCCAAGATGCTGCTTCAGTTCTGATCTGAAGAAGCTTCTTGAATGAGAAACGAAATGTCTTCAAGAAAAAACAAATTCTAGTTGCCTTTTGAAAAAGCACCTTGGGACAACCATGATCTGGATGACAGAGAATCCCCACAGATCAGGGGTGTCAAACTCATGGTCCGTGGGCCGGATGCATCACGTGCTGGCCCTGCCCCCACCTGGTTTAGCGAAGGGGGAAAAAGTCCCAATACGTTACGTGACGACGACGTGATGCTGCGAGTTTGACACCCCTGTCATAGATGATAAGCAGCTTCCTAAAGTAGTTAAGAAACAAAAGTGAACCAAATGTCTCTTCGAAATATGCCAAATACTAACTTACACAGGATGATTTCCCCTCAGTTCCCAGAGCTCTCAAACCTGCTGGGGACTGCTATTTTACAATCTCTATGTAGGGCAAACCCGTGGGCAATCCTTGTCCTCTCCTTGATCCAGATATGAATTCTGATCCATTCTGACGTTGATGCTGATCCATTTCCACCATGATTGTCTGCTTTGCAAAAAGCAGAGCTGTGTTCAGTCCACCATGGCTGTCCCTAGAAGTGTCCATTCTAAGTTTCCCTCCTAATCAAAAACCAGGATACTTGCTTCCTCCATGTACACATGCAAACACCACACACAGTTACAATAATAGCAGGAGAAAGCAGACATTTTCCCTCAGAGTCACAACATATTAGTTACACAGAAGAAAGTACAGGTGCTTCCTATGGTCACTGTTGCTAAGGGTTGGAAAAAAGTCAAGAAATCATTCTCTTCCTGCTTTCCCCGACTTACAGAAACAGCAGGCATGCATGCTGTGTTTTAGAAATAAAAAGGCATTGCTTAATTTTCCCCACACTGTATTTTCTCCTTCACATAGTGGTAGCAGCGAGAATGATTATCCTTCAACTCATGTCTTAGTAAATTAGAGCAAGGAAGAAAATATGGCTAATCAAAGATTTTGTCACATGAACAGCTCACAAACCACTCTTGAATGCTAAATGGAGCTACACAGATGGCTGAGGAAGCTTACAAGTGAGATGGAGAAAATAATGAAGGGCTGCAGGACCTGGAAATATTAAGAAGATACCACAGTGAATCAGCAATAAAAAAGCTGGATGATGACTTACTGGCAAACAGAACTGGAAAAGAATTCTGATATGGATAGCAGAAGAAAGGGAGTTTCATACCAATTGGATATATACAGTATATCTATATATCTATATATCTATATATCTATATATCTATATCTATATCTATATATCTATATCTATATCTATATCTATATCTATATCTATATCTATATCTATATCTATATCTATATCTATATCTATCTGTCTGTCTGTCTCTCTCTCTCTCTCTGTATGTATACGTATGTATATATGTGTATGTATGTATGTGTATATATATATACACGTGAGCTATGAGGTGGGGGCGGATGATCCGGTTAGCCATGGCACGCTCAATCAAAGGCCTCTGTACTGGCCTAATCAGGCTCCCTTTGGCCTATGATGTGAGGGAAGCCTAGGCCTGAGTTGGGGTGAAGGACGATCCTGGGAACACAGGCGGAAGCTGTTTCCTGCGATATCTGGTCACAAAAGTGAGGTTGGGGTGGGCAATCTGCTTAGGCCATGGCATGCTCAATCAAAGGCCTCTGTACTGGCCTAATCAGGCTCCCTTCCCCCTCCCATGACATCACGAACAAATGTCGCTCTAGGACGCAGCACTCGCTCTCCTTAAAGGCCTAGGCCACTGATGGCTAACCTTTTTCTCATTGCATGCCAGCACCCATAATGCAATGCGCGTGTGACACCCACACACCCACACACCCCCCTGTGCATGCACGTGTGATCCTCCCCATGCTTCCCCCTGGGCATGCGCATGCAACTCCCCCGCACTCCCCCTCCCCCTCCAGAGGGCCTCGAGAGCCCAGGGGAGACCGTTTTTGCCCTCTCAGAAGCTCGAAGAAAGCCTCTGGAGCCTGGAGATGCACCCCACCCTCCACGACAGATACCTGAAAATCAGCTGGCCAGTGGGAGATGCGCACGCATGCGCGGTGCACCTGAGCTGGGCGACGGCTTGCATGCCTGCAGAGAGGGCTCTGCGTGCCACCTGTGGCACCTGTGCCATAGGTTCGCCATCATGGGCCTAGGCTTTCCAAAGTTATGCTGGAAAACACTCACCCACCCCAGAGATGTCTTACCCCCACAGTGTTTGTCTCCGGAGGGTAAGTCATCTGTGTACCAAGTTTGGTCGTAATTGCTCGAGGCGTTCCAGAGTTATGCTTGAACATACACACACACACACACACACACACAAATCGACCATGGCATTTTCAACAAATGGGTTAAACAACCTATACTGTAGCTTAATATAAATGAATCTCAGAGGACTAGTAGACAGAATGAACTCTCATCTTTCTTCTCACTGCATCTTTTGCTTATTGATTTTTTTTCTGTACATTTTTTCTCTTGCTGAAGCTAGTGGTTGGTTAATTTGGCTTAAGTGGAAAACTTTAAATAGAACAGAATAACAGAGTTGGAAAGGACCTTGAAGATCTTCTAATCCCCCCTTCTCAAACAGGAGACCCTATATTATTGCAGACAACTGGCTGTCCAGGCTCTTTTGAAAAGCCTCCAGTGATGGACCAGCCACAACTTCTGAAGGCAAGCTGTTCCACTGGTTAATTCTTCTTGCTGTTTGGAAATTTCTCCTTAGTTCTAGGTTGCTTCTCTCCTTGATTAGTTTCTATCCATTGTTTTTTGTCTTGCCTTCTGGTGCTTTGGAAAATATGTTGACTCCCCCTCTTCTTTGTGGTAGCCCCTCAAATATTGGAACATTACTATCATGTCCCCACTAGTCCTTTTTTCACTAGAGTAGACATACCCAATTCCAGCAACTGTTCTTCCTATATTTTAGCTTCCAGCCCTCTAATTATCTTTGTTGAACTCTGCACTCCTCTGGACAGGTGAAATGATATTGAAACTGAGGTATTTAAGAAGTTTCTATTTTAATGTATCAGCTTTAGTCAGCTTGAATTGAAGGTTTTGCCTGATTTATTGCTAGCTATAAAGTGGCCAAAGGTTGGGTTGAATCTTGTATTCTACAACCTTTTTTTCTAGTGGTCTCAGGACTTCTTGGCTTTCATGCTGTCCTTTAGTTCCAAAGAAAGATTTCCCATATTATACTTCCTTTACACAGAGGAATATTTTTTTTTAGAAAACTGGAAGATGGACCGAAGATAATAGCTATGTTGCAGGGATGGGTTCTAACTTACCTCACTGCCGGTTCGCTTCCTCCCACGCCGCATGGCCGCAGTAGCAAAAATGCACAATAGAAAAAATTCAAAAAAATTCAACCCCCCCCCCGAAAACAAGATGATGACGCATGCGCAGTGCCAGAAACCTGGCTTCTGCACATGCACAGAAGAAAAAAAAATGAAAAAAATCCCCCCCCCCAAAATTCGCCTTCCAAAAAAATTTGAAAAAAAGATGGCTGCCTCCACAGACCGGCACTGTCCAATCCAGTTGCGTGACATCATCGTGACAGCACCAGCGGGTCGCTACCGGTTCGGGTGAACCGGTCAGAACTGGGAGGAACCCACCTCTGCTATGTTGATAAGAGACAAAAATGTTGTATCTGGCTCTATTTACTTTTTCTTTTTTTTTTAGCTGTTTCAGTTGGAGAAGCCCTTTCTATTGCCACAGTAGTGGAAGCTGTCTGTAATAAAGTTACCATAATAAAAGGAGGAATATTTCATTTCATTCACCTTTCTTGTATTTAGTAGCTTCTATTGTTTCCTTGCACATGATTTTTCAAGGGAATCTCATCAATGTGTATTTGTTTCCAGTGCAATCTCTATAATAATGTACTTCTACAAAACAGCTGGACTGAAGTTTTTGAACAGCTGGAGAGCTTTACAGTAAGTGAGATGGCAGAGACTCCTTAAAGGTTTCTTGTGTTTTTCTGTCTGCTGCAGAAAGATTGGTTGCAGGGGCCATGCTGCTTTCTGTCCAGAATCTTTAAAAAAAACATTTTTAAATGTTGTATGATAGTCATATGGACATTAACCAACATGCAAAACAGATGGATGCTTGCAAATACTTTGGAACACATGAAATGTGAAAGCTGAATCAGATTCCTAGCAACTGATCTTCAGAACTGCAGCTCCCACATAGCCTTAATTCTGATCACTGTAGGTGAAACTGCAGTGTAAATCAGCTGGAGACTCAGTCATGTTTCCCTTGGAGGCCACATTTTTTCATATTGTGTTTATATTAAGAAAGCATGTGACATTCTTGTCACATGATGTCATCAGCTCATGACATTTATAAAAGTCTCCCACCCATTTGTCAGATAATATGCCCCAACAAGATTCCTCAAATTGCTATAGCATAATTTCCAGATATCATGCAATAGGAGTGGGCAACTATGGCACATTTATGATCTGTGGACTTCAACTCCCAGAATTCCTGAGACAGCCAATTCTGGGAGTTAAAGTCCATAGGTTGTAAAAGGGCCATAGTTGTCCACCTTGCCATACAGGTATGTCCCCATAGTGTCCTGACATTTAATAGACCTGCACACATAGCAGCAAAAATGACTTTTTAAAGAAGCCATTCTATGCTATGAGACAATCAGCTTCACAAAATTTGGCTACCATGCAGCAAAGTAATATTTTGTCAAACTGATTGATACCTTCTTGGCTTGCTCTTTTAAAAAACCTTTGCTTTGACTCTATGAATCATCATAAAGAATAATAAAGACTTTGTATAATAAAATATGGGGCTGATTTATACAAAATACAATAGGTTAAAATATGCATGATAGTTATATAAGTGATTTATAGACTATATGTGTCTGTGTGTATATTTGTACACTCTTTGCATTAAACGATTATATATAAAATTGTCATTTTTTACTGTTATAGTAACATATTCTCTGTATTCTAGTTTTTTCTGTTGTATTTTTCTTTACTTATTTTATTTACATATTGTTTTGGATAATGTATGTATCTTTGTGTTTTGTTCCATTTTTTTCTTTTTCTGTTATTTTAAGAGCAATAAAATATTGCTCTTATTAACAAAATAGTTTCTAGTGTGCCAAATATCAATATCAATTTTTTTTAAAAAAAAATATGTAGGTATGAGTATAGAATATACTATAGAGTATAGAATAATAGAATAATAATAACATAAAGGCCAAGAGTGAAAGTTGGACACATTTGCTGTCAGTCAACATTGGAGAGATACATAAAATATGGAAGTGTAGTTGACTATGACTTTTAAATATTTCTCTCTAACTCTCTTCCCTATTTAATCCTTTTCCCCATTCAGAATTCCATCTCTCCATGAATTCTCAAATATTGCTTTTTTATTATTGACTCCCCTTTGCTGAAGGCTCACTCATAACTATTCTTAATTCCTTTTCTGGGTGCTGTGCTCCTAACGGAGAAATCTATTTAATAAGAACAACCCTGCAAAGCTTTGAAGGGCAGCTGTCAGTTTGAAACTGCTTGCTAGAATAACAAACCTTTGTAGTTCTACAAAGTGAAGTTGCCTTGTTTTTTTACTTTGTACACTTTTGACTGCCTTCTTTAGCAGCTATGCATGTGCATAAACCTCCTTACTGGATATGCTGAAGAAGGCCCCAGAAGTGACCCAAAGTGGCAGGTTTCATTGTTAATTCTCCACAATGCAAATTTTGTTGCTTCTGCAGAACACAGTGGCTCATTGAGGTGAACACAGTCATATAGATGTTGAGCCAAAGATTCAAGCAGAGCCACCAAAATAGGCACAAATGGACACAAACACAGAGACAGTTCTAAACAGACAGCAGAACAATAGATGTTCGTCATGTAAACTTTTCAAAGGTTTTACATCCTCTGTGACTAAATTAATTATCCCAATTATCCCAAGCCTGAAATCTTAAACATATACCAATGACACCGAGATATGGACAAATGACAGCTTTCATCAAATTATGATGAAACATATATATTCCACACCCATTTGCACTATTCAGTTGACCTTGAGAGCACAGATAAATCTGTAAGTGGCCTCAATGACTCTTAGAAAGAATACTAATGACCAGGTGACTGCAAGGAATATAAATCTTTCCATTCTCCATCATCATTCAGAACTGAAAAAGCTTCTTGGATGAGAAAGGAAATGTCTTCAAATAAAAAACAAAGTTCACTTGCCTTTTGAAAAAACACCTTTGGGACAACTCTGACTTGGGTGACTAAGAATCTCCATAGACATTTAAACATATACAGTTATATACATACAAATATTTATTTATTTATTTATTTATTACGGTTTTCTTATATGCCGCCCAACTCCCGAGGGACACACATACATATATACTGTATATATATATATTTGTGTGTGTGTGTGTGTGTGTGTGTGTGTGTGTGTGTGTGTGTGTGTGTGTGTGTGTGTGTGTGTGTGTATAGAACTACCCAACTCCCTCCTTTCCCTTAAAGGGAAGATTGCAATCAACTACCCTTAATCCTTCCTGATGCTTAAATAGCAATAGCAATAGCACTTAGACTTATTTACTGCTTCACAGTGCTTTTACAGCCCTCTCTAAAGATACAAAGTTCTGAATCAACCCAGAATTTCAATCCCAGAAAAGTCCTTGGACCCACCCACTGTTCACATTTTGACTTCAACTTGCCACTCAAAGTTTGGTACAGCCCTTGAGCCAATGAAAATTGCATATTGCTGCTCTAGAATATAAATGCTAATTCCTCACACCAGTTATAGTACACTGAACAATATACAGCTCCCAAAAGGGAGATTAAACCTATGATCTATTAAATGCATAATTTGCAGCTGTTCCTGCTAATTTTATCTTAATTAGAGGAAGGGCATGGAATCACTTTTTCCTCTAGAAGTGAATAGTGGTATAGAAATAAACAATAATACTCCAGCTGAAGATTTTGAAAATGTAATTTAAATCTATAGGATGCACTTTGGAATGGCTGAGCTATAACCAGCGGTTGCAGTACCTTTGATGAATGTAAGCCGAGACTTTCTGCTGTTCATATTTTGTATTTTTAATCTTAACGTTTGCTTTGACAGAATCTAATTTTTAAAGATAAGACAGTGTACCAACTGCTGAAGTACTCTTTTCAAATTATATTTATGGCTGTTTCCTTCAAATTCAAAATAGGCTTAGAATTTCAGTATTTGGTCACATTGTAACTCTATGGTTTGAATATATACAACATAAAACCTACATTCCTGATGAATTTATACCATAAGATGAATGGAGATGTGAAGTACAAATGAACAGCTTGAATGTACCAATATCCTGCTTGTTCTACAACGTGGTTTACGATTTCAGAATACATAGAATCACATACATGGATGACATCTGTGAATACTGCTAAGAGCAAACTTATATAGGTGACAGCAAGCAAGAGGCAACTTTGTGTATTTGAATACACCATGTCATTTCTTCTTTAAGAAAGTTGAAAGAATAATACAGTAGATCACCTTTGCTTGAAATTGGACAATATATACACTGAGTTATAATGGAGGACATCTACTCCAGGGATGGGTTCCTCCCGGTTCGGACCAGTACGTGCATACTGGTAGCGGTCCACTGGTGATGTAATTTTGGCATCATGGTTCCGGTACTGTCTGTGCCGGTCCGTGCACGCCACCATCTTTTTTTTTAATTTTCGGTGATTTTTTCAGGTTTGGATGGCTTCTCCTCGTTCTCTGCTTTGGAAAAAAGCCCTCCCGCCCATTCCTGGGTTAATACCGACCTTTATTTCTTCATCCGAACCACAGCTGAGCAGCTCCTCAGTTGTGTTTTGGGCTGAAATGTCCTTCTGAGCATGCACGGAAGTAAAATCGCACGAAACATCGCGATGCATACCAGTAGCAAAGGTAACTGGAACCCACCCCTGATCTACTCTAACAATACCAGTCTGAGTTATCTAGAAAACCAGTGAGAAACTGTTGCAAAGCCTACATTTAATAAAAGTTTTAGAACCTCATGTGAGAAGATACTGCTCCCAGCCTCCCTGTGAAGGTAGCCTAGTCCCTTCATTGCTGATGATCCATAAATTTTTGAAAATGGAATTGTTTTGGTGGGCTTTCCCTTGAGCTTTTGTTGATACCATCTTTTTGATTACTCATACTGCTTTTAGTTTTCTTTTGGGGTGAAGGTTTATTTTATGGTTGTTATTTGTTCATTTCTGTTTGTTTAAATGAGACCAAGGATGTTTTAGCTTGTTCTCTTTTATAGTCAGTATAAACCATCAAGAGTCATTCTGAATGTACTGGAGCATCTTAACGTTCTGTGTGTGTACTCCTGGAGATAGTAAACATTTGAAATGTCATAAATAAATGGAGAGTGACTAAACCAACAGAAAAAGCCCTGGAATTGTCTGGAAGAACTAAATGCTGAAATTATCCTTGAAATCTCACATCCTCTTGGGATTTTATTAGATTGAAACTCTATGAAGAGAAAACCTTGTCCAGCCTTAAGTGGTTGTCGCTAGTTCCAAGTTCACAAGTAACTTCGAATTATTGCCTTCCCTTACTAATTATATATATATATATATATATATATATATATATATATATATATATATATATATATATATATATATATATATATATATATATATATATATATATATATATATATATCACAAACTAATATTTAGAATAAAGAAAAAAAGGAAGAAAAGTAAGACAAGAAAAAGCTGAAAATGTAGGGGGAAAAGGAGAGAAAGAAAAAATAAAGAAATCACTTCTGGGTTTCTTTACAGGTAGTTAGAATAAACTTGCCTCTTACTCTATGGTTACAACAGGAATTGTTTTTTCTATAATCTACTCCCCCCACCCCAATCATCAAAACCATACATCAAAGTTTTCCAGCCTTGACAACTTCAAGATTTGTGGACTTCAACTCCCAGAATTTTCCACCCAGAATGAGGAATTCTGGGAATTGAAGTCCAAACTCTTAAAGTTGCCAAGGTTGGAAAATTCTGCCATACATCAGAAATACGTTTTTTTCTGTTTCACACAAAAAGCCCAAAATGGGATTTGAGTCAGCAATACACTTTGGTAATGTCTTTTCTCTGACCATAGATGGCAATTTGGCCATGTGAACATTCATCTTTATAATCCATTCCTCCATTCTGAGTAATGTTTAATTTCTCCACCTTTGTGCATAATTACAAGAAGCTTTTTCTTAGATGATTTAGTAGATTGGGCCAATTCAGGTTGGAGAAAGTAGACCTGCATACATGCAGGTGCCAAACCTTAAAAGGCTTTATAGGTCAAAACCAGCACTGTAAATTATATTCAAGAACCAACTGGATAGTCCAAGCCAGATGGCTTTCCCTGCTGAGCTGCTCTCAGAGATGTTTTCTAATTTCAGCTCACACACAAAAAATGCTGCTTCTTTCCAATTTTAAATGCATTTTATTGCAATTTCTGCCACATCTGGAATTTCTACAGCCCAGTACCTTAAAGTCTGCTATTTCCCATCAGGTCAGAAGACATAAACAATTATTGCTGCAATAAAATACAAATCACAGACATCTTTCCTGAAATTGAACCAGGCAGATTAGATGCCTGTAGATATTATAGCACTTTTTGATTGACTGTCATCTTTATTCATCATTTTTCATACTCTAATTCAAAATCAGGAAGTACCACGGGCCAGTTGGGCTGCAAAGTCTAAATGGCAGCAAAAAGTAACCTGGTCCTATGCCATGAAGGCTTTAAAGGTTATAACCTTGAATTGCACCTGTAAGAAGCCAATGCAGCTCACACAACAGAGATGTAACAAGGGTGAACCCAGGTGCATCCACCACTGCATTGTCAACCAATTGTAACTTCTGAGTGGTCTTCAAAGCCTGTCCATGTAAAGCACAAAGCCAACAGGAAGTGACCAAGGCATAAGTGACCATGAGCAGGACCTCCACATCCAGGAAAGGGCAAAATTGCTGCACAGATTAATCTGTGTAAGAACCACAATAGACACTGTTGCCACCTGCTCCTTGAGCTGCAATCTACCTATCCAAAATGGTGCACCAGTTCAGTCTGAGGAAGGGCCACCCCGTTTAGAGTCAAAGATGACACATCACCAGACTGTGAGAACCAAACTCCAAAGCTTGCCAGAGTTGAGTTGGAATCAGTTCCTCTCCATCCATATTCTCATAGCATCCAGACACTGGGCCAGCACCACAACCAGCATCAACTGTCTGGCCCAAGGTGGGAATGTGTAATTGAATGTCATCAGTATACTGGTCCAGAAAGATATCAGTCAATGGTATTGAAATCTACCAAGATGTCTAAGAAGGTCAGGACAACATCTTCATCCTGAGCTCTCCCACCCCAAAATGTTATCAGCAAGAGCAATCAATCCTGTCTCAATACTGTAACATGGCCTAAATCCAGGATGAAAAAGGTCCAGTTAATATGCTTCACCCAGGGTGCACTGTAATTGAACACCAACCATGCTCCTGAGACTTGATGGAAGTTGTCCAACACTGTTTGCCCAAGAATGCTGTCTTGAAAAGGGAGCATATTATCACTTCCTTCAAAGCAAGCGGTATTATCCCCTCCTACAAAGAGGCATTTACCACTGCTTGGAACCATCCACATCCAGGGAGACCTTGACCAATCAGGAAGGCCAATGGCCAAACTCACAACTGTAAGGACCCCATCTATCTCCTTAGGATAACAGACCCAGCCAGAATCTGGCTGTAAGCAAAATCAAACAACTTTGTCTATCAAACATTGGTAATACACATCACATCAGGTCTGCAAAGGTTCCTCCAACAACTTCTTACCTAGGAGGGACCTAGTCACCAAAGTAGGATTGTAGGTGGTTACCTGCAGATTCAATAAGGAAGTAGAATTTGATTTTGCTGCCCTTATCATCACAGACTAATCATATGCTTGGTCACCTTCACCAATTCCTATCTTGGAACAAGGTTACTAATAGGATATTATGTTGCAGAAATAACCTTTTATTTTTAAAAATATGAAAATTCAGATTTGTAATATACATCCAGTATAGTGGCAAATAGAAATATTTTTTTAAAAAAAACCCTTTCCGTGTCATAATTCCTGCTGTAAGATGCAATTTCTATATTTATTTATTCCTCATAGTTATATCTTACTTTTCCTCCAGGAACTCAAAAATAGAATACACAATACTTCTTCCCATTTTTCTTCAGAACAACTTTATGCAGAAGCTTGAATTAAAAGACAGTGATTGATCCAACGTCATCTAGTGAGCTTCATTGAGAAAGTATTTGCACATCATTCTTTATGATCCTACATTCAACCAAGTTTCTTGATTCAATTAGCACTTTAATCCATAATTCATAGCTGCCAATCTCTTTATGAAACACCATCAAGAGTAGAAAGTGAGCTTCAATATGTAACTTACAGACTGAATCCATAGCTAGTGCTTGATGTTAATAGTTGCTCCTAGTATTTGGAGGCATGGGGGTGGGGGGAAGAATATTCTTCCCAGCCAAAAATCAAAATCTGTCTATTTCCAAAATATTTAGGTCATGTATACAGGATCCTTAGTTTCAGAAAGAGGGTAAGCAACAAATAAATAGAGTAATAAATTAAATTGAAACAAAATAAAATAATTTCAGTAAAAAACAAATGGAATTTTGGTCAGTAGATGCAGCAAAAAATAATTTAGACACTTGCATACTTTCTGGGGAAAAATCATCTAAATTATTTTTTGCTGCATCTACTTACTAAAATTCCATTTGTTTTTTTATTGAAATTATTTTATTTTGTTTCAATTTAATTTATTACTGTTTAAAGCAACCACATCCTTTTTCAGGCTTCTTTGTAAATCTGTTTTAATGCAATGCCTAATCCAACTATTAAAATCCAACTGCATCTTCTTCCAGACTCACACAAAATCCTGAAAAAAGACATAGCTATTTGAATGAGTGGCAGTTTGTTGCTGCTTGCATAGGTTGATACCAGGGGCGGATTCCTAATTTTTTTACTACCACTCTGTGGGCGTGGCTTATTTTGTGGGTGTGGCTTGCCAGCCATGTGACTGGGTGGGCGTTGGCCTCGAGAGCTTGGCAGCAGCCGGAGAAGCAGGGGGGGCATTGCTCACCAGCAACGCAGCTCCCCGCAGCAGGAGCAGCAAGACCGTGGCAGCGGTTCTTCTAGGAGGCTCCGTCCAGCCTGAATGTTTCTCCCCATTAGATGATCCTAGGCTCCTGCTGCCCATTCCCCCTCCCCTCAGCAGTTCGAGAAGCCTTGAACGTGCGAAAATGCCTGGGATCATCACCACGTGTTCGTGGCTTCTCAGACTGCTGAAGAGAGGGGAACTGAGATAGGTCCTGCCACCCGTTCTTTCAGCGTCTCACGCGTTCCCTCAGCCATCCTCCTCTGCTTGGACTCACTGTGGGGTAGGAAGGCAGCACATGCGCAGTGTCGGAAGCTTGCCTTCTGGGCATCTGCAGAAGAAAAAATTTAAAAATTTTTTTTAATGGCGGTGCCCAGGCACCGGCAACTGACCGCACCGGTACTGTGACATCACCAGCGGGCCGCTACCGGTGCTATAGAGTGGACTGCACCGGTAGGAGCCCACCACTGGTTGATACATTTCTTCTGAATCATGTTCAAAGCATGCACAACCATTTTAAAATAAGTTGTGGTTGGAATGAACTAGATATTTTCAGACGTATAAAATATACTTTTCCTTTGGAGGTAGGTAGAATCTACCCAGGGCAGCTTAATGTATTTTTCCCAGGCACATTCCTACATGGGTACAGCGTTGCTTCAGGATTGTGGCAATTACAATTATTTCAACCTTTCCATTGAACATTAAAGTAGATGATCTCTGCTTAAGAAACAACTGTCATTTTCCAGCTGTCCTTAGTCACCCTAAAGCAATTAGTAACATTAAATGGCACAAGCAGAGATTAGTATCGAAGAAGGAATCTCCATGTGTCATGTGGAATTAGGAATATGTGTCTCTTTCTGTGTCTCCCTATAATCCTAATGATTCAGCACTGTTATTCCTAGCTCATACAAAAGGAATAAGACAATCACTTCAAACTCTAGTGAGACAGAATGTTTTGTAACCAGGTTTCTAAAACAGATTTCAGTGATGTGTTCCAAAATTATATCATGTCTAGCCCTTTTAGCAGAACTGCACAGATAATACTTGTAAAGCATGTAGATGTACACATGAAGCATCTCTTTTCTTCTTTTCAGAAATAGTCTAAGAGCAAAATCTCCCATTATGGAACCTGTAGATTTAAAGCAACAGTCATTTTAAACAGATACAATGGAAAATAGCAAATCATGAAAGCCTATGACCCGGTATAGCAAAATACTGAATTATTGCAATGGTTTGTAAAGTTAACTTTTGTTAAAAATCAATATTACTCGGACACAAAATGTTCATATGTTAGCAATTATTTTTAAATGACACTTTTCAGAATGGGATATGCACTATAGCAATAGCAATAGCACTTAGACTTATATACCGCTTCATAGTGTTTTACAGCCCTCTCTAAGCGGTTTACAGAGTTCAGCATATTGCCCCCAACAATCTGGGTCCTCATTTTACCGACCTCTGAAGGATGGAAGGCTGAGTCAACCTTGAGCCGGTGAGATTTGAACAGCTGAACTGCTGAACTAGCAGTCAGCTGAAGTAGGTTGCAGTGCTGCTTTTAACCACTACGCCACCTCGGCTCCTTATGCAATACAGTTGTGTTTTGCTATTCTTGCTGTATCTTCTTTTCTATGTATACTATTGCAACTTCATTCTTGAAAAGCAAATGAGGAGAAAAGGAAATATGACTGTGAGTTTTGGAACCTGGCAGAGTTTGTTAGCATCCTGATTTTGCTCCTTCATAGGATAGCAAAATATTGCAATGAGAGAGGTACACAATGTTCTGGCAGATTATTGTAAAATAGTGCTGCTCACAGGTTTTCTGTATGCCTATCATTTGTTGGATTAGAGGACCAGAACTGGGCAAAGCTATGCTCAAATCCTCACTAAATTACACAATTTCCAGGATGATTTTGGGTAAATCTCTGTGGATATAAATTACAGGATTTTTAGAAAGAAAAAAAAGTGCCCTTCTTTGCAAAAAAAAGTAGAAGAGAAATAAGAGTTATTTAAAATTCTGAAAGAATACTAAAAAAAAGCACTACTTCAAAGCTACTTTGTGAAGCAGGGGTGCCCACAGGAGGGCATGATAAAAAGTCATGATAGATACCACCAGACGGCAAACAAAGCTTTTGTCTTCTTTTTGTATGTGTTGCATAAATCATTGTGTTGTGGAACTTTGATCTCACTGTTGTAGTCACTATCTGGATTTTTTTCCTTCATCACATCCTGAGCATACCCATCTTTTGAAGCTGTGTGGCCCTTTTTCTTCTAAAAGTAAAATCTGGCCTGACCCCTCTCCAATTTTTCCACCCTATATGCCAAGTTGTGCGAAATACATCATGTAGTTAAAATTACAGGAGAGTTATAGTAAAGACTTCACCGAGTTTGACTTCTGAAAGCTACATCACTTTTTTGGGGTGGGGAAAAATATAATAAGGGTTTTCCTTTGACTTTCTCCAGAAAGCTTTTTCCTCTTCCCACTCTTTAAGATTTTTCTAGCTCCAATGTCTGATTCTTCTTAATTTGTTGGTGATAGGAAGGTTGGCCAGTTGCTGCCAGATGGTTTAAATCCAAATTGAGTCATAGGGTTTGAGTGATTCTGGGTATCTCACCAATAAGCTGAAGCAGAACTTTAAAAAGGATACACAATGTTAAACACGCTTCCTATTCTTCCACTTGTGAAACTCAAGATCACAACGAATGAAAGAACACCCCCTGTAAACCATCAAAAGAAATGGAAGATTTCTTTTGGAGAAGATTTCTTTTGGAGTTTTTCAATTATTGTGACCTTGAAGACCACAGGCAGAAGCACCTGAGATGACCAGAGTGATATGAAATTGCACAATTGGCAAAGGACCTTGGAAGGTCATCTTGCTGATGCAGGGATTTTGTAAATATGAGTGTCAAGACATTCCTTCAACATCAGCCATGAAGGAAAGCTCACCAACTACACAGGCAATGTGGCCCAGACACAAAGGGTCTCAAGCCTTCTGAGAAAACCTGACATTGGCTTTGTTACAGATATTTCTAGTCCTTTCTTTTTCGGGCAGTGTTTCTTAGCAGCTTGAAGATGCCCAGTGATAGCTGGGGAATTCTCTAGGGTTGCGGCCCACAGATCTTTAAATTGCCAATTGTTGAGAAGCATTGCCAGCAACTGAAACCAGGTATCTCTCGAGCCCCAGTGTTTTCCCACCTCTGTAAGGGCTCAATCTCACCAGCAGCTACAACTCGACGTTGGGGGGGGAGGGGGTGCGAAGTAGCACCTATGAATCAGCCAACCTGCCTTGCAAAAGGCAGCTGTGCCCCATTGCAGCGCGCAGCCTAACCCTCTGAATCCGCCACCCTCTTTTGAAAGAACCCGCAGCGTCCCTGCCGTTCTGAGGGACCGCTTGGCAAGTGAGCGGGAGGCAGGGTGGGTGGGTGGGTGGGCATCTTCCCGCGTGTACCATCCGTAACTCTTTCTCTTTAAACGAGAGACCGAGTGTCAGAACTCGTAGATGAAGATCCAAAGCCCAAGCCACCGGCAGGTCAGGTTTGGAGCGCCAACAGCTCACCGAGCGGGAGGCGGTTTTGGAAAGGAAAACGCCGGTTCAGACAAGCTGAAGGAAAAGGCCCGCCCCTCCTCTCTCTTTCTGTGTATCTCAAGGGCTCCGCCGGGTCGCTCAATGTCGAGACGAGGGAAGGGGCCGAAGGGGCGGAGCCGGGCGGGGCGGGGCGGAGCGTTCAACCAGCAGAGGGCGCGGAGCGGTAGACTCCGGCTTCCCCCCCCCCCCTCTCGCTCTCTTTCTCCGCCCATCTCGGTCGGTGCCAGAGCGAGAAGCGGCTCTTGCCGGCTTGGCCAATGCCAGGAGCGGCACAGGGCAGTGAAGCGCTGCTGAAGGGCGGGTAGGACCAGCCAGCAGCGCCGCCGCCTCCTCCCCCTCCTCCTCCTCCTCCTCCTCTCACTGTTCTGAGGGAGCCGGCTCGCCTAGCTGGCTCTCTCTCTTTTCCTCCGCCGGCGGCTCAAGTGGAGCCGGACAGGCTGGAGCACTCTCCTGGTCGCCGGACCTTGCCATGGAGGGCAACAAGCCGGGTGCCTCGCCCGGCAGCCGGGACGAAGGCAGTCCCAGCACCAACGCCTGCTCCCAGGCAAAGGCGGCAGCGGAGAAGGCGCTGAGCAGCCCGAGCGCCGGCGGGAGCCTTAAGGAGCATGGCAATTCGGTGTGTTTCAAAGTGGAGGGCAACGGCGGCGCCGAGGAACCGGCGGGGGGCTTCGACAATGCCGACGGCGCGCGGCGCCAGTACGGCTTCATGCAGCGGCAGTTCACGTCCATGCTGCAGCCCGGGGTCAACAAATTCTCCCTCCGCATGTTCGGCAGCCAGAGAGCGGTGGAGAAGGAGCAGGAAAGGGTTAAAACTGCAGGATTCTGGATCATCCATCCGTACAGCGACTTCAGGTGAGGGGCGCTTGGTTGGGCGGCAGAAAGAGACCCGGTTTGCAACTGGTGAGGTTGAGCAGGCGTGGGCCAACTCTGAGCAAGCCCGAGTCCAACTGCAAGGGGCATATTTGCTCGTTTGAAAGTGCCAGCCGGATGCTGTACAATATCTGGATGTCAAACATAGAAGTGTGTTGCACTCTGAGTTGATAACTCGGGAGAGAGGAGGAGGGATAAGATGAAATGTTTCTGTCTGTCGCCTTAGTCAGCATTGTCTGTCTCTCTTCAGCCCACTCCAATAATTTCATATCACTGCTGACAAGAATTGTGGGGGGTGGGGGAAATGCCGGGACTTCTGCTAAAGGCACATCCTATTTTTATTTTATTTTTTTTAATCTCAGAGAGCTTACTTAGTCTTCCTCCCTGGCAAAGTTTTCTTCACCAGAAGTCATTCCTGTCTCAAGAAAGACAAGAGTCAAATTCCATTTCCATTTGGAAAACACATGCCAGTCTTGTCCATAAATCTAAATACGCTCCCGGGCACACTTATTTTGTTATTTTAAAATTATATCTCAGGTTCTCTGTCATTTCCTGTCCATGGTAATTCTCTAATGTAGGATACTGAACATTTCTTGGCCCCAAATCGTACAGTAGTGGCTTTCCCCCCACATAAATTGCTTAACTCGGGAACTAAGTTTATTCATTTTTTAAATTCATTCCTGGGTTTACATGGGAATGCGTTGATCCATGAATGTAACTGGAC